>CM066038.1:349890654-350346673 GCA_033557465.1 Ichthyophis bannanicus
GGGCTTGATGGACCTTGGTCTGACCCAGTATAGCATATCTTATGTTCTTATGTTCTTAAATAGTTCTGTTCTGTGTTCACAGATGAAGGGCCAGGAGCAGGACCTCAGAAAACACCCACCAATAGGAACAGAAGTGACAGGGATCTTGGACGATTTTCAGAAAACTGTGTTTGTGAGGAACAAGCTAAACTAAAAGTAGACAAAGGCATGGGTCCAGATGGGATTCATCCAAGAACATTGACGGAACTTGGGGACGTTCTAGTGGCTCCACTGTCTGACCTTTTCAATGCCTCTTTAGAGTTGGGAGTGATGCCAGTGGACGGGAGAAAGGCACACAAAAGTAAAAGCTGTTAGTGTAGCTGGGTTTAAAAAGGTTTGGACAAGTTCCTCGAGGAAAGGTCCATAAAGCATTATTAAAAGGGATCCTCGATATCACTGCTTGACCCAATACAAGCATTGTGGAACCTGTGTCTTTTGGGGAAACTGCTAGGTACTTATGACCTAGATTGGCCACTGTTGGAAACAGGATACTGGGCTTGATGGACCTTGGTCTGA
The DNA here is from genome assembly GCA_033557465.1 of Ichthyophis bannanicus. NCBI lineage: Eukaryota > Metazoa > Chordata > Amphibia > Gymnophiona > Ichthyophiidae > Ichthyophis > Ichthyophis bannanicus. The sequence continues at coordinate 349,891,210 of CM066038.1, forward strand.
CCCAGTATGGCATATCTTATTTTCTTATGCTATGTTCAGACATAAGGATGACATTGAGAACTACCAGCCGGTTAGTCTAACTTTTGTGGTTAGTAAATTATTGGAAAGGCTACTAAAAGAGAGAATAGTGAGGTTTCTAGAGTCCAATGGATTGCAGGATCCAAGGCTGCATGGATTCACTAGAGGCAGGTCTTGTCAGACAAACTTGATTGATTTCTTTGACTGGATGACCAGTGAGTTAGACCAAGGGAGAGCCTTCGATGTGGTGCATTGGCGACTTATAAATAAACTGAGCACCCTAGGGATGGACCCTAAAGTTACTGATTGCTTTAGAAATTGGTTGAGTGGGAGGCAACAAAGGATACAAGTAAATGGAGCTCACTCTGAGGAGAAGGAGGTTACCAGTGGTGTGCTGCAGAGATCTGTTCTCGGTCCGATTCTTTTTTAACATCTTTCTTAGTTATATTGCAGAAGGGCTGTTGGGTAAGGTTTGCTTGCTTGCGGATGATACCAAAATCTGCAATAGAGTAGACATCTTGGAAGGACTAGATAACATGAGGAGATATCTAGCTAAGCTTGAAGAATGGTCTAGAACAGGGGTGGGCACCTCCGGACCTGGAGGGCCGCAGACCAGTTAGGTTTTCGGGATATCCCTAATGAACATGCATGAGATATATATGCATTAGAGATATCCTGCCAACCTGACTGGTTTGTGGCCCTCCAGGGCTGGATTTGGAGACCCCTGCCTTACACCTCTGTCATTTAAGATCGTGAGTGGGCAAGGTACAGATGTCCTAGACATCGAAAGGGTATATAGAATGTGTCACATTCCTCCTCGATTCTCACCACCACCAAAAAGTTGTCTAATAGACAATTTTTTGGTGGTGGTGAGAAGTGAGGAGGACTGTGACAAATTCTATCTAACCTTTTTGATGTCTTGGACATCTGCACCTTGTCCACTCACAATCTTAAATGACAGAGGTGTAAGGCAGGGGTCTCCAGATCCAGCCCTGGAGGGCCACAAACCAGTCAGGTTGGCAGGATATCTCTAATGCATATATATCTCATGCATGTTCATTAGGGATATCCCGAAAACCTGACTGGTCTGCGGCCCTCCAGGACCAGGTTTGCCCACCCCTGGTCTAGAATTTGGCTGCTGAAATTTAATGCTAAAAAAATGCAGGGTCATGCATCTGGGCTGCAAAAATCCAAAGGAATGGCACAGTGTTGGGGGTGAGGTACTTCTGTCCACAAAAGAAGAGTAGGACCAGGGCGTAATTGTGTCTGACGATCTTAAAGTAGCTAAACAGGTAGAAAAGACGACTGCAAAAGCCAGAATAATGCTTGGGTGTATAAGTCTCTGGTGCGATCTGATTTTGAGCATTGTGTGCAATTCTGGAGACCTTTGAAAGGATATAAGCAGGTTGGAGTCAGCGCAGAGGGTGTCTACTAAATTGATTTGTGGTATTCATTATGTAGCATATGAGGAGAGACTTGGAGGCATGTTTACTAAACTGCGGTAACGTTACAGACCGCGCGTTAGGTAACGTTAACGATCGTTAGGTAACGTTAACATGCGTTAACGTTACATACCGTGCGTTAATGTTACCTAACGATCGTTAACATTGCCGGCCGCGGTAAACACCACAGAGGGTGGAGAGAGGGTGGAGAGAAGGGGTCAGTGGGCAGATAGAGGCTCCCTGCACACTAATGCGCTGAACTGAAGGGCTGAATCCTACCGCAAATGAAAACCTGCAGTTTTCTCTCTCCTGCACATTTTCAGGAGAGAGAAACCATTTCAGTGTCGGCAATGTACAGCATAGACAGGGAGCCCAAGAAACGTGATAGCAGTGCTCCATTTTCAGCAACAGCATAGTGCCCAAGTATGAAAGGCCGCTATGGCGATGGTGCAAGTGGGGCATAGGGGGCTGCAGGCGGGACATGTAGCGGGGGCAGCTGGGGCACAGGGTGGACTAGGGCGCCTAGGTGGGACATAGGAACATAGAAACTGGATATCAGCATGGCAGCAGCTGACAAAGGCCAACCACAATCCACCTACATCTACCTGGTCCACCCGAGCTAACAGTTGCCAGGGCACTGACCTAACATCCCCCCAGCCAACCCTCCCCCAAGTGGAAGGGACATACTATTGGTAGGCGGTGATGGAGGGATGTGAGGATGCCCATGTATGCCCCCTGCCCCAGACACCACTCCCTAGGTGATCACATACCCACACAATGGATGGCCTGGGACTGCGCACTACCAGCAATGACAGCATATGGTCATGTCAGCATGGCAAGGGGGGGTATGTCCGTGCTGGAGGGGGCAGTGGCACCTGCCTGAAGTGGACCTAGGCCATGCCCTGTACCAGGATGTGGTGTGCAGTGCAACATAAAAGGTCTGGCTGTGGAAATGTACAGGTAGCCCCAGGGACTACCATGCATCTGTGGCAACAGTGTGGTGCAGTACACCGAGCCAGTGTGTCCAGAAGCAGAGAGTCACAGGTTCAAGGCCCAGCTGTGGTTCCTTCAGAGCATGTCCCTATAATTTTATCCTACAATGTAGATACAACAGCAACATGTGCAAAGCCCAAAGCAGTGGCGAACAGGGGTTCAAACACCCACTCACACAGGCTCCACAATCCAAAGCTGCATGGAGAGTCAGGCTGTTGGCCCCAGCATTGAGCTGAAGTTATCACCAGAGCACTACTACTACCTCCTGCACAGTTTAGCAATGTTGGCACTGTGATCAGGACAAGTGTGGTGGGCAGGGTTGCCGAACACCCCTATCTTTGCACAATGCTGCAATAGGAGTGTGTGTGTGTATGTCTATCCATTGTTCTGTGGCTGCCCACCCCTCTCTGGGCCCAAAATGTCCCACTGTTACCAGCGTTAGCCTGAATATGTGCATAATGAGGAGCAAGGTGTTGTGGGTATGGTCCGGACAGGGCGGATTGGCTAGGATGCATCTTCACAGGGTGTGGGTCAATGGCTGGGACACTGTAGTGCCCAACCACCACCTGTATGGACAGGGTGGCCACAGCATGTCATGCTGGGAGGGCACTCACTCTGACCGAGCAGTGACCATGGCATGTCTAGGTTCCCACATAGTGCACTACACTATCTGCTTCATGTGATGCTTTTGTGTTTCCAAGTTCTGGGGTCTGAATCGCTAAAATGCCTATGTGGTGCATGTAGTCTCTCTGTAAGCATGCACTATGGACTGGCTAGTGGACTGTCTGCAGTTAAATTGTGTATGGTTGAAACACCTATAAAATGCAGTCTGACTGTGCTATCTGCTGGTGACTGGTAAAGAGTAGTGTGAGGCAGTTGGGGTATTCCAGACCTATCCCCAACATTGTTGCTGTTCTGCCACTGCCCCAATCACAGGTATGGCTCTGGCCCACCAACCCTGGAGGGCTGTCTTATAGCAGCAGGATGGAGGTTGCTTCACTGGGGCTGGGGCACCTGTTTCTTAACTACAAAAAGAGTGATGTGGGCCCTTTGGGGTATGTAGTGTATACCACTTTGATCTTATAAAGGCACTGCTACACACACACCTCATGCAGGTATAGAAACCCCTCTGCCCTGATAACAGGTGCCCATGTCAGCCAGACCCTAACACTGGATACACGCTAATCTGGGCGGCTTCTGGTTCCAGAGGACCACATGTGACTGCAGGATACAGATAGACACCGACTTACCCTCAGCTGCACTGCAAGGAACACCTGTTTATCACTGGTATTGATGGGGATGTACAGCAGGACCTATCTCTAGCACCATATGTACTGCGGACCTAGTGCTGGGCACCCATCCTATCCCTCAGGGTGAACAAAGAACCTGCACACTGGCATGGTCTGTAGCTACTCTGTGCCAGTATCACACACTGTCAGTTCGTCTTTCCAAGCTGAGGTTCTGGAGAGGAGCAGACCCCATTTGGTGATCAGCTGTAGACAACTATTCAGCATGTGCATTGCATCATGGGTACTGGTGGGGTTACCCTATCCTGGCACTCAGGGCAGACAGTTTGTGCAGTGACCTGCAGTCCTTCTGTACCCAGCCATTGCTGTGACATACACCACGGAGGTATAGCCTACTGGTTAATACAATGCCATTCTCGGCAGTGTTCATGATTTCAAGTCCTCATTGTTCCCCCCTCTTATGCCTGTCTTACTCAAATAGTGTGCATGCCTGTAACAGTCATATTTTTGCAGATCTGTGCTGCCAGCCCATACTATCCTCCCCACAATTGCCAACATTCCCTCGGTCCGTCTGTCTGCGTCTGTCAGCTGTGTAGAGTCCTGTCTGCCTGTGCAGGCTGCCACCCCATGTTCTGCACGGATACCCTTTCCTGCATTGCGCCTCATCGTGCTTGCCTCACCTGTGCCTGATCTACATGGCACCACCACTCCTTTGTCCACCTATCATTGTAACTATCCTGCCACCTCCGCTTCCACTGGGGGACATGTATTCCCATCGTCTGCCACCAACTGTCTTTCCAGTACTTTACATTGCCAACACCCTGTGCTGTGGTACAGTTGCCCCCAACATGTTTGTCATCAGTACTGGCAGCCACATGGGCTGCCCACAGATATGGCGAGTCCAGCAGCTCCCAGCTCTCCCTCCTTCACTCACCTGTTCATTGCCTTTCCTGAGTGCTCTAACTAGTGTTAGGGCTACATCTGTCTCTGTTCCTCACAGGTCATGCATGTCATCCTGCGGCACCTTGCAACCCTTAGGGCACACTACACTAGGGCACCGTAACCTTGTTAGGCTACCTTAACCTATGGTTCCATAGCCCAGGATGCCTTCTAGAGTGCCTTGTCTAGGGGTGCCTAATACGGCGCTTAGCCTAAGGAGCCCTATAGGGTGCCTTATAAGGCACCTTACAAGGCACCTTACAAGGTGCCTTACAGGGCGCCTTACAGGGCACCTTGTAAGGTGCCTTACAAGGCGCCTTGTTATGTGCCTTGTAAGTTGCCTTATAAAGTGCCTTGTAACACGTGTTAGTTTGTAACATGCGTTTGCTGATACGGCTTGCTGTAACGATGCACCACCCATGCCTTTATATGGGCATCTGTACCTTTACCGCGGAACCTAACATGAGTGACATTACCGCAGTTTAGTAAACATACCCCTTAAATATCTTAATATGTATACTTTAGAGCAGGGGTCTCAAACTCCAGTCCTGGGGGGCCGCAAACCAGTCAGGTTTTCAGGGTATCCCTAATGAATATGCATGAGATATATATGCATTAGAAATAGCCTGCCAAACTGACTGGTTTGTGGCCCTCCAGTGCTTGATTTGGGGACCCCCACCTTACACCTCTGTCATTTAAGATTGTGAGTGGGCAAGGTACAGATGTCCTCAACATCAAAAGAGTAGATAGAATGTGTCACATACCTCCTCGCTTCTCACCACCACCAAAATATTGTCTATTAGACAACTTTTTGGTGGTGGTGAGAAACAATGTACCGCAAAACCAGAGAGACCAAGAAAAGCGATAGTAGTGAGACATGTGCAGCAGCAGCATAGTGCCCAAGTACGACGGTGAGGCTGCAAATGGGGTACAGGGGGCTGAAGGCGGGACATGCATTGGGGCAGCTGGGGCATAGGGTGGACTAGGCAAGTCAGCAACTGACCAAGGTCAAACATGCCCACGAGTGTGTGTCCCACAGTGTCCCAGGGGACATCACCCAGCAGGTACCCCAAAGGGCACATAACAGTGACAGGCGGTGACGGGGGGAAGCATGGATGTCTATGTAGGCACCCCTACTCCAGATCCCACACCGTAGGCAGCCGCCTACCAGCAAACTGTATGGCCTAGGACTGTGCACCACCAGCACCACCGGCATAAGTGCATGTCAGCATGGTGGCAGAGAGGTGCTGGTAGTGGAGGGGGCAGTGGCATCTGCCCACAACACACCAAGGCCAAGCCCTGTTCAGATGGGTGGCAAGCAGTGCAACAGACAAGGGCTGTCTGATGAACAGTAATGGTATCCCCAGGGAATGACCTGCCTCTGTGGCAACAGTTTGGCGCAGTACACACAGCCAGTGTGTTCAGGGGTAGAAGGTCACTGATTCAAGTCCCAGCTGTGGCTCCTGAAGACCATGTCCCTATATTTTACCCAGTATGAAACCGTGGTAATAAAGAAGGAACCTGTATTGCAGATAAAAAAAAAACAAGGCATAAATGCCTATATTATACCCTACAGAGCACATACATCATAAACATGTGCAGTCCCTAGAGCAGAGGTTCCCAACTGCAGTCCTGGAGGGCAAAACACCATTCAGGTTTCATGATGTCCCTAATGAATATGCTTGAGATGCATTCGTATGCACTGCCCCCATTGTATGCAAATGTATCTCATGCATATTCATTAGGGATATCATGAAAACATGAATTGTGTTGGGCGCACCAAGACTGGAGTTGGAAACCTCTGCCCTAGAGCATCAGCCAGCCCCACTATCCAAGGCCTCATGGAGAGTCAGGCTGTTGGGCCCTGTGCGGAGCAGCATCTACCAATACTAGCACCTGCATACCTCAGCAATGCCGTCAGAAACCTTGAAACACGTTCCACATATATCAAATGGTTGCTATGATCAATGTCAGATAACAAATCCTACATTAGACACAATTTGTTAACAGAGATTCATCATAGCAACCTTTTGATATATATGGAGTGTGTTTCATATTTTGTTACTGATAGTGTTTACCACCCCGAAGAGTGACCCTAACAGTATTGAGTACCATAGCAATGCCTGCATTGTGCCCAGGACTGGTGTGGTGGCCAGGGCTGCCAACCACCTCTATCTTTGCACAGTGCTGAAATAGTTGTGGGAGTGTGTGTATGTCTACCCAGTGTTTTGTGGCTCCCTACACCTTACTGAGCCCCCAATGCTTGCACTGTCTCCAGTGTTAGCTTGCCAATGTACATAATGAGGAGCAAGATATTGTGGGAAAGGCCCGGACATAGCGGTCTGGGCAGGATGCATCTGCACAGGGCATAGGGCAATGGCTGGGACATTGTAGTGTCCGACCACCACCACCTGCACGGACAGGGTGGCCACAGCATGTCATGCTGGGAGATCACTCTCACCCTGACTGAACAGTGACCATGGCATGGCTAGGTTCCCCCATAGTGCTATACACTATTTTTCTCAGGTGATATCTATGAGTTCCTGTTTCTGGGGCCCAATCATTGACATGCTTGCTTGGTGTGTGTGCTCACATCCCATTATTAGGCGCACACAGTGCCTCCAGGAATATGCACTAGCTAGCAGACTGTCTGCAGTTAGCATGTGTATGGCTGGAGCACCTTGCAGGGTACAGTGGGTGGAGACTGACTGTGCTCTCTGTGGGTGGCAGCTGAGCTTTTCCAGGCCTACTACCTGTCTGACAGTGCCCTATGTGATGTGTACAGCTCTGCATTGACTGTGCTGTAAGGTGCCTATTCCCCAGCAGGGCTGGAGTTGATGGTATTTCTACTGCCTATGATGTAAAATGGGGCTCTGTTGGGGGGAAGATCTTCTCCCCCCACAGCAGGTGGGGTGGGTGGGTGGTGCTACATAATCTGCTTTTGGGTCCAAACACCACCCTTCTCTTATAACATGTGACCATAGCAACCACACATGATATGCACTATTCTGGGTGTATCATAGTTCATAAGAGCTAAACGTGACTGGGAAATACAAACAGACACAGGTGTATCCTAAGTGTGTCTGCAAGGACCAGTTATCATACACTGGCACTGACGGGGACCTTCAGCATAGCCTATCTCAGCCATGCCTTGTGATGTGGACCTGGTGCTGGGTGCCCCATCTCACCCTCAGGGTGAGCACAGGAACCGCACAGGAACCGCACAATGTCACGGTCTGTAGCTACTCTGTGCCACACACGGTCAGTTCCCCCTACAAGGCCGGGGTGCTATAGAGGCGCATACCCCATCTTGGGATCAGATGTAGGCTTCTGATCTGCATGTGCAGTGCATCATGGGTACAGGTGGGTTTACCCTATCCTGGTAACCACAGCAGACAGTTTGTGTGGTGAACTGCAGTCTTTCTGTAGCCAGCCAGCAGTATGCTAGGTGTTCTAGAGATGTAGCCCACTGGTCGCTTCAATGACTGTGGAGGCAGTGGTCATGGGTTTAATCCCACAGTGGTGTTATTTAATATGGCTGTCTGGGGCTTTTCCTTTTAATTTAAATCAGTGCTGCCAGAAGAAACATCCTCACAGTGCCATAGCCTAAGGTGCCTCATAAGGCGCCCTATACGGCGCCCTATAAAGCGCCCTATAGGGCACATTATAAGGTGCCTTGGCAGACAGGGCACTTTATAATGTGCCCTATGGAGTGCCTTATAGGGCGCCTTATGCGGCAACTTAGGTTACGGCACTGTGAGGGTGTTTCTTCTGGCAGCACTGATTTAAATTAAAAGGAAAAGCCTCAGACAGCCATATTAAATAACACCACTGTGGGATTAAACAAGCCCCTTAAAGTGACAAACCACCAAAGGATTCCCACCCCAAGAAGTATGTATATAATTGAATATTGTTTTTGTCGGAGGGAGCCAAGGGAGGCTAGAACTGAGATCTAACCACACCTGATGGCACCATCCATTTTTTAAAAAAAACACATGTGTATAGAAAACCTTAGCTTAAAACTCCGATAGATGATTCAGCAACTCGGGTCCGGAATAAAACGCTTACAGCCCCAATAGTTGATCATTGTATAAGCTATGGCCATGAGTTCTCTCAATTGTCTTGGACGATCATAGATCACGTCCCTCTTAACCCCCGAGGGGGTGATCGTATTGCTGTTTTACAACATCGTGAGCAGTCTTGGATTTTCCAATTAAATACAGTGGCCCCGTCTGGATTAAACAAGGAGATTGATTGGGTGAGCCTGTATTAGACATCCTCCATGATGCAATAGGGTTCCCCTGCTCCTGTGGGGTGCCCCTACATCTTGATTGGACCTCTGCTTGTGAGTGATAATTGTTGTAGCCAATCAGAACATCCCTCCTGGAGAATATATCGGGTGGTAGACACTCGGCGTTTTTTGGTGATCAGCACAGAAGAAAATGAAATGCGCTTGACACAGGGAGCACTACCCGAAACGTGCATGTCGCGCCTTATTTACTGGATATTGTGCTATGCTCTGAGTTGCTGAATCATCTATCGGAGTTTTAAGCTAAGGTTTTCTATACACATGTGTTTTTTTAAAAAAATGGATGGTGCCATCAGGTGTGGTTAGATCTCAGTTTTAGCCTCCCTTGGCTCCCTCCGACAAAAACAATATTCAATTATATACATACTTCTTGGGGTGGGAATCCTTTGGTGGTTTGTCACTTTAAGTGTTTTCCTGGTACTACCTATATCAGGGTTTTTTTTACATTATTGGACTAAGAAGCCCCTGGCTGGCTACAGAAGGACTTCAGGCCACCACACAAACTGTCTGCTGTGGTTACCAGGATAGGGTTAACCCAACCGTACCCATGATGCACTGCACATGCAAATCAGCAGTCTACAGATGATCACAAGATGGGGTATGCACCCCCACAGCACCTCGGCCTGTTAGGGGGAACTGACCGTGTGTGTTATTGGCACAGAGTAGCTACAGACCGTCACATTGTGCGGGTACTGTGCTCACCCTGAGGGTAGTTGGGGCGCCCAGCACCAGGTCCACAGCACCTTTCATGGCTGAAATGGGTTATGTTGCAGGTCACCATCAGTGCTAGTGTGTGTGATAGGTAGTTTCTACAGACACACCTAGGATAGATCTGTGTCCATCTGTATTTCTCAGTCATGTCTAGCCCTTATGGGCTAGGATGCACCCAGAATAGTGCATATCCGGTGTTAGTGCCATGATCGCATGATGTAAGTGAAGGGGGTGTTTGGGCCCATAGGCAGATTATGTGCTACCACCCAACCCACTCTCTGTGGCTCAGGATGGGAAACAGGATCTCCCTGCAATGGTGGCAGTAGAGGGGACCATCAACCCCAGTCCTGCTGGGGAACAGGCACCCTACAGGGCAGTCAATGTAGATCTGTACACATCCATAAGGCAAGGCAGACAGAGAGTAGGCCTGGAAATGCTCAGCTACCCCCCACCACCATCTGACATTCTCCAGCCACTGCACAGTGTTCCAGCCATACACATACTAACTGCAGACAGTCTGCTAGCTAGTCTATAGTGCATGTACCCAAAACTGGGATATCAGCATACACACCAAGCAGATAAGTCAGTGATTGGGCCCCAAAAAAGAAAACCCATAAATATCACTTGAGAGAAATACTATATAGCACTATGGGGTAACCTAGCCATGCCGTGGTCACTGCTCAGTCAGAGTGAGAGTGACCACCGAGCAGGACATGCTGTGGCCACCCTGTCCGTGCAGGTGGTGGCCGGGCACTGCAATGTCCCAGCCATTGCCCTATGCCCTGTGCAGATGCATCCTGCCCAGGCCATACCCACGGTACCTTGCTCCTCATTATGCAGATTGACAGGCTAACACTGGAAACAGTGCAAGCAGCGTGGGCTGAGTAAAGTGTTGGCAGCCATCACACACTGGATAGACAGACACACACTCCCACACCTATGCCAGTACTGTGCAAATATAGAGGCTTTTGGCAGCCCTGGCCACCGCACCAGTCCTGGGCACAGTGCAGGCATGGCTATGGTATGCAATACTGTTGGGGTGGTAAACACTGTCAGAAACCAGAACTGAAACACACTCCACAGTCATCAGAAAGGTTGCTATGCTGCAGCTCAATCAGCAAATTGTGCTGAACTTAGGAATTGCTATCTGCCATTAATCATAGCAACCTTTTGATATATGTGTAACGTATTCCCAGGTTTAGGGCGGCATTGCTAAGGTATGCAAGTGCTAGTATTGGGAGATGCTGCTGCACGCAGGGCCCAACATCCTGCCTCTCCATGAGGCTTTGGATAATAGAGCCTGTGGGTGCGGGTGTTTCTGCCCCTGTTGGCTGCTGCTCTAGGGCAGAGGTTCCCAACTCTGGTCCTGGTGGGCCAAACACTGTTCGGGTTTTCATGCTGTCCCTAATGAATATGCATGAGATACATTTGCATACCATGGGGCGGCGCATAGAAGTGCAGCACAGGCACCTTTATCAGAGACAGCATGAAACCTGAATGGTTTTTAGCCCTCCAGGACTGCATTTGGGAAACTCTGTTCTAGGTATTGCACATGTTTATGGTGTCTGTGCTCTGTAGGGTAAAATATAGGCATTTCAGGCATGTTTATGTTATCTGCAATAAAGGTTCCATCTTTGTGGAAAAGGGCCACCTAACCCAGGTCTCAAATCTAAATTGGAGACTATAAGGGAACTGGATGAATTATCATGTGACAAAGTAATCTATACAACTATGGACCATCCAGTATATGGTAATTTAGATTTGGATGACAGCAGTGACGAGGAATCTACCTATGGAATAGGAACTGGCAGTGACTCTACAGGAGATCACGAAACAGGACTGTAAAGCTAGATAGGTATAGGTGAAACATATGCTTATTGGATTCACAAGTTAGATTGCACTATTAAAGAGCTTCTTTCTGCTAGATTATTCTGTACTGTCAGCAATTGCCTCAGAGAATTAGCTAACAGACCCGTGTACATAGTTATTGGGTCACAGGCCAGCTTCTCTAAAAATCAATGGAAATAGACCTTGCTTCCCCTTTATCTTTGCAAAATGATTGGTTGACAGTTAGTAACTAGGGCAGTTTGTACTTTAGAGAATCAGACCTTAGGTCAACATTTAATTGGAAAGCTTGAATAAATAATAGAAACTCAGCAAATATTATAAGTGTAACTAATCAGCTTGTGCTTCATGGCAGAAATATAGCGACACCTACTGTGTCTAGTGAATATAGTTATAACGTTGTAACTTCTGCTTTCTCATGTTGTTTGGCAAAGACATCAGCAGATTCTATTTCAGATTTTGTGCTTATGTAACATGAATATCACCAGATGTTGATTAAAAATGAACTGTGTCAGCTGATAATCGTCAATAAAAACTGGAACTCTGGCTGAGAAATCTTTGAACGGAGACACGTCAGAAGGCCTGGTTTTGGCACGCTGCCTCCCTTCATCAGAGCTCTGGGATAATTAATTAAATAATTGTGCCTCTTATCTTTCCTTCCTGTTAGAAGGTTTTAGATAATTAACTAAAGAATCCAGGTTCATTTGAAGGAGGGCAGGCCCTGAGGTGAGGGTTCAACAATCTTTATTACCATGGTTTAGTACTGGGTAAAATATGGGGACTGGGTTGGCAGGAGCCACAGCTGGGACTTGAACCTGTGACCTTCTGCTCCTGAACACACTGGCTGTGTGTACTGCACCATGCTGTTGCCACAGGGACAGTTTATTCCCTGGGGATACCATGACTGTTCGTCAGACAGAGCCTGTCTGTTGCAGTGCACGGCACCCACCTAAACAGGGCTAGGCCATGGTCTGCTGTGGGCAGATGCCACTGCGCCCTCCACCACCAGTACCCCTCCGCAACCATGCTGACATGCCCTTATGCTGGTGGTGCGCAGTCTCAGGTCATCCAGTGTGCCGGTAGGCGGCTGCGTATGGTGCAGGATCTGGGGTAGGGGTGCCTGCATAGACGTCCATGCTTCCCCCCCACCACCGCCTGCCAATGTTCTGTGCCCTTGGGGGTACCTGCTGGGTACTGCCCCCCTGTGACAGTGTGAGAAGCACACTCGTGCCCATGTTGGGCACTCATCAGTTGCTGTCTGGCTGCTTTACAGTTTCAGCATTCCTATGTGCCACCTAGGCATCTCCTTAGTCCGCACAGTTCCCCAGCTGCACCACAGCATTTGCCGCCTGCAGACCTCTGTATCCCATTTTCCAGCATCTGTACAGTTGCCCTTTCCGACATGCCCACCCTGCTGTTGCTGCACATGTGCACGCCATAAGAAACCTGCCCAATAAGAAGGGAAAACCCTGTTCAGCGCTATTTCAATGTGGGATCATTCACTTTGTAGGGGGACAGAGCATAGACCCTTCCAAAAATGATATCTTTTTTTTGGAGCTTTCTCAGTAGTGTTTTTTTTTATTTTTCCCATTAATATCACTATTGGCCAGCTTGGTTATGGTGATTTTAAATTTTGTTCAGGTCATTTTCCATGTTTATTTGTCCTTTTGTTCTGTGCACATTTATCACAACTATCACTTTTTTTAGGTTTCCCTGACTTTGCTGTACATTACTGACGTAAATGGTTTCTCGTTCCTGCAAATGTGCCTTAACGCAAGGGTTTCACTGGCATTAGTGATCAGACCCGGATTCCACAGCGTTAGTGTACCTGGAGCCTCTCCCCTCCCACTCCCCACCCACTGATCCCTTCTCTCCGCCCTCTGGGGAGCCTTCCTCCGCCCTTCAGCACCGGATTTCACGATCGCCCGGTAACGTACCTTATCACGCGCTAATTCCACCACTGCGACGTTAATGCCCTTTAGTAAACATACCCCAAAGACATCTATAGTCCTGTTGATATATTACAGCAAAGGCCTCAGAACATTGCAATCCTGGGATGCTACCACATTAGAGGAAAGTTAGAAAACACTGAAGTCTGCTAAAGAATATAAACAATAGATTCATTTTGCTAATTTTTGCAGGAAGTGTCATATGACTTTCTTAATCTGGTTCTTCATTGTCTTCTTAGTTATAGTCTTATAATCAGTCAAATAAAAAACAGTTTAAATCTAATGAACAAACAATAGCAGGACAATAAAAGAGAAATAAACCAAGAACCTTAGAAATAGTGACTCCTCAGTGAAACACAAATGGAGTACTTTAGCTTATCAACATGTACATTTTGCATAACTGAAACACATTTTCTTTGTGGAGTAGATACTACATCATCACTGAAGATGATGTGTTTGAACAGCTTGCAAAACTGAAAGTGGACAAGGTAATGGGACCAGATTGCATACATCCCAGGATACTGAAAGAGCTCAGAGAGGTTATTGTAGGGCCTTTAAAGTATGTTTTTAATAGATCCTTGGAGACAGGAGAAGTTCCACAGGACTGGAGAAGGGCTGATGTAGTATCTCTTCACAAAAGTGGCAGTAGAGAAGAAGTGACAAACTACAGGCCAGTAAGCCTTACCTTGGTGGCGGGAAAAGTAATGGAGGTGCTCCTGAAAGAGCGAATAGTGGACTTCCTCGTAACCAAAAGGTTGCATGATCCGAGGCAACATGGTTTTACCAAAGGATGATCATGCCATACAAATCTGATTGAGTTCTTTGACTGGGTTACCAGAGAACTAGATCAAGGGCATGCAATGGATGTGATCCACCTAGATTTCAGCAAAGCCTTCGATACTGTTCTTCATAGGAAGCTTATTAATAAACTGAACAGCCTGGGGATGGGTCCCAAGGTGGTGAACTGCATCAGAAATTGGTTGACTGACAGATGCAGAAAGTGATGGTAAACAGGACTCACTCGGATGAAAGGAAGGTGATTGGCTGTGTGCCCCAGGGATCAGTCCTGGGATCGGTACTGTTCAATGTATTTGTGAGTGATATTGCTGAAGGACTGAATGGAAAAGTCTGTCCTTTTGCAGATGACATAAAAATTTGCAAAAGAGTGGACTCTCCTGTGGGACTGGATAACATGAGGAAAGATCTATAAAAGCTGGAAGAATGGTCTAATGCTTGGCAGCTACAATTTAGATGGGGGAGGAGTGGTTGTGACAGGTTGCCTCATACTGGAGGGCCAGGAGTTCAATTCCCACATAAGGACAAGTAACCTCAGGCCAGAGGGACTGGGGTCTCTAGTCCCATGGCCACTCCTCGTGGCCTTGGGCAAGCCACCTAACCCTCCATTGCCTCAGGTACACTTAGGGGGTATGTTTACTAAGCATTGGTAACGTTAACGTGTAGTAATGTTACAGGCAGTGGTAAATGTTCCAGATAGTGGAGAGAAGGGGTCAATGGGCAGGGAGAGGCCCCTGCTACACCAATGCCAGGACATTACTGCCAGTGAAAACCTGTTGGTAAATGCACATTTGCAGGAGAGAGAGACCATTTTAGCATCAGCAATGTAGAGCACAGAAAGGGAGCCCAAGAAAAGTTATAGTAGTGCTCCATTTGCAGCAACAGCATAGTGCACAAGTATGAAAGGGGTGATGGTGCAAAGGGGGCTGCAGGTGGGACATGCAGTGGGGGCAGCTGGGGCACAGGGTGGACTATGCTGTTGCCTAAGTGGCACATAGGAACACAGAAAATGGAAATCAGCAAGCCAGCCTCTGACCAAGGTCAAACATGCCCAGTAGTCTGTGTCCCACAGTGTCCTATCCAGGGGACACATACCCAGCAGGTACCCCAAACACCACACAGGAACCACAATGCCTGTAATGAGGCAAGCAGTGCACATCTGGGGACCACGCTAGCAAGGGTCTAAGTACCTCCCCCACGATACATCACAAACTGTTCGTAAACCCAACTAAACAAACACCCTTTACTACAGCCCCTGGTAAGGCAGTGCAGGGTGTGACCACACACTGCATGAAACATATGTACACCCAGTAGTCCAAACTGGGTACACAGTACCTGCATTGCATGCCCTAGCCTGTCCACAGTCTGCTGGCATAACACAATCTACCTACTTTTACCTGGTCCACCCTAGCCAATAGTTGCTAGAGCACCAACCTGACACCTCCCAGCCGTCTCTCCCCCATGTGGAAGGGCCATAATATTGGTAGGTGGTGATGGGGGGGATGTGTGGATGTCCATGTATGCCACCCACCCCAGACTTTTCACCCTAGGCATCTGCCTACCTGCACATTGGATGACCTGGGACTGTGCACTATCAGCACCGACAGCATATGGGCATGTCAGCATGGCGGGGGGGGGGGGGGGGGGTTTGGTGGTAGAGGGGGCAGTGGCACCCGCCTGCAGCGGACATAGGCCATGCCCTGTTCCAGTGCGTGGTATGCAGTGCAACAGAAAAGGTCTGTCTGATGAAACGTAAAGGTAGCCCCAGGGACTAGAGTGCTTCTGTGACAACAGTGTGGTGCAGTACACACAGCCAGGGTGCCTTGGAACAGACAGTCATACGTTCAGTTCCCAACTGTGGATCTTGCAGAGCCTATCCCTACATTGCAGATACAACATCAACATGTGCAATCCCCAAAGCATCAGCCAACAGGGGTACAAATACCCACATGCACAGGCTCCACTATCCAAAGCTTCATGGAGAGTCAGGCTGTTGGCTTCAGCACAGAGCAGCAGCAGTTATCACCAGAGCACTACTACTAGCTCCTGCACACTTTAGCAATGCCTGCACTGTGATCAGGACCAGTGTGGCAGGCACTCCTCACTGGGCCCACAATGCTTACACTGTTTCCAGCGTTAGCCTGCAAATGTGCATACTGAGGAGCGAGGTATTGTGGGTATGGCCCGGATTGGGTAGGATGCATCTGTATAGGGAGTAGGGCGATGGCTGGGACATCGTAGTGCCCAACCACCACCCTCATGGACAGGGTGGCCACAGCATGTCATTCTTGGAGGACACTCTCACTCTGACCAAGCAGTGACCATGGCATGGCTATGCTCCCACATAGGTTCTGTTTTTAGTGATGTCTGTGTGCTCCCTGTTCTAGGCCCTAATCACTGAGATACCTGCTTGGTGTCTGTGCTGTATATTCCAACTCTGGGTGCACATAGTTTCTCTGTGAACATGCAGTGCGGACTGTCTGCAGTTGGTATGTGCATGGCTGGAACACCTTGTGAGGTGCAGTGGGTGCAGTCTGACTGTGTCCTCTGCTGGTGAACAATCAGACCTTGGTGGGGGGCAGCTGAAGTTTTCCAGGCCATTACTTCTGGTCTGCCAATGCTCTAGTAACAGGTACAGAGCTGGACCAACCGCCCCGGACAGCAGCCTTTTGCCAGCAGGACTGGGGTTGCTGGTCCCACAACCATTCTTCATGTCCCTTCACTGCCTCATTTACAAAAAGGTTGATTGTGGGCCCTTTGGGACATATACTGTACACCACTTTGAACTAGAGAGGGCGTTATATTAGGCAGTGCTACATAAACCTCATGCGAGTCTAGACAACCCTCTTCCCTGATAACAGGTGACCATTTTATTTATTTTTATTTATTTAACCAGTTTTCAATACTGCCTTATCCTTCAATCAAAGCAGTTTACATTATGCAATTACTACAAGTACTGGATACATTCCCTTGTCCCCAAAAGGCTCACAATCAATGTGTACCTGAGGCAACTGAGGGTTAAGTGGCTTGCCCAAGGCCACAAGGAGTGCCTATAAGACCATGGCAGCCACACTGTAACACTGGGCATGTACTATTCTAGGTGGGTCCTGGTCCACCAGCACTAGATGTGACTGGGTAGAATACAGATAGACACAGGATTACTTTAGGTTCCACTGCAGAGAACACTTGCTACACACAGATAACAATGAGGATGTGCACCAGAGCCTATCTCTAGCAACACAACTACTGCGGACCTGATGCTGGGCACCCATCCTCACCCTCAGAGGGAACACAGTACCTGCACAGTGGCATGGTCTGTAGCTGCTCTGTGCCAATATCACATACTGTCAGTTCTTCTTACCAAGCTGAGGTGCTGAAGAGGTGCATTCTCCATTTTGAGATCAGCTGTAGACTGCTGTTCTACATGTGCATTGTATCATGGGTACTGGTGGGGTTACCCTATCCTGGCACATACAGCAGACATTTTGTGTGGTGACCTGCAGTCTTTCTGTATCCAGCCATTTCTGTATCAAGAGTTATGGAGTTGTAGCCGACTGGTTAGTACAATGACTCCCTAGGCAGGGCTCATGGTTTCTATTCTTCTTTGTTCTCTTTTTTTATGCCTGTCCTACTCAAATCATTTTCATGCCTGTAACAGTCAGTCACATCTCTGCAGATCTGTGCTGCCAGCCCATAACACCCTCACCTCAGTTGCCAACCATCCTTCAGGCCATCTATCTGCCTCTGTCAGCTGTGTAGAGTCCTGTCTTCTTGTCCTGCACAGGTACCCTTTTCTGCATTGCGGCTCTTCGTGCTTGCCTCACCTGTGCCTGATCTGCATGGCACCATTACTCCTCTGTCCTCCTATCATTGTAAATATCCTGCCACCTCTGCCTCCACTGGGGGACACGTATTCCCATCCTCTGCCACCCACTGTCATTGCAGCACTTTACATTGCCAACACCCTGTGCATTGGTAAAGCTGCCTCCAACATGTTTGTCCATTTTACCGGCTGCCACATAGGATGCCCGCAGATATAGCAGGCCCATCAGCTCCCACCTCTCCTTCCTTCCATCACTTGTTCATTGCCTTTCCTTTATGCTCTATCCAGTGTTAGGGTTACATCTGTTTTTATGCCTTACAGTTCATGCTTGTCAACTTGAAGCACCATACAGCCCTTAGGGCACCTTACTGCCTTTTGGGCACCTCAACATTCTTAGGGCACCTTAACCTATGGTGCCTTCTAAGGTGCCTTAACCTAAGGTGCCTGAAAAGGTGCCTTCACCTAAGGTGCCTTATAAGGTACCTTATAAGGTGCCTTAATAGGTGCCTTAACGCCCTTAGGGCGCCTTAACCTAAGGTGTCCTAAGGGCTTTAAGGTGCCTTAATTCAAGGCACCGTAAGGGCTTTAAGGTGCACTAAGGGCTTTAAGGCACCCTAACTTAAGGAGCCTTAAAGCTCTTAGGGCACCTTGTCAGCCTTAACGTACCCTGTTTGTTGCCTTATCATGCACTGTCCCGTTAATGTGTGTTAAACGGCCAAGGCACCCTTTACCACATGTTAAATGGCCAGGGCACTCTGTATCGCACGTTAAATGGCCCATGGTTACCTTAACGTCGCACCTCCCACCTCCTCATATGTCATCGGTAACATTACCACTGCTTAGTAAACATACCCCTTAAATTGTGAGCCCTTCAGGGACAAGAGAATAAATAGTGCCTGGTGAAAAAGCAGCATATAAGCACAACTAAATAAATTAAAAGAAGTGCAGTGTCATGCATTTGGGATGCAGAAATCCAAGGGAATTTTATGCAAGAGGTTGGTGTGCATGGACCAGGAGAAGGACCTCAGAGTAATTGTTTCTGAGGATCTCAAGGTTGCAAAACAGTGTACCAAGGCAATGGCCAAAGCCAGAAGGATGCTGGGTTGCATACAGAGAGGAATTACCAGCACAAAGGAGGAGTTACTAATGCCACTGTACAAGTCACTGATGAGACCTCACTTGGAATATTGTGTTCAGTTTTGGAGCCATATCTCGCAAAGGATTTAAAAAGACTGGAAATGGTTCAGAGGAATGTGACCAAAATGATTTGGAGTCTGCGCCAGAAGACATATGAGAAGAGACTTGAAGACCTAAATATGTATACTCTAGAGGAGAGGAGCAACAGGGGAGATATGATACAGACCTTTAAATACTTAGGGCCCAATATTCAAAAGGCATTTATACAGTTAACAGTCAGTTAACCATGTAAATGCCTGCTAACCGGATATTTGATGGCACATACATGGATAGTGCCATTGAAAATCTCCTATGTACCCCGATGCTGGCTGGCTGGCTAGCATTGGGGCATGCTGGGGGCCTTCCAGAGCAGAGTGGAGGCAGGGACCGGTGCTAACCATGCAGCACTGATATTGGAAGCTTCACGGTTAGCACTTGGCACCTATAAGATAGGCGAGGAAAACCCTCGCCTATCTTATAGGTGGCAAGGCTAACCGTGCAGCATCTAATATCAATGCTGCACGGTTAGGTTCGGCGGCTTGCAGGCAGCGCAGCTAGACCCAGATATTCACTTCTGTTGCCGTAGAAGTGACTATCCAGGATTAGGGGGTTGGCGAGCAGAGCTAAGCGGCTACAGCGCTTAGCGCTGCCCAGTTGAATATCGGGTCCTTAGAGTATTAATGAATAAACAAACCTTTTTCAAAGACGGGGAAGCTTCAAAACTAGAGGGCATAACATGAAACTGCAAGGGGGTAAACTGAAAGGCAATGTCAGGAAATATTTTTTCACTGAAAGGGTGGTGGATGCTTGGAATGCCCTCCCGATGGAAGTGTTGGGGGCAAATACAGTGACAAAATTCAAAATGGCATGGGACAGACACAGTGTATCCCTTTATAGCAACAGGATAAAATCAAAATAACCTTAACTGTCTCTGTTATCTTAACAAATAGGGGTGACCTGCACAGAGCGGTGGGTACACCTGCTCTTGCCACCTTGCTGGGCAGACTAGTTGGACCATGATGATCTTTATCTGCTGTCATATATTATGTTACTATGTTTTGTGTATGTAATTTTAAATAGCAACAATTTCTGGATTACATCTGGTTTATTTTTATAGTGCCCTGGATGTACAAGTTTTGTGGAACGCAAAGACCTAACAAAGCTGAGTGTTCACTGTATTATCTGCACCAGAAACAATGGGAGTGTCTATGAGTTCTGCTGGCAGTGCCTGAAGCCTTGGAAAGGTGATTATAGTTCATCTGTGAAGTGTGATAATGAAGACTGCAAGAATCCAAAGCTTCACATTTTAGAAAACTGCACTCTGAAAGACCTGCCAGGGAGTGAAATTAAAAATTGCCCCTCCATCCGAGCTTGTCCAACCTGTGGACAGCTGATAGAGCACAAGGAAAAGTGCAAATATGTTATTTGTAATCAGTGCAGTATTGAGTTCTGTTTCGTTTGTCTTGAAACTGCTCGAAACTGCCAAGTTAGCAAAGCAGGTTCTTGGTTTAACGTCTGTGCTAAGCCTTTAGCTCCAAAACAGACAGAAATCCCTGTGTGGTCTCGGAGAATCCAATCAACTCAGTTTTTCTCTGTGGCACTTGTATCTTAATGAAAGATTTTGTACCTGCTTAAACTTTTTGGTCTAGTATAAACTTTATTCTCTGCAATTCCCACCTCAGCTAGAGCCCTATCCATAAATCCAGGACCCCTCTCAGTTGCAGCCCCATACTGAACGAAACGTGAAATTTTGTAACACTTCTCTAGTGGTTATTATTTTATTTAAAAAATCAAAGAGAAAAATAGAATTCCAGGACAAGTGGTTACTAAAGTAATACTTAAGTAAAGCACAGTGGAGAGAGAGTCACCATGATTTCCATTCTGCTTGAACTTTCATTAGCAGGATGAAGAAAGCTCTAAATGAATTGAAATATTGCTAACTTTCCACACTATGGGGGTGCTGTGTAAAGATATGTGCCATTTATGTGCATAAGTCACCTATTTGCAAAGACTTAGGGGTATGTTTACTAAACCGTCTTAACGTGCGCCCGGCGATAGTGTGCAGGCTGCCATAAAAGGAGTGGGCGTTTCAGTCTTAAAGCAGCAAAACGGGAGTATCGCGCAATAACGCGCGCTACTGCGCACATTAACGGGCTAAGTGCCGCTAAGCGTGTTACCGTGCGGTAAGCTTAAGTAGGCACCCAGACATGAAAACACAGAAACAGAGGTGTAGTACAATGGTTAATACACTGACTGATGATAGAGGGGTCATGAGTTTGATCCCCCAGTATGCATAAGGCTGGCTGAGGCATCAGCTTTGACATGTAAGTAATGTTTCTTGTTTATTTATATTTTAATTGTCAGTATTGTTTCTTGTTTCTTTGTATTTTAATTATTGCTGCCAGCAAATACACCCTCACGTGCCATAACCTAAGGTGTCGCATAAGGCACCCTATAAGGCACTCCATAGGGCACATTATAAAGTGCACTGTCCGCCATGGCACCCTATAATGTCCCCTATAGGGCACCCTATAAGGCGCTCCATAGGATACCTTATAAGGCACCTTATATGGATGGTAACCATAAGGTGCCTCAGAAGGCGCTTTATAGGGCGCCCTATAAAGCACCTTCTGAGGCACCTTATGGTTACAGTACGCTGAGGGTGTTTTTGCTGGCAGCACTAATGTACATTAAAAATAGATAATGCTTTGGACAGCCCTATTAAATAACCCCACTGTGGGTTTGAACCCATGACCTCTGGCTCCACATGCAGGGAAATAACCAGTGGGTTACTGCTCTATAGCTGCTAACAAGCCCCTGGCTGGCTGCAGAAGGACTGCACATCACCACAAAAACAGTCTGCTGTGATCACCAGGATAGGGTTAACCCACCCGTACCCATGATGCACTGCGCATGCAAATCAGCAGTCTACAGATGAACACAAGATGGGGTATGCACCCCCACAGCACCTCGGCCTGGTAGGGGGAACTGGCCGTGTGTTTTACTGGCACAGAGTAGCTACACACCGTCACATTGTGCGGGTACTGTGCTCACCCTGAGGGTGAGGTGGGGCTCCCAGCACCAGGTCCACAGCACCGGCCATGGCAGAAATAGGCCATGCTGCAGGTCCCCAGCAGTGCTAGTGTGTGAGATAGGCAGTTCCTGCAGACACACTTTGGATACATCTGTATTTCTCAGTCAGGTTTAGCCCTTATGGACTCATACGCAGATTATGTACCACCACTCAACCCACCCTCTAGGGGCTGAGGGTGGAAAACAGGCTCTCCCACCAACATATCCACATTTTACCACCCTGCAATGGCAGCAGTAGAGGGGACAATCAACTGCAGTCCTGCTGGGAACAGACAACCTACAGGACAGTCAATGCAGCTCTGTACACATCTATAAAGCAATAGCAGACAGACATTAGGCCTGGAAATGCTCAGCTGCACCCCACCACTATCTGATATTCTCCTGCAGCAAGCAAGCCTCCAACAACTGCACCCTGCAAGGTGTTCCAGCACAGCACATACTAGCTGCAGATAGTCTGCTAGCTAGTCCATAGTGCATGTTCCTGGAGGAGATGCATGCACCCAGAACTGGGATATCAGCATACACACCAAGCAGATAGGTCAGTGATTGAGCCCCAAAAGGGAACCCATAAATATCACATAAAAGAAATATTAGAGAGCACTATAGGGGAATCTAGCCATGCCGTAGTCAGGGTGAGAGTGATCTCCCAGCAGGACATGCTGTGGCCACCCTGTCTGTGCAGGTGGTGGCCAGGCACTACATTGTCCCAGCCATTGCCCTATGCCCTGTGCAGATGCATCCTGGCCAGGCCACCCTGTCTGGGCTATACCCATGGTACCTTGCTCCTCATTATGCACATTGTCAGGCCAATACTGGCAACAGTGCTGGCAGTGTGGGCTGTGGAGGGTGTTTGCAGCTACCACATACTGGATAGACAGACACACACTCCCACACCTATGCCAGCATTGTACGACTATAGAGGTGTTTGGCAGCCCTGGCCACCACTTCAGTCCTCGGCACAGTGCAAGCATGGCTATGGTACGCAATACTGTTGGGGTCACTCCCCAGGGTGATAAACACTGTCAGACACAAGACCTGTAGCACACTCCACAGACATCAGAAAGGTTGCTATGATGCAGCACAATCAGGAAATTGTACTTCAGAATTGCTATCTGCCAGTAAGTGCATGCGTAAAACCGATGGAATATATTTTTAATGTGGATATGCGCAGGTATGGAGTTTGAATGGAGCATGGGCAGACCGCAAATATTGTAACTTATGTGCATTCTTGAAAAATCTATGTGCGGGCATGTACCTGCCATAGGGCAGGCGTAAGTGCTCGTGACTAGCTTGACACTTCTTACGCCCCTATTTTTTAAAGTACACACATATATAAAATAAAATATTTATAAAATAGGCCTGAAATACTGTATATGCATACCAATGCGCATTAGTTCCACAGGAGTTTAAAAAATTACCTCTAGATTACCAAATTATTGTCTGTTGGACTGACACAGTCTCCTTGGATTCAATTCTTTGGTTATGGTTTCCTAGCATTTGAGAGTTCGCTAGTTTATAATACTGAGAATATCTTGATAAACATTATCTTTACTGTTTAATTAGCCGAAACCCACAAAACAAGTGTAGTCAAATTGCTATCTCTATTGCAACAATACTCTTGTAAAATATATGATTTGTAGTTATTCTTTCACCAAGACTTAACCAGAATCAAAACTTCAAGAGAGACTCCATAAGCAACCAAGCAAAGCACAGTTTTTATTAGGGATTTCTCAGAGATGAATTACAATTGGATTCAATACATTTGTTCCATGGGAACATAAAACATGAATTTGTTGTCCATGATTATATCATATCTTAATCATTTCTAGAGCATACTTTTTTTTTGACTGTGTAGCGCTGATGCTGCAAAGCAAAAAGATGAATCAGAGATCTCATAAGCATTCTTTAATAATATTTTAATAGCAATGTGTAATGTGAAGATATTGCACTTATATTTTCCTTTGGCAGTAAATTTTTGTGGATGTCAAGATTACGCCTCTTCTTTTATTTATGTATGCTGTTTTGGCATCCATCACTTCCATGCAATGCATTGTTGTAGTGTTGTTAGGACACCTTTGTTCCCTTCCTGTAAGTTTAAGTGCCTCTGCCCTTCTCAATCCTATCCCATTGTTTTCTGAATTTTATCCTATTTACTTGTTCACTTTCTTGTCCCTTTGGGTTACTGTCATCTAGCAACCCCCTGGCAAATCTTCCTCCGATCTAACATTCAATTGCTCGCTTTCCTTCTGGACTGCACTTCCTCTTCCTTTATTCTCAG
Organism: Ichthyophis bannanicus; assembly: GCA_033557465.1. Lineage (NCBI taxonomy): Eukaryota > Metazoa > Chordata > Amphibia > Gymnophiona > Ichthyophiidae > Ichthyophis > Ichthyophis bannanicus. The sequence goes on from CM066038.1 coordinate 349,915,828, forward strand.
AGAATTTAACATTAATCATCCTGCTTCTTATCCCTCATTTGACCTCCAGCTGTATTCTACTGATCTCACTCATGACCATGGCTAGTGCTTTCTTCCAACTATTCTCCCTCAGGACAATTTATAAGAGCATGGATATGCACATTCAGGGCCGTATCAAGCCTTAATTGCGCCCTGTGCGACTTGCACATCTGGCACCCCCCCCCCCCCCATATATCCCACCCATACCTCCATCCGGCCGGCTGCCTGCCATTGCCCTGCTGCTGACACTGTTGGTTTTTGTGGCGGTGCCGGCAGCAGCAGAGCAGACCTGACTTCAGATTTAAAATTTAAAAAACAAACAAACATGTGGGTCTTGCCTCCGCACTTGTAAGCAGATCTGATCCCTCCCTGCTCTGACATAGATTCACGTCAGATGAGGGAGGGACCAGGCCAGCCATTCAAAAGCAGGTCTTTGCAACTCAATGCTTGAATGGCTGATCTGGAACATACACTTCCTCGACTTGGATATGCACACAGGCGGCCACACAGACATCCAAGAGTGCCTGTTCACCTAGGCTGCAGGGAGCACAGTACACAGCCTTTGGTGTGTGTGAGGGGGGTGGGGAGGGGATAGGCTCCACCTCTCATTCCCTCTTCTGATCATGGCTTGGACAGCACCATAGCCATTGTGGAGTGTGTTCCCCCATGTTGTGGAAAGGGGGTGCCCGAGCCAGGGATCTGGATATCAAGTACAGCCTACACACATGCTCAGAGCAGTCTGCAGATGTGGAGGGGTAATAGGATCAGGAAGCACTCCCATGAGCACCCTATTGGACAACCCCCCCCCCTTATGGTCTGCTCCAAGCAGCATCCACCCTCAGAGGACTCCCATGCCCCCTTCTACCAGAAGGGGCTCTGGAGGAACTCCTCATGGAGGTAAGGCATGCCTAACCACTCCTAGGTTGAGCACCTTAGTTTTCCTGCCAACAACTAGCACACCACATCTGCAAAGATCACAAGAGCTCCCCAGATCCATGGATTGTCTCAGCCCCTGGCCAAGGGGGCCAGAAAGGGTATACCTATCCATGAGTTCCAGCACTAGAGGCCCATATTCAATGATAGTGTTATGCAGCTGCCTAGAGCTGGTAGGCTTCCGGCACATTTTCCCTCGGTCAGGGTGAAGGGCCATCTGCCCACAGGTACAAGGCCTCTTAGAGCAGCATGGGCCATGCAGTGCATGTATGCACTGCAACATGCCCCTCCATGCAGGGGAGGCAGGGGTCAGATAGCGCTTTAACACTGTCATGTTGCTAGTAGGTGCAGCACCTCATTTGCATGCTCTCTCCTCACTGTTCTCTGCTGGCCCCCAACTCTGGTGATGAGGCCAGCACTGACTGTAGCCCTATCTCCTGACATCTCCACAACACACAACACCAGGTGCCCTCTGACATCTGTTCCATGCATATGCAGACGTCAACAGCAGTCCATCAGGACAGTTGTTGAAGTGTTTGTAGATGTTTGCCCACTGTCCCAACAGGATCACCCCTGACCTGCAGGCTCTGGTTTTGTGCTTGTCAGGCCGCTGTGGTCCACTCCGCCTTAACCCCGTAGTGTTCATGTGCTGCTCAGCTAGCATGGAATTTTCAGCATGATTGCTATGGGCCTCACACTCCTTGCTACTGTGAGGCCCAAATGCGTGCCAACCATGCGCCAAACCCCTTGCTAGCAACTAATGCACTTTAATAAACATGCTCCTTAGTAGGCTAAATAATCAAACTACCTGTATTGAAACAAATCACTTGAGTATTCTTTTACTCATTCGGTCTGAGCAATCAAAGTGAAACTATGCAGGTAATTTTGCTTTATTGCTCCTGAAATATCATCTGCAGAAATTTGCACCAGCTTTCTCTACCAGTAAGTTTTGCCCTTGAAACAGTGTATGTATATCTTTTATTTCAATTTAATTCAGATTTGTATAAACCGCTCTATACCCTACAAAGGAAAATGAATGACGTACCAGCTTACAAACATAAATTAAATAACAATCTTAAAATACAAATCAGTTCAAGTAGAAGTACCTCAATTAGGGGGGGCATATTCAGTAGCAGTCAGCCTAAGTAAAGCGGCTGGCCATCAGCACTTTAGATTTAACTGACATTGGATGTTTGGTTTTCCTGGATAGAGGATTAGTTATCCAGTCAGCAGTGATATTCAGCTGCAGTTGAATAGCTAAATTGGCTAAAGTTAGGCGAACGTTTTTTTACCCTAACATTAATCGGTTAGGGTTAACTGGCCAGCAGCTCAATATCACTGATGACCCACTAAACCCGATGTCTCCCCTACTCCACCCCTGGAATACAGAGACGTTAAGCGATTGGTGTTGGAGTGTACAAACCAGTTAGCAGGGGATAGTCAGCAGCACTACTACTACTGATCATTTATATAGCGCTGAATATCCCACTGACCGTAGTTTAACCAGTTCAATCGCTTGGAATATGCCCCCATAATCCCCAACCAAATCACAATAATCATCTTGTTTCCATATTTCATGTTTACTCTAATTCAAGTCCAACTATGTGTAACCGGAGCTCGCTTAATCATTAAGCAGACTAGGCAATCATCTAGGGTGGCAGCTTCTGCATGGGTTTAGTCTGGGCTGTCCCAACCACCAGGTAAACTAGGCAGTCGGTTGCCTAAGGCAGCAACTTATGGGGGACGGCAAAGAGCAGGACATTCAAAGCTAAACACATTTTGAAAGCCACTTGGGTATAATGCTTAAGGTTTGCCTAGGGTGCCAACACCTTGAAACACCTTTGGGGCCGGCCCTGGTTGTGGTAACAAAATGCAACTGCAGTCAAAGCAATACAATAAGTCGTGACAAACACACACATACAAGAAGAAGAAGCTTCTGAGGGTAAGTGAACACAATTTTTCAAGTAAATTTTAGGGGCCCTTTTACTAAAGTGCACTAAGCAGTTATTGTAGGATTTAGGCACTCACTAACTGCACTCTGAGATCTGTTAGAGTAGGAACATGACAGTTACCGCACACTGATTCATGTGCTAACTGACACTTGCTCATTGTGGTGGAGAATGAGCTGGTTAGGAGCAGAGAGTGGGCATGGTGAGTGCATTGCAGCTAGTGCGGGTGCAATTATCTTCACATCAATAGATGTAGGTAGGTGCACCAATGCTAATAGCACCGTGTGTTATTATGCACATCTGTGCAGTAACTGAGAGGAGTATGCTGCCTTATATGGCAGTCAGACCCTGCCCGGTGCATCTGCATCCCAGAATGCACCGCATCGGGCCAGGTGCTGCCATTTTTCCTTGGAGAACAAGAGTGCTCTGGTATTCAGAGACTTCCCAGTTCTTGATTTTGAAAGAGTTGTCTTGCATTGGAAGAAAAATTTCTTCCCTCGCGCCCCCTGTACTCAGCACACTCTCTCTTGATTGGAGGAAATCTGGGAAGAGGTGGAGCACAGGCTTCAGCCTCAGTGATTGAATAAGATTACTGAACCTCTCTTTCTCTTCACAGGCAGCCACAGGTCCAGCAGCGGGTGAGACGAGGGCTGGTGGGCAGAGAAGGGAAAAGGGAGGAGTTAGGAGCTAGGTTGGTGAGGTTGGACACCTAGGGTGTATGTTTACTAAAGGACGGTAAGGGTGTCCCGTTAATGCCTGTTATCAGCAACCTTATGCCCTTATCTCTGCGGAAAGGGCCAATAACACTGCAATAACTAGCACTGAAGAGTCCCGCAGCCTTAAGGGAAAAGGAGGTAGAGAGTGGGCATTAACGGGGTGGAGAGTGAGCTTTGACAGTGGATGCTCTCAAACCCAGTTGCACAATCACAGGGGAAACCAAAACAGTGATAGTAGTACTCCATTAGCAACAACAGCATAGTGGCCAAGTATGAAAGGGCACGATGTTGTTGGTGCAAATGGGGCAAAGGAGGTGGCATGTGGGTGATGGGGGGTGCTGGTGTGCAAGGCTGATCAGGCAACTGCCCAGGTGGCACATCTGGGATGTCCACCATGACCCCACAATGACACTGGCAGCACATAGACATGCTGCTGCTGCGGAAAAGGTGATGCACAACCAGGGGCAGCGCAAGGGTCCCTGGCACCCTAGGCAGAGACCCCGGCCTGCCCCACCACTGTTGCTGCCGAAGCCCCCTGTGGAGGGAAAGGCTGGCATCGGTGGCAGTGGTATCACTAAAGGAGGCTGCAAAAAGCAGCTGCCCAACAAAATACTGCTGGTGTGGCTGTCTGCCTCCCCCTCCTGAGATGGAATCAGTGGCAGCTGGGGAGGGAGGGTAGCAGTAGCAGTTGGGTGGGGGGGGGGGCTGTGCAATTGGGCATATGTGTTGCTGCTACATCCATCCGGACCTGTCAGCCTAGGTGCCTGCCTAAACCACATAATGGATGGGCCGGCACTGCACATCATCCCCACTGAAAGCATACTGCCATGTCAGCATGGTGTGGGGATGGAGGCAGTGGTTGCAGTGGCTCCCGCCTGCAGCAGACAAAAGCACTGTCCTGGCACTGTGTGTATGGTGCAGTGCCACATTTTCTAAAGTTTTCTGATGGTGAACATTGCAGCAGCAGGGACATCAGAGAACATGCTGATCACTTCTGACAAAGGTCTGACATAGCAGATTGTGTGCCCACATCCCCAGGTGGAGGGGGGGGGGCAGGATTGGCAAGGTGTGCACAGCTGCAGGTGCACAACATCTGGAAGACCGCCCGCAGCACTGAACCCGTGGATGCGGCATGATGGTATGGAGGAATTGAGCAGCCAGTAGGCTGCCCACAATGATCATTGGCCCATGGCACTGGTCTAGTCAACCGTGTCAATTGCTTGACCCTTGGATCAGGATACTCCCCCCCCCCACCTGTAGTGCACATAGTGAGTGATTATGTGCATGTGGGGGGGGGGGGTACAGATGACACTGCAGAAGGAATATGAATCAATAGGAGAACAGGGAATGTCAGAGGCAAAATGCACAGCCAGCACCATCACCTGCAAGACTACCACTACGACTATAAATCTGTCATAAAACACTGCAAGGCACACGCAGTACTATGCAAACACAACAGAAGAAAGTCCCTGTCCAAAAAGTTCACAATCAAGTGATGACAGACAGTACAATAGAAGAGAATGAATGTTACAATAGGAAGCAGAAACACTGGGAAAGAGGTAAGGATCCAACAGCAGCTCCAAGGAGATATGCCATCTGCATAGATTTGAAGAGGGAGAGAGATGAGATGTGACATACGGATAGCAGCCGCTTGTGCCAGGCATATGGAGCAGCAAGGTCAAAAGATCAGAGTCTGGAGATGGCAATAGATGAACAGGGCATAATGAGGAGGTAGCCAGAGGAGGAGTGAAGTCCACGGGAAGTGATGTAGTGAGAAAGGAGAGAGGAAAGGTTATGAGGGGCAGTAGAGAGGATGCATTTATAGGTTAGAACCTACCGCATGTGTGAGATGGATTTGGAAATGGACAGGGAGCCAGTGATCTGATATCAGCAGAGGGGATAAATGAGTGTATTGGGGCTGGCGGAGGAGCAGGCATGCAGCAGAGTCATGAAGAAATGGAAGGGGAGAGAGATGACTTTGAGGGAGACCAGCAGGGAGGAGGGTGCAGTGCCAAGATAGGAGGTAACTATGGGCTAGACATGGGTTTTTGAGGTGTGATCTGAGAGCACGGAGCTCTATGTAGACTGGGGCACACCCCAAATGCGAGGAGTCACCTGGGGCACATGTGCATCCACATCAGCCAAATCAAGCTGCAAGACTGCACCACATGCCATGACTGCACCACAAATACACACCAAGTATGTGGAAACAATGCCATTTTGCTACGCCCAACATGGCATGCGATGTGTGTGTGCCTGTTGCATGGACTGTCCCTCTGAGTGGACATATTCCATGTGAGATTGCAGACCTGCTATTAGTAATCTGTGAACTATCATTAAAATCATCTGTAATATCTGAAGATTGGAGGATGGCCAATGTAACAACAATTTTTGAAAAGGGTTCCAGGGGTGATCCAAGAAACTACAGACCAGTGAGCCTGATGTCAGTACCATGAAAAATGGTAGAAACCATCATAAAGAACAAAATTAGTGAACATGTAGATAGTCATGGCTTAATGGGAGACAGCCAACATGGCTTTAGACAAGGAAGATCTTGTCTTACTAATCTGTTATGTTTTTTTAAAGGTGTGAATAAACAGGTAGACAAAGGTGGATCGGCTGATATAGTGTATCTGGACTTTCAGAAATCTTTTGACAAGGTCCCTCATCAGAGACTTTTGGCAAAACTAAAAAGTCATGGGATAGGAAGCAGTGTACTATTGTGGATCAGGAACTGGTTAAAAGATAGAAAGCAGAGGGTAGGGCTAAATGGCCAATTTTCCCAATGGAGAAAGGTGAATAGTGGAGTACCCCAGGGATCTGTGCTGGGTCTGCTGCTTTTTAACATATTCATAAATGACCTGGAAATAGGAATAATGAGTGAGGTTATCAAATTTGCAGATGACACAAAACTATTTAAAGTTGTTAAAACCCATGAGGATTGTAGAAAATTGCAAGAGATCTTGATAAATTGGAAGACTGGGCATCCAAATGGCAGATGAAATTTAATGTGGAGAAGTGCAAAGTTATGCACCTAGGAAAAAACAACCCAAACGATGCAAGGTTCCACATTAGGAACCACCACTCAGGAAAAAGATTTAGGCATCATCATGGATAACATGTTAAAACCCTCCACCCAGTGTGCAGTGGTGGCCAAGAGAGCAAATAGAATGCCAGGTGTCAAAAGGAAAGGAATGGAAAATAAAACAAAGAATATTATAATGCCTCTGTATCGTTCCATGGTGCGACCGCACCTTGAATGTTGTGTGAATTCTGGTCGCCGTTTCTTAAAAAGGATATAGCGTTATTAGAAAAGGTACAGAGAAGAGCCACCAAAATGGTAAAGGAGATGGAAGGATACCCCTATGAACAGAGGCTAAAAAGGTTAGGGCTCTTCATCCTGGAAAAGTGTCAGCTGAGGGGAGATATGATAGAGGTCTATAAATTAATGAATGGAGTGGAACGGGTAAACATAGATCAATTGTTTATATCATCAGAATATAGAAAGACTAGGGGACATGCAAAGAAACTACAGGGTAAGCTATTTAAAACTAATAAGAGAAAATATTTTTTCACTCAACATGTAATCAAACTCTGGAATTTATTACCAGAGGATGTAGCAAAAGCTGTTAGTGTAGCTGGGTTTAAAAAAGGTTTGGACATGTTCATGGAGGAAAGGTCCATAAACCATTATCAAAAGGGACCCAGGATATCACTGCTTAACCAAATACAAGCGTTGTGGAATCTGTGTCTTTTGGGGAAACTGCTAGGTACGTATGACCTAGATTGGCCACTGATGGAAACAGGATACTGGGCTTGATGGACCTTGGTCTGACTCAGTATGGCATATCTTATGTTCTTATGAATGTCTGTTGCATTTGGGCTTTGTGGAAACAGCTGCCTAAACTTTGGGGATTGTAGGGAATATGATGTAATAGTCCCTGGCCAACAGGAGCAGGACACAGGGTCCAGATATAGCAGTGCACTCCATCATGCCTCAATTGTGCAGTCACCCAAGTGACTAGCAGCATACTAGCAATAATATAGACCTGCTGTGGGACCCGGATGATCCAGCTTCAAGGCATTGCTGTGTAGGACAGTGTGGAGGTGTAGGCTAATGTTCTGAGTACTGGTTCAGTAGGCAATGGGCAAGGGTTTGATTCCTGAGTGCCCTCTTTGTGGTTGTGGGATATGTTTATGTTTATTTCATTTGATATACCGCCCTTCTGTGGTAAGCAAGGCGGTTTACAACTTATAAAATCTAGTAGAGGCACAAGGCCAGTAGAAAGGGAAAGGAACTACAATCATTGACAGGACAGTAAGAGAGAAAGGAGAGAGTAGACAAAACATAAGGGAGGCAGTTACACGAAGGGGGAGGGGAGGTCAAAGGCCAGGGAAAAAAGATGGGTCTTTAGGTTTCGCTTAAAGGTGGCGTGATGGGGGTCTAAGCGGAGGGAGGAGGGGAGGGAGTTCCAGAGGGCAGGACCGGTGAAGAAGAAGGCAGAGGAGCGGGTGGAGTGTAGATGGGCAAGGAAGGGAGAAGGGAGGTGAAGGCGGTTGAGGTGAAAGGAGCAGGGAGTGTATCTGGGAGAGTGGAAAGTGATAAGATCTGCTAGGTATTGTGGAGTGATGGTGTGGAGAGCCCTGTGAACAAGAGAGAGCAATTTGAATTGAGTGCGGAAGGGAACCGGTAACCAATGAAGATGAAGGAGAAGAGGTGTTACATGGTCTCAGAGGGAGGAGTGAGTAATGAGACGTGCAGCAGTGTTTTGAACCCTCTGAAGACGAGCCAGTTGAGATTTAGAGAGACCAGTGAAGATTGAACTGGAAAAATTGACGTGTGACATGACAAGAGACAGTAACAAGGTATTGAGAGCAGACGGGGAGAGGAAGGGGCAGCTTGCACGGATCTGGCGGAGAAAGAAAAAAGAGGTTTTAGTGATGTGTGAGATGTGGGCCTGAAAAGAAAGATCAGAATCAAAGAACACACCCAAATAACGAAAGGTGGATACCAAGGGTATGGGAGTGCCTGAAAAAGAGGGGGCTAGCGAGGGGGGTGGGCTACTGTGGGAAAACCAAATTACAATAGTCCGTGGTCTGCTTTGACTGATGGCCTTACATTCTTGAGCTTTTTTATATGTTCCGATAGCCGACTTGGTCCGCAAATATGTATTTGCGCTTCTACCTTTCAGAGGGCATGACTTTATTGGCTCTGCTGCAGCCCATTGGAAGGGCTCAGACATGTTCACTCCTTGCAGTGGGCTGCAAGGGTGAGCCCCTCAGAGGTGGCACTCCTTGTGTGATTGGTGGCAACATTTGACAGAGGCATTTTGGGTCTGCAGAACCCATCATAGCATGACCCATACTCCCTGTGGCCTAGGGCAGGTCACGTAGCCCTCCTTTGCCTTGGGTTAATCCAGGTTCTCCATGTTCATGTTTTTAATGTACATTACCATGTTTCAGCTATAATGGGAAATGTGTTGACTGAAATAATAAGGCAGTATTACCACAACATTTTATATACCGACATATGTCACATACAATGTTCCCTCTAATTTTCTGTAGGCTGTGTGCGCATAAAATATCAGCTGTGTGCAGCTTTTGAAGGAAGGTTAAATTTTTGTGTGCCACATAACGACACTCTGAGTTATATACTTTAAAATTTGACTACACATCAGAATACAGTATGTACGCCACATTGATTTTAATCAAATTAAATGAAAATAGACGATTACTAAATGAAGCGGGAAATTTCTAGTAATTACAATCATAACTTTTAAATTTTAAGACGTCTGTGTTGTTTTTATCAGAATCAGAGCTGTAATTTTTGTGCGCTCTGTTTTAAAGTATGTGCGCTCGCTCGGCGAGGTGTGTGCACGCGCACACGCGCACAGCTTAGAGGGAACAGTGCTCACATATATAACAGATATGATTTGACTTTTTCATCTGTACTGTGTCTGTACAGCTTTGGCTCCAACACATGTATGCATGACATGCAGCCAAATCTTACCCCTGGGATGCCTACTTGCAGGGAATATCACACATCTTTACTTGCTCCATCTGGCCAGTGTGAGCAACTCGTGCAGTTGCTGTATGTACATTTGTCTGGGAAGTTATATGGTGGTTGGGGGTCTGGAACAGCTGTGAGACCCACATAGCTGGTACTGGGGCTTCCCCGTGGCACAGGAATACCTTATTCCCACACACTTTAATTGCATTGGTCATGTCACCTCAAGTACATTGGTGATGTAAGTTCTACAACACTCTCATCTACCGCCATCCTTCCTTCAGCCCATCCATCAGCCTCTGCCGGCAGTGTGCACATATGTATTCTCCTACCAGCTGCTACACCATGGCCCACACAGGAACGTTTTCCTCATTCCGATGTATCACTCACACCTCTTCTGTGACTGATCTGCATGTCACCACTCCGACTCCATCACCTTTTTGCTGCACACATCATAGTGATTCCTGATCTGCAGGGGGACATGCCTTCACCATTCTATGCCACACACTGACATTGCAGCATTTTTCCTGGGTATACCTCACTGTCTCAGTCCAGCTGCATCCCACAAGCTCATCCCACTTACTGCTTGCCATGAGGGATGCCCATGAATCTGTCAGGTCCATCAGCTCCCACCTGTCCTTCCATTCATCACCTTTCTATTGCCTTTCGCTGGGGCTCCCTTAACCAGCATTATGGTGACTGCTGATTTCAGGCATTAAGGTGCATGCTTGTCACCTTAACGCCCAGTGATCTGTTAGCTCACATTAAGTGGGCCTTTGTGCCCTTACCGCTGGAACACCTACTACCCGCCCCGAGCCTTTATCGCACACAAACCCCATTAATACTGCCATTTTTGCTCGATATCCCCTGCTCCCTTAATGCCCTTTCGTAAGCATACCTCCTAGACTTTGAAGGTTTACTTAAGGTACTACGTACCAGGTTATAATTGGTCATTTGAACTGCATATTTCTTACCTTGTATTACTATTTCACCTTCCCTAATTTAACCTCTTATCAGGATGTGGGCTGTACATAAGGTATTATTTTATCTCAGTACTGGATGTGTATATTTTGTCAATAAATTGTAAATATTTTCTAATCCAGCCTTGTTCACTGCAGTGCTTTTTAGTTTCCTGGAGTAAAAGTGGGGGAAATCCCACCCACCAACACTTTTCTTCCTCAGGTGGAGGCATCAGGCATCCAACAGAAAGGACTGATGGAGCCCGCCCTCGAGGGGACTCCAGCCAGGATGGTCCCAGACTCAGTAGTGTACCTAAGGGGGCACTACATTGACATGAGACAAAAATGGCCTAAGTTTGCATACTAGCTGGAACTGGTTAACCAAGAACAGACTATGGCATCAATCTGAGATGAAAAAGATAATGGTCTCCCTGCTTAATTGTTATTTTCTTTAGAACTTTGTTGTTGTGCTATGTGTCCCCTGACCCATTGTCACCTGTATTGTTTTGCTGTCTTTCTTTTTATTAGGTTTCTATTTTTACTCATGATTGTAAACCGCTTTGATGGCTATCCTTAGCCAAATGGCAGTATACTAAATACTACAACTAAATACTACCCATTTCACCCATTTCTTACTCCCCAGGAGTCAGATCCAGGGGAAAGGGGAAACAGGGTGAGGTTATATGCCACATTCTTTTGAATATTGTTTCTACCTCCCTCTTCTCCAGTATTTGAAATCATCAAAAGGGTCATATATGGTCCCCAATTCTCCCTCATTCAGCAAACTTCTTAGAGGGGCAGTGTTTTGAAACAAATGTGACTTGCAGGTGAAAAGTTTGGGAACCACTACTCCATTATTGCACAACATCCTCACTATTCCATGCATAGATTAAAAATCGAAATGTTTTAAATATCCTCCCGTCTTTCCTCTTTTCTTGCAGGATGTGAGGAAGGTTACTTTACTCCACACATCACATTCTCCATCAAGGAAAGAAAGAAATAAACATACACACTAATACACATTTCATAATCACTTAGGGGTATGTTTACTAAACCGCGTTAGTGCAGTTCGCGTTAGGAGCCGCGTTAGTGAAAGAAAAGCCAAAAAAGGACATGGGCGGGACATCGTAACGACTAACGCGCGTTCCAAAAACTAATGAGCGGTACAGGGCGCCGTGGTGCATTACTGCGCGTTAATCATATGAAGGCGTACAGGCACAAATCATTGAAACAGAGCTGTAGCACAATGGCTAGTGTACTCACCGCTGTTACAGGCAGCATGGGTTTGAGTCCCCAGTGTGCCTAACGCAGAATGCTGTCCCAGGCAGCACCCTGTACATTACATAGGGAATGAGGAGGCATATTTCTCTTTACGTTCAGTAGTTACTGAAACACACTCTTGCAGTGCGTGGCTGCGTGCGTTGTTATGGGCGTAGCTACGTGCGTGGGTACGTGCATACAATCGTGCATGGGTACGTGTGTTTTTGCCAGCGTGGGCACCTTATAGTACAGACACTTTAGGGTGTCTTGCACCTATGCACTATGCTAACAGATGTACGTGTGATGGCCTATGGTTTATCAGAGCCTGTGAGCAGGCGCTGGATCTTCCCAGGGTTGGATTGTGCCAGTCACACCCATGATGCACTGCACATGCAAATCAGCTGTCCACAGATACACACCATGGGGAATGCACCCCCACAGCACCTCAGCCTGGTAGGGGGAAGTGACCATGTGCACCCCCACAGCACCTCAGCCTGGTAGGGGGAAGTGACCGTGTGTTGTACTGGCACAGAGTAGCTACACACAGTCACATTGTGCGGGTACTGTGCTCACCCTGAGGGTGCAGTGAGGCGCCCAGCACCAGGTCCACAGCACCGTCCATGGCTGAAAGAGGCCATGGTGCAGGTCCAAAGCAGTGTTAATGTGCAAGATAGGTAGTTTCTGCACAAACACCTTGCAGTCAGGTGGAGCCCCTGTGGACCATGTCCTCCTCCTCCCCTCCCCAGCGCCAAGGGTGGCAAACAGGGCATCCTAACAATAGATCCACCTTCTGCCTCCCTGCAAAGGTGGCAATAGAGAGGAACATCAACCCCAGTTCTGGTGAGGAACAGACACCCCACAGGGCAGGCACTGCAGCTCTGTACACAGACAGACATCAGGCCTGGATATGGTATGCTGCACCCCACCACTATCTGATATACTCCTGCAGCAAGCCATCAGCCACTGCACACCACTCCATCAAGACACATACCAGCTGCAAACAGTCTGCTAGTTAGTCCATAATGCATGTGCCCAGTGGAGATGCATGCACCCAGAAATGGGATGTCAGCATACACATCAAGCAGATAAATCAGTGACTGGGCCCCAAAAGGAAACCCATATCTATCACATGAGAGAAATACTATATAGCACTATGGGGGTGCCTAGCCATGCTGTGGTCACCACACAGTCAGGGTGAGAGGGATCTCCCAGCAGGACATACTGAGGTCACCCTGTCTGTGTAGGTGGTGGCCGGACACTAAAATGTGCCTGTCACTGCCCTATGCCCTGTGCAGATGCACCCTGGCCAGGCCACCCTGTCCGGCCTATACCCATGGTACTTTGCTCCTCATTATGCACATTGGCAGCTCAATACTGGCAACATTGCTGGCAGTGTGGGCTGTGGAAGGTGTTTGCAGCCACCACACACTGGATAGACAGACAGCCACCCCCACACCTATGCCAGCATTGTGCAACTATAGAGGTGTTCAGCAGCCATACCCACCACACCAGTCCTGGGCACAGTTCAGGCATGGATATGGTACGCAAGACTGTTGGGGGTCACTCCCCATGGTAGTAAGCACTGTCAGAGACCAGACATGCAGCACACACCACAGACATCAGAATGCCTGTTTTGGTGGAGCTCACTGAGCAAACTGTGCTTAATGTAGGAATTGATATCTGCCAGTTATCACAGGAAACGTTTGATAGCTGTGTACCATATACCCAGGTGTAGGGTGGCATTGCTAAGGTATGCAACTGCTAGTATTGGGAGATACAGGCAGGGCCCAATGTCCTGCTTCTCCAGGAGGCATTGGCCAATGGGGCCTGTGGGTGTGTCTGGCCCTGGTGGCTGCTGCTTTACGGCAGAGTTCCCCAACTCCAGTCCTGGTGTTCCACACCTGTTCGGGTTTTCATGCTGTCCCTCATAAATATGCATGAGCTACATCTGCATACCATGGGGGTGGTACATAGATATGCAGCACAGGCATCTTTATTAGAGGCAGTATGGAACCTGACTGGTGTGAGGCCCTCCAGGACTGAGATTGCGAGACTCTGCTCTAGGTAATGCGCCTGTTTCTGGTGTCTGTGTTTGGTGTGGTATAATATAGGCGTATTAACCATGCGTATGTTCTCTGCACTAAAGGGGTGTCTTTACTATCACTGTTTAGTGGTGGGTAAATCTATGGGGACTGGGTTGGCAGGAGCCCCAGCTGGGATTTGAACCTGTGATCCTCTGGTCTTACAGGCACTGGCTGTGTCTGTTGCACCACACTGTGGCTGCAGAGGTGGTGCAGTCCCTGGAGTTAGTTAAAGTGGCCTGACGAGTCAGAAACCCTGCTCTACACAGGTTTACTGTGGGCTCATTTACCTTGTATGGAAACAAAGGTGCACATAAACCTCAAAACCGACCTCAGAAAAGGGGCAAACACCCATAACCAAGCTGGGCAACAATGATATCATTGGGCAACATTACACAACACTCCCAGGAAAGCTCCATCACAATGAAATGATCTTTGAAAGGGTCTACGGAGCGTAGACCCTTCCAAACATCATTTCTTTCTTTGGTGCTTTCCAGGGAGTGTTGTTCATTGTTGCCCATTGCTATCACTGTTGCCCAGCTGAATTGTGCTTTTTACAATGTTGCTTGTGGTCATTCTTAAGGTTTTATGTGAACTTTTGGTCTTTGCACATGTATCACACTGCTCACGTTTTGTAGGTTTCCCCGGTTTTGCTGTACATTGCTGACGGAAATGGTTTCTCTTCCCTTTAATATGCCTTTACCAACAGGTTTTCATTCGCGTTGGAATTGAGCTCAGAAATTCAGCGCGTTAGTATGAGGGGAGCCTCTCCCCGCCCACTCTCCGCCCATTGACCCCTTCTCTCCGCCCACTCTCCACCTTCTGCGCTGTTTTAACGCGCCGCGGAGCTTTACGATCGTTAACTACGGTTAACGCGCGTAGTATGATGTTAACGGTCGTTGGCGCGTGATTACGCGCGTTATACTACACTTACGGTTGTTAACGTCATACAACGCGCGTTATTCACGTTTACCGCATTTTAGTAAACATACCCCTTAGTTTCCTTGTTCTGACTGAACTGGAAACCTCATACATCAACAGTAGAAGAAATAAGACAGCATCAGGGCCCACATACTCGCTGGGAAAATAGGTGGCCACCTAGGGCAGCAGTTCCCCGGCAGGCAACACGGTGACATCGACCTCTCCAAATGTTTTAAAATCAGCAACCACTTCAGCAACATGGCGGGCCTTAAAGTGTCCATGCGCATATGCCCTCACAACCTGCCACTCCTACCCCTTTTGACACATTTTTCTGTTGGAGATGGCAGGAAGTTGCGTCAGAAGGGCAAGGGTCAGGAGGAATAGGTCGTGAAGGCATGAGCAGACTCGCAGGCAGGCACTTTAAGGCCTGCCATGGTGCTTCTGCTGCATTGAGGGATGGTCATGCCGCCCCCTCTCATGGGTGAGATGATGGGGGGCAGTGGTGTGGCGCAGGACATGGTGGCACAGTAGGCCTGCTTAGGGTGGAAAACACCTTGAGCCAGCCCTGTACAGCATTGTGGGTTATAGGTTCTCAACCTGAAACTGCATACTAACAACATTATGAATCACAGTCTCTGATCCACTGACAGTACAACTGACAGTACAACCTTTTCCTACTCTAGCTGAATCCACTTCAAGGGCTCATTACTCTCTTTGTGATGATGATCACTACTACAGTAGTTTTCCAAACTTCTTTAGTTCTCCAGGAGCATAACCTGCGTTATGATCACTCAATCTCTTTTTTTGCCAGGTAGATCACCCAGTCTGTGTAACTGTAAATAGCAATTACCATGGATCCAGACAGGGACTTGCAGACATGTCACTGTAAAAGATATGGAAATCAGAACAGGCAAAAGGCTATCATATGAAGGAATTACTCACAGCAACCTGCAGAACTCGAGATTGGTTATGTTGAAATGATAACACTATCTAAATATTCTAGAACACACTTTATGTATTTCATTATTTTGTATTTTCTATACAAAGGTTTTCTAGAGAAATCAATACTGCAGTATCACATTATCACATAATATATATACCCACTTAGGACAATAGATAGGATGGATATAAACTGTATAAATAAATAAATGATCAAGATTAGCATGGCTTCATCTTTTGAATCAACCTGAAAGAAATTAAAAAAGAAAACAGCATTTAGGATAGTTATTTGATTTTTGAAGCCTATGTACCCTTTATTCAGACAAATATGCATCCTTAATCAAAATACATGATGGGAAGCCCAATTTTGTATAAGTTGCCCAGAGTAGAAAAGAGACATCCAAGTTGTAATGTTCAATATTTTTGTGACATATTTTACAAAAGACTAGGGGGTATGTTTACTAAACCGTCTTAACGTAGCAGCGGTGATCATCACGCGATAACATCTCCGGCGGCGGTGAGGTGCGCAGAGGGAGGAGAAGGGCACCCCAGAGGGTGGAGTAAGGCTCCCCAGGGGCAGAGAGAAGGGGTCAATGGGCGGAGAGTGGGCGGGGAGTGGATCCATGCACACTAACGCCATGAAATAAAGCTCTGAAAATTAGCACCAGTGAAAACCTCGCGTTAGGCACATTTGCAGGACAGAGAAACCATTTCAGTCAGCAATGTACAGCAAAGGCAGGGAAATCCAGTAAAGTGATAGTAGTGATACATGTGCAGGAACCAAAAAGGCAAATAAACATATAAAATGACCAGAACCACATTTGAAATCCCAATAACCAAGCTGGCCAATAGTGATATTAATGATAAACATAAAGCAACACTACTGACAAAGCGTAAAAAGGAAGATATCATGTTTGGAAGGGTCTATGCTCTGTCCCCCTACAAAGTGAATGATCCCACATTGAAATAGCGGTGATTAGGGTTGTTGTCGTTTATATTGGGCAGGTTTGTTATGGCATGCACATGTGCAGCAACAGCAGAGTGGGCACGTAGGAAACGGCAACTGTACTGATGCTGTAAATGGGATACAGGGGGCTGCAGGCGGCACATGCTGTGGTCCAGCTGGGGCACAGTGCGGACTAGGCAGATATCTAGGCGGCACATAGGAATGCCAAAACTGTAAAGCAGCAAGACAGCAACTGACGAGGGTCCAACATGGGCATGAGTGTGTGTCCCACAGTGTCACAGGGGATATTACCCAGCAGGTACCCCCAAGGGCACATAACACTGGCAGGCGGTGCCAGGGGGAAGCACGCATGTCCATGCAGGCACCCCTACCCAACAACCCACACCATAGGCAGCTGCCTACCAGCACACTGGATGGCCTGGGACTGCGCACCACCAGCACCACCGGCACAAGGGCATGTCAGCATGGTGGCGGAGGGGTGCTGGTGGCGGAGGGGGCAGTGGCATCTGCCCATACCAGGCCACGGCCAAGCCCCGTTTAGGTGGGTGCCGTGCACTGCAATAGACAAGATTTGCCTGACGAACAGTCATGGTATCTCCAGGGAAAGACTTGCCCTTGTGACAACAGTTTGGTGCAGTACACACAGCCAGTGTGTTCAGGGGCAGAAAGTCACAGGTTCAAGTCCCAGCTGTGGCTCCAGCCAACCTTGTCCCCATATTTTACCCAGTACTAAACTGTGATAATGAAGATGGAACCTTTATTGCAGATAAAATAAACATGCCTGAAATGCCTATATTTTACCCTACAGAGCACAGACACCATAAACATGTGCAATCCCTAGAGCAGAGTTTCCCAACTGCAGTCCTGGAGTGCCAAACACTATTCAGGTTTCATGCTGTCCCTAATAAATATGCCTGTCCTGCATTTGTATGCACTGTCCCCATTGTATGCAAATGTACCTCATGCATATTCATTAGGGACAGCATGGAAACCTGAACAGTGTTTGGCCCACCAGGACTGGAGTTGGGAGCCTCTGCCCTAGAGCAGTGGCCAACAGGGGCACACACACCCACACCCACAGGCTCCACTATCCAAAGCCTCATGGAGAGTCAGGCTGTTAGGCCCTGCGCGGAGCAGCATCTCCCAATATTGGCACCTGCATACCTTAGCAATGCCGTCCTAAACTTGGGAACATGTTCCACATATATCAAAAGGTTGCTATGATTAATGTCAGCTAACAAATCCTAAGTTAAACACAATTTATTGATAGAGATTCATCATAGCAACCTTTCTGATATCTGTGGAGTGTGTTTCAGTTATTGCTTCTGACAGTGTTTACCACCCCGGGGAGTGACCCCAACAGTATTGCGTACCATAGCAATACCCGCACTGTGCCCAGGACTGGTGAGGCGGCCAGGGCTGCCACAAACCTCCATATCTGCACAATGCTGGCATAGGTGTGGGAGTGTGTGTATGTCTATCCAGTGCGTTGTGGCTGCCCACACCTTACTGAGCCCACACTGCTTGCACTGTTTCCAGTGTTAGCCTGCCAATGTGCATAATGAGGAGCAAGGTACTGTGGGTATGGCCCGGACAGGGTGGCCTGGGCAGGATACATCTGCACAGAGTATAGAGCAATGGCTGGGACATTGTAGTGCCTGACCACCACCTGCACGGACAGGGTGGCAACATCATGTCATGCTGGGAGGTCACTCTCACCCTGACTGAGCAGTGACCATGGCATGGCTAGGTTCCCCCATAGTGCTATACAGTATTTCTCTCAAGTGATGTTTATGGGTTTTCTTTTCTGGGGCCCAATCACTGATATACCTGCTTGGTGTGTGTGTGCGCTCACATCACATTTTTGGGTGCATGCAGTTCCTCCAGGAACATGCACTATGTACTAGCTAGCAGACTGTCTGCAGTTAGCATGTGTATAGTTGGAACACCTTGCAGGTTGCAGTGGGTGGAGACTGACTGTGCCCTTTGCAGGTGAATGTCAGATAGTGGTGGGGGGCAGCTGAGCTTCTCCAGCATTCTGCCATTGCCTTATGTGATGTGAACAGATCTGCATGGACTGCCCTGTAGGGTGCCTGTTCCCCAGCAGGACTGGGGTTGATGGTCCTCTCTACTGCCACCATTGCAGAGATGTACAATGTGGATCTGTTGGTTGGAGATCCTGTCCCCCCCACCCCACCCTACCCTACCCTACCCTGAGCCACAGAGGGCGGGATGGGTGGTGCTACATACTCCACTTTTGGGTCCAAACACCCCCTTTCACCTATAACATGGCACCCACACAGGATATGCACTATTCTTGGTACATCATAGTCCACAAGGGCTAGACATGACTGGGAAATACAGATGGACACAGGTGTATCCTAGGTGTGTCTGCAAGGCCTACCTATCACACACTGGCACTGATGGAGATCTGCAGCACAGCCTATCTCAGCCAAGCCAGGTGCTGCGGACCTGGTGCTGGGCGCCCCACCCCACCCTCAGGGTGAGCACAGGACCCTCACAATGTCACGGTCTGTAGCTACTCTGTGCCAGTAACACACACGGTCAGTTCCCCCTACCAGGCCTAGGTGCTGTGGGGGTGCATACCCCATTATGTGATCAGCTGTGATCAGCATGTGCAGAGCATCACGGGTACGGGTGGGTTTACCCTATACTGGTAACCACAGCAGACAGTTTGTGTGGTGACCTGCAGTCTTTCTGTAGCCAGCCAGTAGTATGGTAGCAGCTATAGAGATGTAGCCTTCTGGTTACTTCAATGACTGTGGAGGCAGAGGTCATGGGTTCAATCCTGCAGTGGTGTAATCTAAAAAGGCTGTCTGAGGCATTTTCTTTTAATTTAAATCAGTGCTGCCAGCAGAAACACCCTCACAGTGCTGTAGCCTAAGGCGCCCTATAGGGCACATTATAGGGTGCCTTGGCAGACAGGGCACTTTATAATGTGACCTTTGGGGCGCCTTATGAGGCACCATGGGTTACGGCACTGTGAGGGTGTTTTTGCTGGCAGCACTGATTTAAATTAAAAGAAAATGCCTCAGACAGCCTTTTTAGATTACACCACCGAAGGATGAACCCCATGACCTCTGCCTCCACAGTCATTGCAGTAACCAGTGGGCTACATCATTATAGCATCGAACACTGCGCTGGCATGTACTTAGGGTTAATGCGCGTTAATGTGCCACGGCGCCCACTATCGCGCGATACATATTCTTGCTACCTTAGGACTGGAACGCCCACTCCTTATATGGCATTCTTTACATTATCGCTGCAACTAGCGCCGGTAACATTAGGACGGTTTAGTAAACATACCCCTAGGTGGATGTGGAGCTTTTTGTAAAATATGAATAAGGATGCAGAAAAAATATGTGTATTAAGCAGCACATATAGTGGTATGGTGACATTTTACTTACCAGAAAATTTCCTTTCCTGGAGTCCTGCAAGACCAGTCCATACAAGTAGGTTGTTTTTCCCTACCAGCAGATGTGGAGACAGAGAAATATTCCAGAGACTACTTATGACATCATTGTGCCATTAGGAACCTGCACCCCTAAGAAGACACCTCAGTATTCATACCCAAACATATGATCAGGAATCTCTGACCGCACACAACCTCAGTGAAGATAATAACGATCAACATAACAAGAACAGAGTTGGCCCAAGGGTTTCTGATGCCCCAGCCAGAAGCCCAAACTGTGCTCCCCCTCAGTGCCATGCCGCCACTGCCCCATACCAAGTCACACTGCTGCCACCCCCCACCCACTGCTGCCGTCGCCACCTCTGATTCTGTCTTCTGGGGGGCTGGCAGTGATGGCAGTAGTTTAAAAGTAGCAGCTTTATCCCTGCTTTGGTGCTAGCAGCAGACCATGTGTTTTGGTATATATCACCTGTGTGCTTCTGACTCCCCTCCGACAGGACGTTATGTTGGGGGGGGGGGGTCAGAAGCGGAAAGCCATGTGTACCAAAGTGCATGGTTTGCTGTGGATACCAAAGGGGCGGCACAAAGCTACCATGCCACCCATCATGGTCTGCTGCCCTATGTGGCAGCCTTATCTGTCTAATGGATGGGCCAGCCCTTAACAAGAACTATGACTATGTACAGGAACAGCTTCGGACAGAATGCTCAGCAAGGTTAGGAGCTTGTAGGGCCAGCTTCCAGGGGTGGGTCCTGAACTAGTCTAGCAGAACTCAAGGAAAAGTACATTATCTGATAAGTAAAATATCACCTTCCATATCATCCAAGCTATAATGCCCTGTTCAATGTAATTTCAGTTTGTTCAATGTAAACCACCTTGATATCATGAAAGGCGGTTATATAAGAAATGTTAAATAAATAAATAAATCCTGCTAGACTAGTCCAGACAAGTAGGACGCACCAAAGCTACAACTCCACTGGGCGGGAAGAAGACATGGCAGCTTGCAAGACTTCTGAGCCAAAGGCCATGTCTGCCAAGAGTGGATATCCAAGTGGTAATGTTTGACAAAAGTGGAAAGCGATGCCCATGTTGCCGCCTTACAAATGTCTGAGGGGGCAACTAAGCTACACGTCTCTCATGAGGATGCTTGCTTCTGAATGGAATACTCACACAAACCTTCCAGAAGCGGCCAGTTTTGCAACAGATACGCTGAGGCGATCATATCCTTGATGCAGCATCCCAGAGTAGACTTGTCAGTCACATCACACAACCTGAAAAAAGCACAAATAGATGGTGTGAAAGCAGTTGGTAAGCTTCAGATACAGGAGAAGCACTCTTTGACATCCACCAAGTGAAGGTCCTTGTCCTTCCCTCAGCACTGGTCCCTGGTAAAAGAGAGCAGATAAACCATCTGATTCACATGGAAGAAGGACACCATCTTTGGGAAGAAGGAATGGACTGAATATATACAACCTCCTCCACAAATGACGTTCCCTGCAGAATAAGGCCTGCAGCTCAGAGATACACCTGGCAGAGCAGATCTCAATCAAAGAGAGAGTCTTGAGGGTCAGATATTTAAGAATGGTCAACTTCACGTGCTCAAAAGACTCTGCTATTAGGCTCTGGAGCATCAGGCCAAAATCCCACCAGGGAATGACTGAACACAGGGGAGGATGCAGGTGCCGTACCCCTTGAAGGAAATAAAGCACATCTAGGTGCATGACAATGGACTGCCCCACCACTGATCCCCTGAAGCAGGATAAAACTAATACCTGAACCCTTAGGGAACTAAGGGAAAGGTCCTTGTCCAGGCCATCCTGAAGAAAGGCAAGCAAGGACAGCAAGTCTGCCATATTAGGACTAGCATGATATTTATGACACCAATGCTCAAAAAGGCACCAGACAAGTATGCAGGCAAGGTTGGTAGAAGCTCTCCTTGCCTTGAGGAGTATGAACACCACTGGAAGGGAATAGCCCTTACATGCTAAATGACACCTCTCAAGAGCGAAGCCATAAGCAAGTCATCCAGAAAGACTGGCCCTTGACATAACAGCCCCTGGACTGGGGGAAGTTGCAGAAGAGGTTCCTGCAGGAGCCACAGTTTGTCCCCGAAATACAGCCTCTGTGACCAATCTGATGTCACCAGGAAAACCTAGCCCAGATGATGCTCTATATGGCAAAATGCACACTTGACAAGTGGCCATGGAGGAAACACATATGGTAGGCTCTGCTTTGGCTGGAATTGAACTAGGACATCGATGCCCTTGGAACCTGCTTCCCTTTAGTGACTAAAGAATCGTCATGCTTTGATATTGGACTGGGTTGCCATCAGATCCATCTCAAGGCAACCAAAGTGGTGCAGAATCTGCTGAAACACCAGAGGATTCAGTTCCCACTCTTTGGGATTGAGAGAGTGGCAATTGAGAAAGTCCACTTCCACATTGTTAACTCCCACAATGTGTTATGCCAAAAGAGTCAGGAGGCTTTTTTCACCCAGGAGAACAGAAGGGTCATCTCCAAGGCCATACTGGCACTCTTTGTGCCCCCTTGCTGGTTGACATATGCCACCACTGAGAACACCCAGACCTCTCTGCCCCAGACTAGAGACCAGAAGTGTAAAAAGGCCAACCAAATGGCCCTTGCCTCAAAGTGATTGATGGGCCATCCGTTAACAGGACGAGGTAGGACTGATTATCCAAAATCATGCCCCTCCTCAGGTGCTAGGGTTGCCTTCACCAATGCAGGCTGGACACCACCGGTGGCTGGAGAGAAAGTCTGGTCTCAAAATCCTTAGAGATCGGAGACTATTGAGACAGCAAGGACCTCTGCAGTGGTCCGTTCCCAAGGCACCTTTTTGATTGATTTCGCCATGAAGCTCAGAATCTTCAGGTAGTCCCAAGTTCTGGGAGTCTGCTGAGCTTGGAAGGTCACCAGTCAAGCTAACAGCTTTTCCACTCTCTCCTTAGGTAAGAAGACCCTGCCTACCCAAATATTGAACCATGCTCCTAGGAATTCCAGGGACTGGGAGGGCTCCAAGTGACTCTTTCCATGATTGATTACTGAGCCGAGACTCTCCAGGAACTGTACCACACCCAAAATGGCTCTGACTGTGACCTGGCTCAGATGAGCCAGTCACCCAGATATAGGTGAACACAGATTCCTTGGTGCCTCAGTGCCACAGCCACCACAGTGATCTTCAAGAATGTTCTTGGGGCAGTGAAAAGGCCAAAGGGAAGAGCAGCAAATTGAAAATGAGAGCCAAGCATGGCAAAACAAAGAAAGCGCTGTTGATCCTCACAGATAGGAATGTGGAAAGGGGCCTCAGCCAGATCCAGAGATGTCAGAAATTCTTTGTGTCGCACCATCTGGATTGTGGCTTATAGCATCTCCATATTTATTTATTTATTTATCTGTATTTATATCCCGCTTTTCACCGGGTCAAAGCGGTGGGACATATAACCAGGGGGGGGGGAATCAAATGTGGGGGGGGGGGCCATCACCGGGGGTTCAACATTGATGATTTTGGGATGAACATCGAGACTGACAAGATAGCATAGTTACTGGATTGGAGATCTTGGAGAGAAATAGGGGGGGGGGGGGGTCCTCTTTAGAGATGTTCTTGGAATAGAATGGTTTTTAGCTGCTTTTTGAATGATGGGAGATCACCGTTGCTTCTGATGTGGTTTGGTAGAGAGTTCCAGAGGGATGGGGCGTAGAGTTCAAAGGCTCTGTTGCAGGTCCGTTGAGTTGCTTTGGTTCTTTTGTGGGGGATGGCAACGGAGCTGTTGGAGGATTGTCTGGTTGTTCTGCTGTGGGTTGGGCGAGGCAGTAGGGCACGGAGTGGGGTGCTCTGTGTTTGGTGGATGGTTTTGTGGGTGAGTAGAAGAGTTTTGTACTTGATTCTTGCTTCGATGGGGAGGATATGAAGGTCCCTCAGTATTGGGGTGATGTGGTCTCGTTTCCTTGCATTGTGAATTATTTTCGCCGTGGTGTTTAGGGCAGTTCGGAGGGGATTGGTCTGAGTGGCAGGTAGGCCATGGTAGATTATGTTGCAGTAGTCCAAATGAGGGAGTGTTAGAGCTTGCATTACTGTCCTGAAGTCTTGTGGTTCGAGGAGGGGTCGGAGGCGTTGTACCATTTTTTCCTTGTGGAATACAGTTCTCGCGGTTTTGTTGATTTGTTGCTTAAGAGTTAGGGCTTGGTCAATGATGATGCCGAGATATCTTATGTGTGGTTGTACTTGAATTTGCGTGGTTGCCATGGTGAGATGAGTGGGTGGTTTGAAGTCTGGGTCTTTTGTCACTATGAGGGCTTCGGTCTTCTTTATGTTAATGGATAAGTTGTTCTCTTGAAGCCAGTTGGATACGTCGGTGAAGCAGGTTGATAGCTGGTCGTTTGTTGGGTGCGTTGTTGTAATTGGGGCGTAGAGCATTATGTCATCGGCGTATATGTGGAAGTTGACATTGTGAATGCGTATGACTGAGCAGAGTGGACGGAGGTAGATGTTGAAAAGCATGGCTGATAGTGTGGATCCTTGTGGTACTCCTTGATGTTGCTGGAAGGGGGGTGAGGTGGAGGTTTTGGTGCGGATCAGTTGCTGTCGGTTGGTTAGATAGGACCTGAACCATTGGAGTACAGTACCTTTGATCCCAATTGTTTGGAGTCTGTGGATGAGGGTGTCATGGGAGATGGTGTCAAATGCCGCTGATATATCCAGAAAAATTAGGATGTATCCGGAGTGTTTCTCTTGGGTTCCTATGATAAGGGTGTTCATCAGCATGGTCATTAGGGTCTCGACCCCGTGTAGTGGTCGGAATCCGTGTTGCTGCGGGTCCAGTATGTTGTTAATGTCCAGGTGTTCTTGAAGTTGACGTTGGACTATCTTCTCAATTATCTTTGCGGTGAGCGGGAGGCTTGCTACTGGTCTGTAGGAGGTGGGGTCTAGGGGATCTAGGTTGTGCTTTTTTAGGGTTGGTCGGTTGACTGTGGTCTTGAGGGCGTCTGGCATGTGTCCTTGTTTAAAGGATTCATTTACGATGTGGGTTATTGGTGCACTGAGGTCTTCTTTGGTTTTCTTTATCCAGTCGGCAGGGCAAGGATCCAGCGGGGAGGTGGTGGTGTTCAGGCAGGAGATGGTTGAGGATATTTCTTCTTTTGAGGTTGTGTCGAATGTATTCCAGTCTCTGATTGGGGTGGTGTATGTGGTTGTCCTGGTTGTTGTTTCGGCGTAGTGATGTGGGTTTTGTGGATGCTGCAGCTGTTTGTATTGTCGGGCTAGAAGATCAGGGGGGATGTCTGGCAGCTGGTCGGAGTTACTGGGTGCTTTTGTTAGATTTTTGACAATTTGGAAGAGCTCTCGAGGTTTGTTTATGGCTGTTGTGATGATTTTGGTGTGGTAGGTCTTTTTAGCGTTGTCAGTTTCTGAGTGGTATGCATTGAGTTCGTGGAGGTATTTTGCTTTGTCTCTGTCGCTTTTGGTTTTTCTCCATTTCCTTTCGGTTCTTCTAAGTCTGGTTTTCAGTTTGCGGAGGCTGGGGGTGAACCATCGGGCTTTTGAGGAGATGGGTCTGGTATTGGTGCTGTTTCTATTTGTGCTGGCTGCTGAGGAGATTGTGGTATTCCAGTTGTGGATCAGGTCATCAAGGTTGTTGGAGTCCGTGTGTAAGTTAGGTATGGTTTTTGTTAGGAAGTCTTCTTTGTTAAATGCTTTGAATCTCCTTGCATGGTGTTTGTTTTCTCTGTTATTTTTGAGTTGATAGGTGTGAGATATGTTGATAATGTAGTGGTCTGACCACGGTACTGGTGAGATTGTTGGTTTTCTGTATGAGGAGACGGTTTGGGAGTTTAGGAATATGAGGTCAAGTATGTTTCCTTTTTCATGAGTTGGTTCTTGTATGATTTGTGTCATATGGAGGTGCAGAGTCTGCAGGTGAGCATGAGCCTCTTGAGCAGGGGTGGGCAAACTTTTTGACTCGAGGGCCGCAATGGGTTCATATATTGGACCCGGGGGCCGGACCAAGAGTAGATGGACGGTGTGTATGTGTGAATTAATATAAATTAAATTTAAATTTGTAACATTAAATGTTTAGATTAATTTAAGGTAGAAAAGCATAAAAAGAGTTATTTTACAAAACTTTTATGCAATGTATTTCTTTCATAAAATAGTACCTTCAATTTAGTGTGAACAGTGTTGTTGGTCTCCCTTTTTTGTTAAGGCATCAAAGTCAGGAGATAGCTTTGTTGTTGCAATTCTCAATTTCAAACACATTTACACAGTCCTAATCCAGCCCTTCATCAGCCCATTTCCAGTCCAAGTTCCCCCCCATCACAGCCCATTTCGTCCATTCCCCCCACCATCACAGCCCATTTGCAGTCCTCCCCCCATCACAGCCCAATTGTAGTCCGTTCCCCCACCACAGCCCATTTCCAGTCTGTTCTCCCCCCCCCACCACAGCCCATTTCCAGTCTGTTTCCCCCCATCCCAGCCCAATTTGTCCCCCCCCCATCACAGCCCATTTCCAGTCTGTTCCCCCCCCCCCACATCACAGCCCATTTCCAGTCTGTTTCCCCTATCCCAGCCCATTTTCAGTCCGTCCGTCCCCACCATCACAGCCCATTTCCAGTCCTATCCCCCCCACCATCACAGACCGTTTGCAGTCCTCCCCCCATCACAGCCCATTTCCAGTCCTATCCCCCCCACCATCACAGACCATTTGCAGTCCTCCCCCCATCACAGCCCATTTCCAGTCCGTTCTCCCCCCCCCCACCATCACAGCCCATTTCCAGTCTGTTTCCCCTATCCCAGCCCATTTTCAGTCCGTCCGTCCCCACCATCACAGCCCATTTCCAGTCCTATCCCCCCCACCATCACAGACCGTTTGCAGTCCTCCCCCCATCACAGCCCATTTCCAGTCCTATCCCCCCCACCATCACAGACCATTTGCAGTCCTCCCCCCATCTCAGCCCATTTCCTGTGCGTTCTCCTCCGATCCATCACAGCCAATTTCCAGTCTTTTTCCCCCCATCACAGCCCATTTCAAGTCCGTTCTCCCCCCCCCCACCATCACAGCCCATTTCCAGTCTGTTTCCCCCCATCCCAGCCCATTTCCAGTCCGTTCTCCCCCCCCCACCATCACAGCCCATTTCCAGTCCGTTCCCCCCCCCCCATCACAGCCCATCCAGTCCTAGCCGCCCCCCCGAAGAGCCCCGCGCTGTCTAAGGGGCTGCAGAGGGAGCCGGGGAAGCCCACGCGAGGCCCCGGCTCCCTCTGCACAGCCCGCCAGCATGAAAAACCTTTACCTTCCCGCTGGCGGCTGTTGCAATGAAGCCGCGAATGCCGGGAAAGGTTAAAGGCAATGCTCTTTAACCTCTCGCGGCATTCGTGGCTTCATTGAAACAGCCGCCAGCGTGAAGGTAAAGGCTCTTCACGCTGGCGGGCTGTGCAGAGGGAGCCGCGGCTTCGCGCGGGCTTCCCCGGCTCCCTCTGCAGCAGTCCATTTGTTCACCAGGATAACTCATACAGCGGGCCGGATTAAAAGGTCCGCCGGGCCGTATACGGCCCGCGGGCCGTAGTTTGCCCATTCCTGCTCTTGAGGTTCAGAATTCATTAAAAGGGGCGGAGGCTATTTGGTTTGAGGGTAGCCGTCTTGGGTTAATGGGTGGAAAGGGAGTGCTATTAAGAATTTATAGAGGGTTAACCATCAGGGACTCGGGCAATTAATATGCAAGCGTGGGAGAAGGACCTGGGGGTGTCATGGGATATTATTGATTGGGAAGAGATAGTGCAAGAAATAGCAAAGTTATCTATAGCTACGTCCCTACGAGAGAATGGCTATAAACTGCTGAGTAGATGGTATTTAACACCAGAGCATTTGTATAAGGCAAAGGTGCGGGTGTCAGTTGGAGAAAGTGTGGGGGAAAGTGTGGTTGCACATGTGGTGGACATGTCCCTTGGTTTATCAATACTGGGGGCAGATTATATCTATAATAGGAAAAATTACAGAAAGAACCCTACCCCAGTCTTCCGAAATTTTCCTGCTCCACAGGAAGGGTAGTGATGAGTGGGGAGGAGATTGGGCAATAGTACAACATTGCATTGTTGCTGCAAGATGCAAAATTGCTTCACATTGGAATAGGACCAATATGCCACCAATAGAGAACTATGCCAGGCATCTGGCAGAACTGTACCTGATGCATAGGTTAATGGGGTTAAAAAAGGGGAGAGGGGAGAAGGTGGAGAGACAATGGGATGGGGTTTGGAGATGGCTCATAAATAGAGGGAAGATGGTATGCAATATCAGTAACAATACGTTAGGTGGAGGGGGAAGTAGGGGTTCGGCCAATTAATAATGAGAAATAGGGTGTTTATTGCCTTGGCTTGTGTTCTCACCTGGAAATGGTTAAAAGGCGGGAGGAAGGGGGATGGGAAGACGGGGAGGGAAGGGTAGAGGGGAAGAATAAGAGAGAAGATATAGTGATGTGGAGCTATTGTGTAGCAAGCTGAAGCTTGTTCTGTTGTTATGTTTATGGAATATACAATGTAGTAAGCTCACAAAGGGGCTAGAGGTGAAGGGGGGAGGGAGGGTTTGGAGGGAGGTGGGGAGGGTCGGGTAATGAGGTAATTGCAGCGAGAGAGATAGAATCGTTGTTAGCCTATAGGGATATAAATGGAAGCTTGCTGTATTATTTTGTCTATGGAATGTAAGTTGTGTGGTAAAATCAATAAAGATTAAAAATTTTAAAAAAATAATTGGTCAAAAGGAACCATTCTTTGATACCAAGAAGTAGATAGAATACTGGCCCTTGTCCCACTCGGCAAAGGAAACTGGGACAACTGCTCATAGACAGAGCAATCTTTCAAGTGTAACCTGAACAGCGTCTCTTCTGGCCACAGAACCACATGGGGAGCCAATGATAGTGTCCAGGATAGGCTCTCTGCACTCCAGAACATAGCCGTGCATAATGGTGTCTAGCACCCAGCAATCTTCGGTGACCTGGGCTCACTCCTGGTAGAAAGACACAGCTTGCCACCCACCAGGGCATGCTGGAATCATCCCCAATCCATAACTGGGCCACACAAGAGATGGTACTTCTGGAGGCAATAGATACCTGAGGTCCACAAGCTCCATGAAAGAACTGAGTCTGTGACCAAAATCCAGAAAATAAAATAAAAGTGGGCTTTCTAGGGCAATACCTATGGCAGTCCTGGGAGGTCAGAGGTTCCAGGTATCAAGAATTAGGAAATCAGGCAGGCACTGAAGAGGAAGATGGACCCGTATACCTTCCAGGCCTCTATGGCTTATTCTCCAGGAGGCA
The DNA here is from genome assembly GCA_033557465.1 of Ichthyophis bannanicus. Classification (NCBI taxonomy): domain Eukaryota; kingdom Metazoa; phylum Chordata; class Amphibia; order Gymnophiona; family Ichthyophiidae; genus Ichthyophis; species Ichthyophis bannanicus. The sequence continues at coordinate 349,945,324 of CM066038.1, forward strand.
ATTAGGTTTGAACTCATCCTTAATGAGCTTCTCCAAGTCCTCTCCAAGCAAAAGCTTTCCCTGGAAGGCAAGTTGGACTGGGACTTGGAGGCGGAGTCTGCTGTTCAGCAGCAAAGCCAAAGTCAGCATCATATCATCATCAAAAAAGCAATATCTTTTGATACAAGCAGGCGGGATATTCATAGCATGCAACAGAAAGGTTGCTGCTGACTCCAACAGAATGGCAGTATCATCCGGAATGAGTGACTGAATTCGCTGAAGAAGAGCTCGAGTCATCAGCCCAGCATACACAGCTAACTGGAGAACAACAGAAGCAACTGAGAATTGACTCTTTAGGACAGCCTCCATCTTGCAATTCAGGTGAACCTTTAAGGCTGCACCATTCTCCATCAGGATGGTGGTCTGCTTCATATCCGCCATAATCTGCCCATTCACCCAAGGCATGCTTATTTTATTTATTTATTTGTTTAACAGGTTTTTCAATACCTTTTTTCTACTAGTCAAAACGGTTTACACAGCAATGAACATAGCAATGTACAAGGAACCTTCAGTGCAACAGTGGTTACATATAACATCATAAGAACATAAGATATGCCATACTAAGTCAGACCAAGACCCATCAAGTGTATCCTGTTTCTAAAAGTGGCCAATCCAAGTCATAAGTACCTAGCAGTTTTCCCAAAAGACACAGGTTCCACAATGCTTCAAGCAGTGATAACCTGGGTCACGTTTAATAACGGTTTGTGGACCTTTCCTCCAGGAACTTGTGCAAACCTTTTTTAAACCCAGCTACACTAACAGCTTTTACTACATCCTCCGGTAACAAATTCCAGAGTTTGATTATACGTTAAGTGAAAAAATATTTTCTCTTATTAGTCTTAAATAGGTTACCCTGTAGCTTCATTGCATGTCCCCTAGTCTTTCTATATTCTGATGACGCAAATAATTGATCTACGTTTACCCGTTTCACTCCATTCATTAATTTATAGACCTCTATCATATCTCCCCTCAGCCATATCTTTTCCAGGTTGAAGAGCCCTAACCTTTTTAGCATCTCTTCATAGGTGTATCCTTTCATCCCCTTTACCATTTTGGTGGTTCTTCTCTGTACCTTTTCTAATAACGCTATATTCTTTTTAAGATATGGTGACCAGAATTGCACACAAATTCAAGATGCAGATGCACCATGAAACGATACAGAGGCATTATGATATCCTTTGTTTTATTTTCCATTCCTTTCCTTAAAATACCTAGCATTCTACTGTATTTGCTCTCCAGGCCGCTGCTGCACACTGGACGGAAAGTTTTAGCATGTTATCCACGATGACGTTTAAATCTTTTTCCTGGGTGGTGGTTCCTAATGTGGAACCTTGCATCATGTAACCATAGTTCTTTCCTAGGTTCATAACTTTGCACTTGTCCACATTAAGGGGCATGTTTACTAAACTGCGGTAATGTCATTCGCGTTAGGTTCCGCATTGATGAAACAGATGCCCATATAAAGGAGTGGGCGGGGCAGCACTAAAGCTATGTCAGATAAGGCGCGTTATAAGGTGCGTCATAAGGCACGTAAGAAGGCACGTTAGAAGGCATCCTATGAGGCACAGTACAAGGCACGTTATAAGGCACCTTATTAGGCGCAGTACAAGGCATGTGCCTTAACGTGCCTTGTACTGTGCCTAATGAGGTGCCTTATAACGTGCCTTGTACTGTGCCTCATAGGATTCCTTCTTACGTGCCTTATAATGTGCTTTGTACTGTGCCTAATAAGGTGCCTTGTAATGCCCTATAAGGATTGTTGCCAACTGTGGTGAGGATACTATGGACTGGCAGCACAGATCTGCAAAGATATGACTGTCACAGGCAAGAAAAATATCTGCTTTGGACAGGAGGGAACAACAAGGAATTGAACCCATGACCTCTGCCTATACAGTCATCAAAGTAACCAGTGGGCTACATCTCTATAACATCAAGCACACCGCTGGCTGGCTACAGAAAGACTGCAGGTCACCATACAAACTGTCTGCTGTGGTTACCAAGATAGGGTAAACCCACCCGTACCCATGATGCACTGCACATGCAGATCAGCAGCCTACATCTGATCAAAAGATGGAGTATGCACCGCTATAGCACTCCGGCCTGGTAGGGGGAACTGACCGTGTGTGTTACTGGCACAGAGTATCTAGAGACAGTGACATTGTGCAGTTCCTGTGCTCACCCTGAGGGTGAAGTGGGGGCCAAGCACCAGGTCTGCAGCACATGGGCTGGCTGAGATGGGCTGTGCTGCAGGTTCCCATTACTGCCAGTGTGTGATGGGTAGTACATGCAGACACACCTAGAATACATCTTTATACATTTGTATCTCCCAGTCATGTCTGGGCCTTGTAGACTATGATGCACCCAGAATAGTGCATATCCTGTGTGGGTGCCATGGTCACATGTTATAAGTGAAGGGTGGTGTTTGGACCCCAAAGCAGATTAGGTAGCATCATCCAACCTTCCCCTGTGGGTTAGGATCTCCCACCAACAGATCCACATCTCTGTAATGGTGGCAGTAGAGGGGAGTGAGCACCCCACAGGGAGATCAATGCATATCTGTACACATCACATAGGGCAGTAGGCCTGGAAAAGCTCAGCTGCCCCCCCCCCTAACTGACATTCACCAGCAGAGGGCATGGTCAGTGTCCACCTGCTGAACCCTGCAAGGTGTTCCAGCCATACACATGTTAACTGCAGACAGTCCACTAGCTAGTACATGTTCCTGGGAGAACCGTGCACACCCCAAAGTAGGTACATCAGTGATTGAGCCCCAGAAAAAGGAATCCAGAAATATCACATGAGAGAAATAATATAACCACACTATTGAGTACCATAGCCATGCCGTAGTCACTGCACATTCAGGGTGAGAGTGACCTCCCAGCATGACATGCTGTGGCCACCCTGTCCGTGCAGGTGGTAGCCGGGCACCACAATGTCCCAGCCATTGCCCCATGTCCTGTGCAGATGCTACCTACCCAGGCCGCCCTGTCTGGGCCATACCCACAGTACCTTGCTCCTCATTATGCACATTGGCAGGCTAACACTGGAAACAGTACAAACATTGTGGGATCAGTAAGATGTAGGCAGCCACATAACACTGGATAGACATACGCACACTACCACACCTATTTCAGCATTGTGCAAATATGGAGGTGGTTAGCAGCTCCGGCTGCCACACCAGTCCTGGGCGCAGTGCAGGCATTGCTATGGTACTCAATACTGTTAGGGTCACTCCACGGGGGAGTTAAACACTGTCAGAAACAAAACCTGAAACACACTCCACAGATATCAGAAAGGTTGATATGATGGATCCCTGTCAACAAATTGTGTTCAACGTAGGATTTGTTATCTGACATTATTCATAGCAACCTTTTGATATATGTGGAATGTGTTTCCACGTTTAAGACGGCATTGCTAAGGTATGCAGGTGCTGGTATTGGTAGATGCTGCTGCGCGCAGGACCCAACAGCTTGACTCTCCATGAGCCGCTGCATAGTGGGGCCTGTGGGTGTGGGTGTTTGTGCCCCTGTCGTCCGCTGCTCTAGAGCAGAGGTTCCCACCTTCGGTCCTGATGGGCCAAACATGGTTCAGGTTTTCATGCTGTCCCTAATGAATATGCATGGATACATTTGTATACAATGGGGGCCGTGCATGTAAATGCATCTCATGCATATTTATTAGGGACATCCTGACAACCTGAATGGTGTTTGGCCCTCCAGGACTGGGATTGGGAAACTCTGCTCTAGGGATTGCACATGCTTATGGTGTATGTGCTCTGTAGGGTACAATATAGGTGTTTATGGTGTGTTACTTTTATCTGCAATAAAGATTCCATCTTTATTACCACGACTTAGTAAGGGTAAAATGAGGGGACATGGTCTGCAGGAGTTACAGCTTGGACTTGAATCTGTGACCTTCTGCCCCTGAGTAAACTGGTTGTGTGTGCTGCACCAAGCTGTTGCCACAGAAGCAGGCTATTCCCTGGGGATAGAATTACTATTCATCAGACAGACCTTGTCTGTTGCACTGCACGCTACCCACCTGAACAGGGCTTGGCCTTGGTGTGCTGTGGGCAGATGCCACTGCCCCCTCCACCACCAGTACTCCTCCGCCACCATACTGACATGCCCTTATGCTTGTGGTGCGCAGTCGCAGGCCATCCAGTGTGCCAGTAGATGGCTGCCTATGGTGTGGGGTCTGGGGTAGGGGTGCCTACATTGACATCCGCGCTCCCCCCCCCGGCACCGCCTGTCAATGTTATGTGCCCTTTGGGGTACCTGCTGGGTGATGTCCACTGGGGCACTGTGGGTCACACACTCGTGGCCATGTTTGCCCTTGGTCAGTTGCAGGCTTGCTGTTTTTCTGTTTCTGAGTTCCTATGTGCCACCTAGGCATCTGCCTTGTCCACCCTGTGCCCCAGCTGCCCCACTGCATGTCCCGCCTTCAGCCCCCAGTGCTCCATTTGCAGCCTCACTGTTGTGCCCACTCGTACTTGGCCACTATGCTGCTGCTACTGCACATGTATCACTACTATCACTTTTATTGGTTTCCCTGCCTTTGCTGTACATTGCTGACTGAAATGGTTTCTCTCTCCTGCAATTGTGTGCTAACGCCAGGTTCTCAGTTGCGTTAGTGTGAAGGGGCCTCTCCCCGCCCACTCCCCGCCCCTTGACCCCTTCTCTCCGCCCTCTCTCCACCCTTTTCTGGCCTTAACGCGGCCAGGAACGTTAAGGCGCGTTATGTGCCATTAAGGCGCCTTAACGGCACATAACGCACCTTAACGTAGCTGCTGCTACTTTAACGCAGTTTAGTAAACATGCCCCTAAATTTCATCTGCCATTTGGATGCCCAGTCTTCCAATTTATCAATATCCTTTTGCAATTTTCTACAATCCTCATGGGTTTTAACAACTTTAAATAGTTTTGTGTCATCTGCAAATTTGATAACCTCACTCGTTATTCCTATTTTCAGGTCATTTATAAATATGTTAAAAATCAGCAGACCCAGCACAGATACCTGTGGTACTCCACTATTCACCTTTCTCCATTGGGAAAATTGGCCATTTAGCCCTACCCTCTGCTTTCTATCTTTTAACCAGTTCCTGATCCGCAATAGTACACTGTCTCCTATCCAATGACTTTTTAGTTTTGCCAAAAGTCTCTGATGAGGGACCTTGTCAAAGGCATTCTGAAAGTCCAGATACACTATATCAACCGACTCACCTTTGTCTACCTGTTTATTCACACCTTCAAAAAAGCATAACAGATCAGTAAGACAAGATCTTCCTTGTCTAAAGCCATGTTGGCTGTCTCCAATTAAGCCATGATATCTACATGTTCAGTAATTTTGTTCTTTATGATGATTTCTACCATTTTTCCGGCTACTGACGTCAGGCTCACCGGTCTGTAGTTTCCTGGATCACCCCTGGAAAACATTTTAAAAATTGGCATTACATTGGCAATCCTCCAATCTTCAGGTATTACAGATGATTTTAATGATAGTTCACAGATTACTAATAGTAGGTCTACAATCTCATATTTCAGTTCTTTTAACACCCTTGGATGTATACCATCCAGTCCAGGTGATTTGCTACTCTTCAGTTTATCAAATAGTGTATCGATATTTCTTTCAATTCTTCCGCAATATCACCTTTAAATACAACTTCAGGTAACATCCCTACATCTTCCTCAGTAAAGACTGAAGCAAATAATTCATTCCCATGACTGAAGTGGTATTTAAAGGTGCGGAAGAATTGAAGGAAATATCGATACATCGGGAAGATGTCTTACAACTATTAGATAAACTGAAGAGTAGCAAATCACCTGTGCCGGATGGTATACATCCAAGGGTGTTGAAAGAACTGAAATATGAGATTGCAGACCTGCTATCAGTAATCTGTGAACTATCATTAAAATCATCTCTAATACCTGAAGATTGGAGGATCGCCAATGTAACACCAATTTTTAAAAAGGGTTCCAGGGGTGATCCGGGAAACTACAGACCAGTGAGCCTGACGTCAGTACCAGGAAAAATGGTAGAAACCATCATAAAGAATAAAATTACTCAGCATGTAGATAGTCACAACCTAATGGGAGACAGCCAACATGGCTTTAGACAAAGAAGATCTTGTCTTACTAATCTGTTATGTTTTTTTGAAGGTGTGCATAAACAGGTGGACAAAGGTGAGTCGGTTGATATTGTGTATCTGGACTTTCAGAAAGCCTTTGACAAGGTCCTTCATCAGAGACTTCTGGCAAAACTAAAGAGTCATGGGATAGGAGGCAGTGTACTATTGTGGATCAGGAACTGGTTAAAAGATAGAAAGCAGAGGGTAGGGCTAAATGGCCAATTTTCCCAATGGAGAAAGGTGAATAGTGGTGTACCCCAGGGATCTGTGCTGGGTCCGCTGCTTTTTGACATATTCATAAATGACCTGGAAAGTGGAATAACGAGTAAGGTTATCAAATTTGCAGATGACACAAAACTATTTAAAGTTGTTAAAACCCAAGAGGATTGTGAAAAATTGCAAGAGGATCTTGATAAATTGATAAATTGGAAGACTGGGCATCAAAATGGCAGATGAAATTTAATGTGGACAAGTGCAAGGTTATGCACCTAGGGAAGAACAACCCAAACTATGGTTACACGATGCAAGGTTCCACATTAGGAACCACCACCCAGGAAAAGATTTAGGCGTCATTGTGGATACCATGTTAAAACCCTCGGCCCAGTGTGCAGCGGCGGCCAAGAGAGCAAATAGAATGCTAGGTATGATAAGGAAAGGAATGGAAAATAAAACAAAAGATATTATAATGCCTCTATATCGTTCCATGGTGAGACCGCACCTTGAATATTGTGTGCAATTCTGGTCGCCGTATCTTAAAAAGGATATAACGATTTTAGAAAAGGTTCAGAGAAGAGCCACCAAAATGGTAAAGGGGATGGAAGGCTACTCCTATGAGGAAAGGCTAAAAAGGTTAGGGCTCTTTAACCTTGAAAAGAGACGGCTGAGGGGAGATATGATAGAAGTCTATAAATTAATGAACGGAGTGGAACGGGTAAACGAAGATCGATTGTTTACGTTATCAGAATATAGAAAGACTAGGGGACATGCAATGAAGCTACAGGGTAAACTATTTAAGACTAATAAAAGAAAATATTATTTCACTCAATGTGTAATCAAAGTCTGGAATTTGTTACCGGAGGATGTAGTAAAGGCTGTTAGTGTAGCAGGGTTTAAAAAAGGTTTGGACAAGTTCCTGGAGGAAAGGTCCATAAACCATTATTAAGAAGTGACCGAAGATATCAATGCTTGACCCAGTACAAGCATTGTGGAACTTGTGTCTCTTGGGGAAACTGCTAGGTACATATGACCTAGATTGGCCACTGTTGGAAACAGAATACTGGGCTTGATGGACCTTGGTCTGACCCAGTATGGCATATCTTATGTTCTTATATGTTCTTATGTACATGCATCTCCTCCAGGACCATGCACTATGGACTAGCTAGCAGACTGTCTGCAGCTAGTATGTGTCTTGCTGGAGCACCTTGCAGGGTGCAGTGGCTGGAGGCTTGCTGCTGGAGAATGTCAGATAGTGGCGTGGGGCAGCTGAGCATTTCCAGGCCTACTGTCTATTTGCTATTGTTTTATGGATGTGTACAGCTCTGCATTGCCTGCCCTGTAGGGTGTCTGTCCCCCAGCAGGACGGGGGTTGATGGTCCCCTCTACTGCTACCATTGCAGGGAGGTAGAATGTGGATCTACTGGTGGGTGCTCCTGTTTCCCACCCTGAGCCCCAGAGGGGGGGGGGGGGGTTGTGTGGTGGTACATAATCCACCTATGGGTCCAAACACCCCACTCACCACTGTCATGTAACCATGGCACCAACACAGGATATGCACTATTCTGGGTGCATCATAGCCTATAAGGGCTAGACATGACTGAGAAATACAAAAGGACACAGTTGTAACCTAGGTGTGTCTGCAATGAACTACCTATTACATACAGTAGCACTGACGGGGACATGCAGCATGGCGTATTTCAGCCATGAAAGGTGCTGTGGACCTGGTGCTGGGTGCCCCACCTCACCCTCAGGGTGAGCACAGTACCCTCACAATGTACAGTTCCCCCTACCAGGCCGAGGTGCTGTGGGGGTGCATACCCCATCTTGTGCCCATCTGTCGACTGCTGATTTGCATGTGCAGTGCATCATGGGTACGGGTGGGTTAACCCTATCCTGGTAACCACAACAGACAGTTTGTGTGGTGACATGCAGTCCTTCTGCAGCCAGCCAGGGGTTTGTTAGCAGCTGTAGCCCATTGGTTACTTCCCTGCCTGTGAAGCCAGAAGTCATGGGTTCAAACCAATGCTGGGGTTATTTGATAGGGCTGTCTGAGGCATTGTCTATTTTTAATGTACATTAGTGCTGCCAGCAAAAACACCCTCAGAGTACTGTAACCTTAAGGTGCCTCATAAGGCGCCCTATAAGGCACCTTATAAGGTGTCCTACAGGGGACATTATAGGGTGCCTTGGCGGACAGTGCACTTTATAATGTGCCCTATGGAATGCCTTATGCAGCACCTTCGGTTACGCCACCGTGAGGGTGTGTTTGCTGGCAGCACTAATTAAAATATAAGTAAAATGCCTCAAAAATCACTACCTAAACATAAAGGGTGATGCCTCAGCCAGCCTTATGCATTAGGCACACTGGGGGATCAAACTCATGACCCCTGTAGCATCAGTCAGTGTATTAACCATTGTGCTATACCTCTGGGGACCTGGGTCTGCCACTTGGATTATGACCTTATCCCCTTCTGCCAATTGACTAGGTTTTGTGCCCTTATCGTAGTAGCTTTTCTGACGCTGTTGTCTAATTCTCAAATTTTCTACTGAGGCTTTGGACGTTTTCTCTAAGCGCGTCCTTAAGTCTTTCAAAAATTGTGGTATCCCCACCTCTTGTATTTCTGGCTCTACCCATTCTTCCTGTAGTATATCCAGAATACCCCTCGGGGCCCTATCAAACAGGAGTTCAAATGGGGACGCCCCTAAAGATGTCTGAATACGCTTTCTGCATGCGTATAGAATGAATGGGAATAAAGTATCCCATTCTGTCATTTCTCCTTTTCCTAAACCCCTCCTTAATAGGTGTTTTATCGATTGGTTCATACGTTCCACAAGTCCATTTGACTGGGGGTGGTACGCCGCAGTCTTAATGTGGCGTATGCCAAATGCCTCCCATACCCTAGCCAGGTATTTGGATACGAAGTTGCTCCCTTGATCAGAAAGTATTTCCTGGGGAAACCCCACTTCGCAGAATAGTTTTACTAGCTCCTGTGCTATTATCTTGGCTGAGGTGTTCCTAAGGGGAATAGCCCACGGGAACCATGTAGCATGGTCTACGACTACCAAGATGTATTGAAAGCCCCTTGGTGTTTTAATTAGAGGGCCCACAATGTCCATTCCCATGCGTCGGATCGGTACCGATATGGTGGGCAAGGGCACCATGGGTACAGCCTTTGGTCTCGCGACAGAGACCCTCTGGCAGGTGGGACAAGACTCGCAATATTGCTTGGTTTCCTTATAGACCCCCGGCCAATAAAACCGCGCTAGTATCTGATCAAGTGTTCCTTGAACACCTTTGTGGCTACCAATCGGGTGGTCATGTGCCAGGCGTAAAACAATGGCCTTAAAAGTCACTGGCACCACCAGTTGCTTCTGTACAGCATCTGTATATGGATCTACACTTTCCCTATATAAGCTATCTTTCTCTAAAAAGAATCGGGGAAGCATAGGTCTAATCTCTTGGGCCCATTCAAACGCTCTTTTAAGCGACGGATCAGCCCTCTGTTCCATAGGGAAAGATGGAAATTTCTGAATTAGGGCTGCATGTACCCACGGTAACCCTTCCCCGGCCTCTAGTTCAGCCCTCCCTCGGGTTCTACTGTATCTTTCGTGGCGCTTCTTAGCCTTTGCCTTTTTCCCTTCTTTAGCTGGAACCTGAATTAATTCGTCATGGCTGGGAAGTATGTTTGCTTCCCCTTCCTCTATTCCTTCCTCGGGAAATCCCTTATCTTCCTCCTCCTCAGGCCCCTCTGTTCTTTCCACAGACGGTTCCCTGGCCCCTGAGGTTCCGGCTTGCGACCGGGTTGAAACCAGGCCTGTCCTAGTACACAAACCCTCCATTAGTCCTCCACGAAACGGAGGCCAATCTCGCCCTAGGATAAGCTCCTGTGGCAGTTTTGGGACTACCGCTACCTGTATTTCCCTTTCTATGCCCATCCCCTTAACATGTACCTTATGTAGGGGATAATGGAAGTGTGTGCCATGTACGCATTTTATTTGCACTTGGTCCTCTACTCGACTCGGAGCTGACGGGCGAGGCTGTTCCATGGTTTCCCAAAATTCCCGAGAAACCATGCTCTGTTCAGCCCCCGAGTCGAGTAGTGCCAATGCATCTACTCCTTCTACCTGGACCTGAAGAAAGAGGCCCTTCGGGACTGGCTTTCCCGCTCCAGATATGAGGACCGTTCGTGCTTTACAGTCTCTTCGGAAATGACCTGTTTTTCCGCAACCGTAACATTTCCTTCTATAAACAGATAAAACATCATTATCAGTGTTATCATAATTATCCACCTTAGGTGCTTTAACTTTTCCAAACTTTCTCATTCTATCAGAATTTGCCATCCCAGCCACTTTTAAAATTCCAATTCCCGAGGTATCAGCCATCTTAGCCTCATAATACCTATCCGCCAGGTTGGCTGCCTCTTCCGTGCTGTGGCAATCCTGTAGAGTGAGAAACGTTTTTAACTCAGGAGATACAGCCTGCATAAACTGCTCCAGAGTAATCTCGTCCAGAATAGAGTCAAGTGACCTCCTCTCTGGGGTCAGCCACTTCCAAGCTATACTCTTTAATCTCTGGTACAGAGCTCTAGGAGTTTCTTTACACTTTATCTTCGCCTCCCTAAACATGCGCTTGTAGTGTCTAGGAGTGAGACCTAGTCTATCCTTTACTGCCTTTTTTATTTTGGTATAATCCGAGGCAAGACTAGCAGGCATTGCCTTAAAGGCAGATAGAGCCTCACCAGTGAGTGTCATCGCAAAGCGAATCGCCCACTGCTCCATAGGCCATTTAAGGGTTTCTGCTATTCTTTCGAATGCATCAATATAATCATCAAGATTATCCTGCTGAGTTAATTGTCCCAGGGAAAAAGCATGGCAACTGTTCATTCCTACTTCTTGAAACATGGAAGGATTAGCCGCTCCTGTTTCCTGTGGCTTCTTCAAAACTGCTTCCATTGTCTCTAGTAGAGGTCGTTGCTGTTCCCTCATTATTTCTGCGTTCCGCTCCTGGAGATGTCGTACAAGCTCCGCCTGTTTGTCCCATTGGGTTTGCATCCATATCATAACATCCCGGGGTTCCATCTTCCCTCTGGAGTCTGTGTCACCTGTGGAAAAAAGAAAAAGAAAGACCCCCCAAGTGCGGTACTTTTTCTTTTAAAACCCCTGTCTATGGAGCACAGCACCCCCTTTCTCACTTGGTATCCTTCTACCCTTCCGCCCAGGCTACCTTTACCTTAGGCTCCAGGTAGATTCCAGCATGTGAGAAAGGTCTCTGTCCCTCCTATCTGGCCGACCTGCCAGCGAAAGTTCTCCCAGACAGCACTTTGTGTGGCAGCAGTTTCTCCAGTGATGTCGTCTCTTTATTTGTCTTCCTTCTTTTCCTTCTCAGGTAAACCACGAGAAAAAAAATCCTGCCAACTACGCCATCTGTCACCCAGCGTGTGACCCCACAGGATAAAAGCAGGGTATTACACGGAGGCCTTGTGTTTAACCAGCCAGCAAAAGGTATAGAGAGCCTTGCTTGGCACTCTGGGATTTGTAGTTTTCACCAGCCATTCAAAAGAATGAGTTATAGACGTGTGGTAAGGCTTAAAGACAGGTTTTATTCCCCTTCCGGGAGGATTCTTTTAGTGGTGAAAAATAAGGTAGACAGACCCACTTTGGGTACAAAATAAAGAAACAAACGTGAACAAAAATTGCTTATCTTCAGCTTCTTAACACTCAATACAAAGGTATTTCAAACAGTCCTTTTCCAAGCAAACAAAACCTTTTCTTTGCTGCTTCAATGGCTAGCAACTTTTCCAAGCAAACAAAACCTTTTCTTTGCTGCTTCAATGGTTAGCAACTTTTCCAAGCAAACAAAACCTTTTCTTTGCTGCTTCAATGGTTAGCAAGTTTTCACAGCTTGTTTAACACAGAGAGGAGGTATTATCTGCGATTGTGAGCGTACAGTCCATGCATTCAATAAAAGGTTGGTCCCCTTGTACTTCACATTGCATATCTTCACTTTCTGCTTCTAACAATTCTTCCTTTGAACAGCTAGGAATATTATTAAACAGTCTCTCCCTATCATACAGAGACTCTCTTTCTCCCTCCGTGAAAGTGTGTGAAAGACAATTACCACATTCACTGGAGTATCTTGCCTGGGAGCCCTTCCAATGCTGACAACCATATGGGAAGTTATAGTATTCACTTCTCCCTCTATTAGAGGCAATCAGCTTACCTTCTGGCTCTCTCTGACTAAGGCTTCTCGGTACAGCTGCAGTCACCGGAGTAGAACAAGACGGAAGCTTTCTACGGGTTTTGCCTTTTAACTTTCCCCCAGATATAAAAATATCTTCAGGCCAAAAGACTTTACCTTTCCAGTGCCTGTTGTTTGGGTAAGTAGCTTTCTCAGCCTTTCTCAATCTGGCTTCCAAACTGAATTCTCTGTTACCTTCTGGATAACCTTTGCTGAGCTCTGATGTCTCTGTGCACTGCTTTCTATAACAGTCACCTGGGCTCTCTCTCTCAGCCTTGGAGTAAAACCTTCCAGCTTTCCCAGCTCTCTCAATGGCTCCACTCCAACCCGGGATTTCCCCAGAACGCTTTGGGCTCCTTGAATTCTCTGTAAAAGCAAAGTTTCTTAACTTTTTAGAAGTTCCTGTAGCTGCTGCATTCTCCGGTCTCTCTGTTCTACCAAAGCTGCTTGTTCCCGTGTTCCTTCCTGTTTCCGTTCTCGTTCTGCCTTCCTTACTAACTGCACGTGAGTTAGGTTTATCTGTGTGTGTCTCAACTCCACCCACTCCCAGCTGGCTTTCATCACTTAATGATCCCTCAGCCTTCCTGCTGCTTGGGCGTGTTTCTAAAGCTCGTGACCTAGTTTGTTTGTGTTGCTTATAGCAACTTCCTGACATGTGCTTCTCTGAAGTGTCAGTGTCAGCTTCACTACCTACATTTCTGCCTATTTCCATGGGCTCTGCAAGATCCACTTCGTGACATACCACATGCACAGATGAAGAGCACATGCTTAATGCACAGCATAGTAAGGTGCATACACAGTGAATGAAGCAGCCCAAACCCTGACAAATGCCCCACCAGATGAGGTTGGGTAGCCCCACAAAATAAGTTAGACAGAAAAAGCAGAGACTTAGGGGTATGTTTACTAAATGGCACTGATGTAGCAGCTGCAATGTTATCGCGCAATACGTGATGTTATCGCGTGATAATGGCGCATTACCGTGCGAGAACGTCACGTATCGCGCGATAACGTTTCCTGTGGCGGTAAGGTGCGCAGAGGATGGAGGAAGGCTCCCCACAGGGCGGAGAGTGGGCGGGGAGAGGCTCCATGCACACTAATGCCGTGAAATGAAGGTCAGTGAAAACCTTGCGCTAGAGGCACATTTGCAGGGGAGAGAGACCATTTCAGTCAGCAATGTGCAGCAAAGGCAGGGAAACCAAAAAAAGTGATAGTAGTGATACATGTGCAGCAACATCATAGTGCCCAAGTGCGAGAGGGCACTACTGTGAGGCTGCAAATGGGGTACAGGGGGTTGCAGACGGGACATGCAGTGGGGCAGCAGGGGCACAGGGTGGGCTAGGCAGATGCCTAGGTGACACATAGGAATGTAGAAGTGGAAAACCAGCAAGACAGCAACTGACCAAGGGCAAACATGGCCACGAGTGTGTGTCCCACAGTGTCCCAGGGGACAGTACCCAGCAAGTACCCCAAAGGGCACATAACATTGGCAAGTGGTGCCGGGGGGGAAGTGCGGATGTCTATGAAGGCACCCCCACCCCAGATCCCACACCATAGGCAGCCGCCTACAGGCATACTGGATGGCCTGGGACTGCGTACCACCAGCACCACTGGCATAAGGGCATGTCAGCATGGTGGCGGAGGGGTGCTGGTGGTGGACGGGGCATTGGCATCTGCCCACAGCACACCAAGGTCAAGCCCTGTTCAGGTGGGTGGCATGCAGTGCAACAGACAAGGGCTGTCTGATGAACAGTAATGGTATCCCCAGGGAATAACCTGCCTCTGTGGCAACAGTTTGGTGCAATACACATAGCCAGTGTGTTCAGGGGCAGAAGTCACAGGTTCAAGTCCAAGCTGTGGCTCCTGCAAACCATGTCACTATATTTTACCCAGTACTAAACCATGGTAATAAAGACGGAACCTTTTTGGCAGATTAAATAAGCATGCCATAAATGCCTATAGTTTACCCTACAGAGCACATACACCATAGACATGTGCAATCCCTAGAGCAGTTTCCCAACCCCAGTCCTGGAGGGCCAAACACCATTCAGGGTGTCAGGATGTCCCCAATAAATTTGCATGAGATGCATTTATATGCATCGCCCCCAGTGTATGCATATGAACCCATGCATATTCATTAGGGACAGCATGAAAAACTGAACCGTGTTCGGACCACCAGGACTGGAGTTGGGAACCTCTGCCCTAGAGCAGTGGCCAACAGGGGCACAAACACCCACACCCACAGGCCCCACTATCCAGCGGCTCATGAAGAGTCAGGCTGTTGGGCCCTGCATGGAGCAGGAGCTACCAATACTAGCACCTGCATACCTTAGCAATGCCTGCACTGTGCCCAAGACTGGTGTGGCGGCCAGGGCTGCCAACCACTGCTATCTTTGCACAATGCTGAAATAAGTGTGGGAGTGTGCGTATGTCTATCCAGTGTTAGGTGGCTGTCTACACCTTTCTGAGCACACAATGCTTGCACTGTTTCCAGTGTTAGCCTGCCAATGTGCATAATGAGGAGCAGGGTATTGTGGGTATGGCCCGGACAGGAAGCAGCTGCACAGGGCATAGGGCAATGGCTGGGGCATTGTAGTGCCCAGCCACCACCTGCACGGACAGGGTGGCCACAGCATGTCATGCTGGGGGGGGGGGGGGTGTCACTATCACCCTGACCAAGCAGTGACCACGGCATGGCTAGGTTCCCCCATAGTAGTATGTAGCAATTTTCTTGTGATATCTCTGGGTTTCCTTTTCTGAGGCCCAATCACTGACATATCTGCTTGTTGTGTGTGCTCATGTCCCAGGAACATGCACTATGTACTAGCTAGCAGACTGTCTGCAGTTAGCATGTGTATGGTTGGAACACCTTGCAGGGTGGAGACTGACTGTGCCACCTGCTGGTGAATGTCAGATAGGAGTGGGGGCAGCTGAGCTTTTCCAGGTCTCTGGCTCTATGTGATGCATACAGATCTGCAATGACTGCCTTGGAAGGTGCCCATTCCCCTCTACTGCCTCCATTGCAGAGATGTAGAATGTGGATCTATTGGTGGGGGATCCTGTACCCCACCCTGATCCACAGAAGGCAGGTTGGGTGGTGCTACATAATCCGCTTTGGGGGTCCACACACCACCCTTCACTTATAACAGTGGTTCTTAACCAGTCCTCCTTGAACCCCTAGGCCAGTCGGGTGTTCAGGATAGCCCTAATGAATATGCATGAGATATATATGCATTAGAGATATCCTGCCAACCTGACTGGTTTGTGGCCCTCTAGGGCTGGATTTGGAGACCTCTGCCTTACACCTCTGTCATTTAAGATTGTGAGTGGGCAAGGTGCAGATGTCCTAGACATCAAAAGGGTAGATAGAATGTGTCACATGCCTCCTCAATTCTCACCACCACCAAAAAGTTGTCTAATAGACAATATTTTGGTGGTGGTGAGAAGCAAAGAGGCATGTGACAAATTCTTTCTAACCTTTTTGATGTCTTGGAGATCTGCACCTTGCCCACTCACATTCTTAAATGACAGAGATGTAAGGCAGGGTTCTTCGAATCCAGCCCTAGAGGGCCACAAACCAGTCAGGTTGGCGGGATATCTCTAATGCATATATATCTCATGCATATTCATTAGGGCTATCCTGAACACCCGACTGGCCTAGGGGTTCAAGGAGGACTGGGTAAGAACCACTGACTTATAACATGTGACCATGGCACCCACACAGGATATGCACTATTCTGGGTACATCCTAGTCCCCAAGGCCTAGACGTGACTGGGAAATACAGATGGACACAGGTGTAGCTTAAATGTGTCTGCAGAGACTATCCATCACACTCTGGCACTGATGGGGATCTACAGTGCAGCCTATCTCAGCCATGTCAGGTGCTGCGGACATGGTGCTGGGCCACACACCTCACCCTCAGGGTGAGCACAGGAACTGCACAGTGTCACGGCCTGTAGCTACTCTGTACCAGTAACACACATGGTCGGGTCCCCCTACCAGGCGGGGTTGCTATAGAGACGCATACCCCATCTTGTGTTCGGATATAGGCTGCATCATGGGTACGGGTGGGTTTACCTTATCCAGGTAACCACAGCAGACAGTTTGTGTGGTGACCTGCAGTCTTTCTGTAGCCAGCCAGCAGTGGGTTAGACACTATGGAGCTGTAGCCCACTGGTTGTTTCAATGACTGTGAGGGCAGAGGTCATGGGTTTGATCCCACAGTGGTGTGATTTAAGAATGCTGTCTGTGGCTTTTCCTTTTCATTTACATCAATGCTGCCTGCAGAAACACCCTCACAGTGCCGTAGCCTAAGGTGCCTCATAGGCGCCCTATAGGGCACATTATAGGAAGCCTTGGCGGACAGGGCACTTTATGATGTGCCTTATAGGGCGCCCTATAGGGCGCCTTATGCTGCACCTTAGGTTACGGCACTGTGAGCGTGTTTTTGCTGGCAGCACTGATTTAAATTACAAAAAGGAAATACCTCAGACAGCACTAATTTAATTTAGAAGGAAATTCCTCAGACAGCCTTCTTAGATAACTCCACTGCAGAATCAAACACATGACCTCTGCCTCCACAGTCATTGCAGTAATCAGTGGGCTACATCTTTATTGCTTCTACCTCTGCGCTGGCATGAACTTAGAGTTAATGCACGTTAATGTGCCACAGCGCCCACTATTGCGCGATACAGATTCTTGCTACCTTGCCGCCGGAACGCCCACTCCTTATATGGCATCCTTCACATCATCGCTGCAACTAGCACCGGTAACATTAAGATGGTTTAGTAAACATACCCTTTAGTTTGGTACTCACCCTCAGGGACCCCAAGGCAGGAAAACCATGCCGGGCTCAGGTAACTCCCCTGCTGCCAGGGCCTGCAGGCACATACCTCTGAGAAGCCTTTCTCTAATCTTTGAGTGAGAACTAGGAGGGTGTATTGAGGTTGTGTGTGGCTTAAAGAATCCTTTTCCAAATCCTTTCCAAATTTCTGGCTGCTCAACTGGCCCTTAGCAATATAAGGACGAGGAGCTGAAGCAATATCCCTCCTCCATATGGCAATAACCAATAGAGCACCAGGTTTTCAGTTTTTTAATCTAATTTTTTTTGGGACCAATAGAGTTCAAAAACAAACCTTGACAGCTTGGACCTCATGAGGCGGCTGCCCCGTCTCACTGGCCAGCAGAACACTACAGTAAGACATACAAAGAAGTTTTCAGTCCCATGATGCTGACTAGGAAAGCAAACAACACTATAAACTGAACACCAGTTTTAAGGGTGACTCTAGTTGACCCTCCAGCGTTGCACTCAAGTGAGACAGTCATCCCACTCCACTAACTGGATAGCTTAACTGCTTAAAGTTAGGGCAGGTGAATGGCTGTCCTATCTTTAATCGGTCATTGCTGTCCTGTTGGCAGCTGAATATCACCACTAACTGGATAGCAACACACTGTCTGGCAAACCTGGATATTCAGTGCCAGATGCCAGCTAAGTTCTGCTGCGGAATATCTGGATCTATATAAAGTGGTGGCAACTGGGCGCTTTAAAAGCACTTAGCCACCAATGTTCCCTCTAATTTTCTGTAGTCTGTGTGCACATAAAATATCAGCTGTGCAGCTTTTAAAGGAAGGTTAAATTTTTGTGCGCCACATAATGACACTCGGAGTTATATACTTTCAAATTTGACTACACGTCAGAATACAGTATGTACACCACATTGATTTTAATCAAATTAAATGAAAATAGACAATTACTAAATGAAGCAGAAAATTTCTAGTAATTACAATCACAACTTTTAAATTTTAAGACATCTGTGTTGTTTTCTATCAGAATCAGAACTGTAATTTTTGTGCGCTCTGTTATAAAGTATGTGCACTCGCTCAGCGAGGTGTGTGCGCGCGCGCACACGCGCACAGCTTAGAGGGAACAGTGTTAGCCACCACTGCTGAATATTGACCCCCTTACTTATATGTACATGGCAATTTACATATGTAAATGTTTTATTTTGTAAACATGTTCAAACCTTCTAAAATCAACTCCAAACTCTTCTGGTCTTTGACTATCTTTTTGGATAAGCCAGAGGTCCCCCATGACAATCAAGCACATTTTTGACAAACAAAGTCAAGAAAAAGCAGATCTCCAAACACAGGGACCCTTAATTGAGGCTCCCCAGTGCCCATCCTAATGGAGCCTGTATTGAAGAAAACAGACAAACCACACAAATAAGTGAAGAAAGTCTTTGTAATGGCTAATGTCCTTCCTCTATAAAGAGGAACAGTGACATTTCCAATCTTTGTCTTCAAATTGATGTTGAAACTAAACCAATATTGTAATATCTATGTTTTTAGACATGAAACATTCTCTCGAAAGCTGTGTCATGTGCTGGGCTGGGCTTGTGAACAATGGTCCCATTTAGCAGGATATTTTCCCCTCAGTAGATTTGCATAGCACCTACATGTAGCACATACATCATGCAATGCTTCATTATGTTGCATTCTTGTTTAATTTCCTTTATTGAAAAATCTACCTCTCCACTCAAATCACCTTCATATGCCCTCTGCCTCCCATGCCAGGTACAATTTGAAGTGGAATTCAACCTTCTATTTCCTCGGCCCCCACCTGTGGAACAATCTCCCCCCTGCCCTTCATCTAGAGGATTCCCTTGTTCAATTCAAACTTCAGCTTAAGACCATTCTAGTTCATGAGGCATTTGACATCCCTATCCCCTGACCTACTGAACCCTGTGGATGACTTCCCTCTCTCCCATCTCTATGTCAATGCCACTCTCCCTCCTCTCCTTCTCTCCCTCTGTTCTTTCCCTGGTATGTGTGTGAATCTTTCCTGTCCATGACTTTGGAGTTCTTTTCACCAGCTTCTCTTATTTATATTTTTATTGTAAATCACTCTGCCAACTTGTTTTAAGGGTAGTATATCACATTCTAATAAACATAAACATACCATATGCTGAAATATGGAGCATCGTTGTGTTAAATTTACATAATTTGAATTCTTGATTTCAACGTTGTCTACCAGCTACCCATCCCTCTGATGCTCTACATAATTCATAAGGTGGAGTGAAATATATGGGTAGTTAGCAATGAATGTTTACTAGGCCTTTCTGAAGACTACACATTTGCTTGGGATAATCTGGTTAGGGTCATACCTGGAGGTAGGTTTCCAGGGCCAAACCAGTGTCATCACTTCCATTCAAGATAAGCCAGGGCCAAACCAATGTCAGCATTTCCATTCAAGATAAGCCAGGGCCAAACCAATGTCAGCACTTCCATTCAAGATAACAGTTCACCATCTCTGTTCCCAGAGTAGGAAGAAAAATCTGTAGAAACCAGTATTTCCCAGACTATTCTTGATGAGGAAGATGGTTCTTCATGTCCTTGATTAGGTCTAAGTAATCATGATAAGAGCAGGTGTCAATGCTAAAAAGGAGGGAAATTCTTACTTTCCTGTTTCATTCTCTTCCTGGTCAGATCCCTTGGTCACAGAGCCCCAGCACTCCAGTAGACACCCACTGCTGAACTATGCTGAATGAACTCTCTGGAGCATCTGACGACTTCTTTGCCAGCTTTGCATGAGAACTGCCATGCCATTTTCCTTCCATTTGTAGGTGGACTAGTAAAACCGAGGCGAGCACTGAATGGAGCCTTTTTCCTCCATCCCATACCCTGCATGGCTCCTCACGGACTGCCCAGGTAGATTGTCCAAGAAGACAGTACTGGAATAGCCATAGCTTTAGGGTCCTGAAACACATTGGAGGGGGTGGTAACAGAGACATTACTTTTCTCCTTTGGCTGAACATCTTGACAATTTCTCTGATCTCCTGTCTGGTTCAGATTTCTTTTCTGCAGGGATCATAGTTATTTCCTCTTGCACTGAGAAACCTCTTTCAGCTACATTGGGATAGGAATTCAAATATTCCCAAGATTTGGTTTTGCCACTTCCTTTCTTCCAATGGTCACTATGGGATCTGCTCCCTCATGGCGCAGGTGACTTGGAAAAGAAGGACACACATAAGCATCTTACCTGCAAATGACACAGGACATGACACATAATGAGATGTATTTGCCTGTACATCCCAAATGGACAATGATCTGTTCAGACATAGTTGCACTGTACCAAGACCTATACGTAGGGGGACTGGTTTAGACAGTCTGTACTGTTCTAACACATGTGCCATTCCAATGAGTTGGAGCCCTGCCATACCATGTGTTGCATGGCTGTAGTGGCCCCATTGCTTCCCCTTCCTGAACATGGGTGTGTACCTCCATTGCAATACATAGAGATGTTGTAGGTGTATTCATCACACCCATGCACCCACAAACTGAAGTCACAATGGGGCTGGCATTACATGCAAGTCTCCTGTGTCTCTGCAGCCCTATACAGCGATGGCTCCAAGCAGCAATGGCCTCCCATTTATACCATGGCCATGGCCAGGAAGTGGGGCTAGCCTAAACTCCCATTCAGCAGCACTGTGAATACTATCATACTCAG
Source organism: Ichthyophis bannanicus (assembly GCA_033557465.1). Taxonomy (NCBI): domain Eukaryota; kingdom Metazoa; phylum Chordata; class Amphibia; order Gymnophiona; family Ichthyophiidae; genus Ichthyophis; species Ichthyophis bannanicus. The sequence continues at coordinate 349,966,448 of CM066038.1, forward strand.
CATTATAAGGCTCTGAGGCAGAGACACCTGCAATAGAGTGTTACTACTACTACTAATCATTTGTTTAGCACTACAAGATGTATATAATGCTGTACATATAGATGTAAGACACAGTCACTGTTCATCAGAGCTTATAATCTAATCAAGGCAAAAAAACATTGCAAAACTGGGGACTAGAGTATGGCACGATGCACATAAGAGAAAGAGGAGCATCAGGATCCAAAAGCAGCCTCAAATCAGTGGGTCTTCAGCCTGGACTTCAATATGGCCAGAGAAGGAGTCCAACGCACCGACTCAGGTAGTTTTTTATTTATTTAGCAAGTTTTATATACTGCTAAATCTACAAGTCGTAGCGGTTTATAATCAACAAAACTGTCACATTAACAGAACTGTTAAGCAGTTTACAAGGAGCTTTGGTTTTACAAGGTACAGATTTACAATGAACTATATCTTAACAATAAATACATGGAAGGGGAGGAGGGGGTGTGGGGAAGAGGGTAGATTACTGATTTTTCGTATGTACAAACATTATAAGGAGGGATTATACTGATATAGGGTACATTCAGGTATACAGCCCAAAGTGCTCGGTGAATAGTAGAGTTTTTAGTTTTCGCTGGAACTTGGCTGTGGTTTCGGATGAGCGGATATCAGTGAGAAGGGTATTCCATTCCTTGGGAGCATATAGGGAAAATGCTCTTTTAGATGTAAGTTGATTACATTTGAGTTGAAGGCTAGGTATGGTAAGGAGGTCTTGCTAGGTTTTCTTTCTGCTCCTGTTGTCTGGTGTTTTGTGGATTAGAGTTTTTAGGATGTTTGCTCAGGTGTTATGGAGGATTTTGAATGTAGTAAGTAGGACTTTGTATTTGATTCGGGAGAGTATCTAGTTTGGCTAGAGTTGGGGTAATGTGGTCCCTTCGTGGGTATTGTTTATGAGTCTGATGTCAGTATTCTGTTCTGTTTGCAATGGGTTTAAGGAGGATAGAAGAAGACCATGGTATAGTATGTTGCAGTAATCCCAAACAGCTGTTAGTATTGCCTGACATACATCCCTAAGATCCGATTGGTCCAGCAGCGGGTGCAGTCGATGAATGGTTCTCATCTTGTGGTAAGCCAATTTGGTTGCTTGTTTGATGTGGGGCTGGAAGGATAGATTGTGGTCTAGTGTTATTTCCAAGTATTTGACATGCTCCTTGACTGTGAGGACTGCATCATGAATCCTTAAAATGGGTGGGGGAGTAAAAGTGGTACTTCTGGTTATATAGAGTACCTCTGATTTATTGTGATTTATAGTTAGGTTGTTTTCAGGAAGCCAGTTAGAGATATCTTCAAAACACCTTTTTAGAGCTGTTTAAGTTGGGTTATTGGTGGAGAAAGTTGTGTATATTAGTATGTCGTCAGGATACAGATGGTATAATATCTTGTGTGTTTGAATAATGTTGCACAGTGGTTGTATTAGGGCATTGAACAAGAGAAAGGAGAGTGCAGACCCCTGTGGAAACCTTGTTTTTGGTTGTATCACTGTGAAGTGATTGATCCTACCTTAACTTGCTGGTGGCAGTCCTCTAAGTATGATTGGAACCACTTGAGCATCTTGTCTCAGTAAAATTGCTTGTAGTTTAGATAGGAGGGAATGGTAGAGTATGGAGTCGAATGTGGCCGCGATGTCCAGGAAGATGAGAACATAACCTTGAGTGGTTTTCTCTATGCCTTTTGTGAGATTGTCTAGTAGTGATGTGAAGAGTGTCTTGTCTCTGTAGTAAGATCTGATCCCATGTTGGTGCGGATCAAGAAGTGCACATTGTTCAATATGGTCCTGTAGCTGGATATGTATGGCTTACACAGCCTCCAGTGTAAGCTCAGATGCCTTGAATGAAAATGGTGATGATCTAAGGACCGAATACAACAGCAAGCATATTAAATACCCAATTTGAATACTGTGCCTTGACAAATACAAAAAAAAAATTATATCACACTAAACTCATCAAATCCTCCCTTAACAGAGCCAGAGAACTCTTTGATATCACTAAACAACTTCTAAACCCATGAAACCACAACAAATTACTCCAGTCTGTCCTCACGTCATGGCCAACTACTTACAAACCAAATTAACACTTCACTCACACAAGACTGCCCAGCTAATGCTGGATCCATAAAACAATGAGGCCCCCAACCACATATGATCCTCATTCAACAAGGTAGACCAAATAAAGACCATAATAACAAACATCATCTCAACCACGTCCCCGCTTGATCCATGCCTCATGTCATGGATCAAACTCACAAAACAGGAGCTATCCACAACACTCCTATGGATAGTACAATCCTTCCTGGACCAAGCCTACATGCCTAAAGACCTCAAATGTGCTTTGATCAGACCCACATTAAAAAACCTTACACCTATATCAAGCATCCCATTTATTACCCTGTTAGACCTGATTGGCCTTGAATTATGTGGTATGTGTCCATACAGGTAGCCAACCAATTACTTACACCAGGGGTGTCCAACTTCAGTCATGGAGGGCCACAATTAAGTCTGGTTTTCAAGATGTCCTCTATGAATTTTCATGAGATGTATTTGCATACAATGGGGGCAACACATGCAAATATATCTCATGAATATTCATTAGGGACATCCTGGGAATGGAATAACCTGTTATCGCCAATTGTGGCAACATGTATGAATGTTGGGCCCGATTTTCAACAAGGCGCATCGGCATGCCATACCTGCAGAAAGATAGCCACTCAGGAAAAGTATATGAATCGTGATTCATGCATCTCCAAAAAGGGCAAGCTTTGAAAATGCAGCACAAATCGAGCACAGTGGTAGGTCCCCCAGGGCAGAATAGATGGTAGAGGGAGGAGTGGCTCAGTGGTTGGGACAGGTTACCTCAGGCCAGAAGGCTGGGGGGGTTCAATTCCCGCATGGGGACAAGCAACCTTAGGCCGGAGGGCCTGTGATCTCCAGTCCCATGGCCACTCCTTGTGGCCTTGGGCAAGCCACTTAATCTTCTATTGCCTCAGGTACACTTAGATTGTGAGCCCTTCAGGGACAAGGGAATAAAAAGTACCTGTTAGTATACATGTATGTAAACTGCACTGATTCTAAAGAGTGTGGTATAAAAAAGAAAGAAAGAAAGAAATAATAGATACATGCAGGGGCTGGAACCTGGGCTTGGTGCCAAACAAGATAGCAGGCTGCAATACCCATGTAGGTGTCCAAGCAAGTGGGCAGAGATGTGGGATGGCAGGTGTGCATAGACCCGTGTATCGCCCATCTGGTGTATCTGTGCATTGATGACACTGTCACACAGACCTTGTGGGCTGCCTGTGCAGGAGCCCCCTGTGACTGAGCAGATAGACACCAGTGGCATGGTGATGAGAAGAATAGTCTACTTCAGCCCTGATGAGTCTGAGGCCCCATTCCGAGCTGTGGTACAAGGAGGTGCTATACTCCAGGGGGTCCAGCAGCCAAACCTGCAGCTGTCCCATGACCATATGGAGAGCCATCCAACTCTGCCTATGCTGGTAAGGAGACCTGAAAGGTTGGGGGGGGGGGGAGGGCTGAGTACCATGCTAGGTCACACACATTCTGAAAGGCACAGCTGTATGTCTGCATAGAGGAACAGGGCTGTGGGGCCAAGCCAAATGCAGATGGCAGCACCAATGGTTGCAGAACAGATGACAGTGGGGGAATGGGCATGGTACAGGTGCCATCCCTAGCTGCCTGCAGCAGTAGGCACAGCAGGCGGTGAGACTGCTGCACCACCTGGTAGGGGATGGCAGCAATACCAAAGAGTGCGCACAGTAATGGCATCGCTATATCCTTTTTAAGATACGGCAACCAGAATTGCACACAATATTCAAGGTGCGGTCTCACCATGGAACGATATAGAGGCATTATAATATCTTTTGTTTTATTTTCCATTCTTTTCCTTATGATACCTAGCATTCTAGCTGCTGCACACTGGGCCGAGGGTTTTAACATGTTATCCACAATGACGCCTAAATCTTTTTCCTGGGTGGTGGTTCCTAATGTGAAACCTTGCATCGTGTAACCATAGTTTGGGTTGTTCTTCCCTAGGTGCATAACTTTGCACTTGTCCACATTAAATTTCATCTGCCATTTTGATGCCCAGTCTTCCAATTTATCAAGATCCTCTTGCAATTTTCCACAATCCTCTTGGGTTTTAACAACTTTAAATAGTTTTGTGTCATCTGTAAATTTGATAACCTCACTCGTTATTCCACTTTCCAGGTCATTTATGAATATGTCAAAAAGCAGCGGACCCAGCACAGATCCCTGGGGTACACCACTATTCACTTTCTCCATTGGGAAAATTGGCCATTTAGCCCTACCCTCTGCTTTCTATCTTTTAACGAGTTCCTGATCCACAGTAGTACACTGCCTCCTATCCCATGACTCTTTAGTTTTGCCAAAAGTCTCTGATGAGGGACCTTGTCAAAAGCTTTCTGAAAGTCCAGATACACTATATCAACCGACTCACCTTTGTCCACTTGTTTATTCACACCTTCAAAAAAAATAACAGAATAGTAAGACCAGATCTTCCTTGTCTAAAACCATGTTGGCTGTCTCCCATTAGGCCATGTCTATCTACCTGTTGAGTAATTTTATTCTTTATGATGGTTTCCACCATTTTTCCCGGTACTGACGTCAGGCTCACCAGTCTGTAGTTTCCCGGATCACCCCTGGAACCCTTTTTAAAAATTGGTGTTACAGTGGCGATCCTCCAGTCTTCAGGTATTACTGATGATTTTAATAATAGTTCACAGATTACTAATAGCAGGTCTGCAATCTCATATTTCAATTCTTTCAACACCCTTGGATGTATAACATCCGGCCCAGGTGATTTGCTACTCTTGAGTTTATCTAATAGTTGTAATACATCTTCCTGATAAATCAATATTTCCTTCAATTCTTCCACACTTTAAATATCACTTCAGTCATGGGTAACATCCCTACATCTTCCTCAGTAAAGACCGAAGCAAAGAACTGATTCAGTCTCTCCGCTATCGCCTTGTCGCCTCTTAGTGCCCCTTTAAACCCTCTATCATCTAATGGACCAACTGACTCTCTCACAGGTTTTTTGCTACGAATGTACTTGAAAAAGTCTTTATTTCGTGTTTCTGCTTCCACAGCAAGTTTCTTCCCAAATTCTCCCTTTGCCTGCCTTATCAATGCCTTGCATTTGACTTGCCAGTGCTTGTGCTGTTTCCAGGTTTCGTCATTTGGCTCTTTTTTCCATTTCCTGAAAGATGCTTTTTTGGCAACAACAGCCTCTCTGACCTCACCTTTAAACCATGCTGGCAGTTTTTTGGATTTCCTTCCACTTTTCTTAAAGCGTGGCATACAGCTGGTCTGGGCTTCCAAGATAGTAATTTTCAACAACACCCAAGCTTGATGTAAGTCTTTAACCTTTGCAACTGCTTCTTTTAGTTTTTTCTTAACTATTTTCCTCATTTTATCATAGTCTCCCTTTGGAAAGTTAAAAGATAGTACTGTGGGAGTTTGCTGGGGGTGTATTCTTCATATGGACTAGGCAGGGGGGATGTAATAGAAATATGTCAACAGCAGGAGATAAGCATTGGTTATCTCTTACATAAAAACATAAAACAAAAGAAAGCGTATAGTTATAAAGTGGTTAAAACACATAATAGGATAACAGCTGGAGGAATAATGGGGACAAGGGGATCATTGGCTTGGGAGGGTATTGCAGGTGGGCCCTTTTTGGAGGATGGATACTTATGGTATAATGGTTGCAATGCTATTGAAAAGTGTGTATAGATCTGTTAAAAGGAATGATTATAATAATGCAGACAACTATGGGTAATAATACAAATGAATAGAGACAAGGTACAGTTAGACTGTTTATTATGGAAACATATTAGGATAGCAGTGGAAGTTTAAAATGAGGAACAATGGCTAACATACTATTTGGAGTACATTGTTGTATAGAAATTTAGGCTGCTGAGTACCTAATGTATAGATAGTGGAGTGCTATTGATACATGTATGTAGTTATGTTATGCAATGTCGACAATAAAAACTTAAATACAAAAAAAAAAAAAAGGTAATACTGTGGATTTCCTTACTATCCCTCCTCCACTAATTAAATCAAAGGCAATCATGCTATGATCACTATTGCCAAGTAGCCCCAACACCCTTATTGGTGTAGGACAATGCAACTCCTAGGGTAATGAAGCAGGCCAGTGTGTCTGCCAGTGCTGGGGAAGTGGAGACCGATGATGCTCCACTTTCTGAGCCACAGTTCCCCATCCTCGATGACCCTGTGGATGCAGGGGGCACAGATGTGGACCAGAAGCTACTTCAGGAGGGTGCACGCCTGGTGTTCGCACTGAGAGCATACAGACTGAGCTGCATAGTATCCGTCAGGACCTGCAGGCAGCCACACAAGCGAGGTAGGCTGAGTTTGAGGTCTGGAAAGAACACCTGCCACATGATTGGAATGCCATCTGGAGGGATGACTGCATCTGCTAAGGGAGATGGCAGTATATCAGACAACAATTTCTGGTTCCCTGCGCATCTTGGTGGGGCTTCTTCAGGCCCAGGGGATGGGTGCTGGGGCTGCTAGCATACCGGCACAGCCACCTGGTAGCCCTGAACCATGTGCCATGGCCTGCCTTGTTGATGAGGGTGATGATGCCGCCAATATGTCATCAGACATCGCTCAACTACATCATAAAGCACGTGTCAGCAAAGCACCCATGGCCAGCTGTAACCCGGGGGCAGGGTACACACAAGGAGGGGAAATAAACATTCTGCACATGTAGCGTCATTGTGGGCACTTTATTGGTGAATGTCTGTATCCAAACAAGGTGCTAGTGTGGGGCAGTCACCTCAGAAATTGTCCCGTATCAGCCACGCAGGGTGGACCAGTGCCTGGGCCTGCTGCTGGCTCCCAGCCTCTGCCCTGTCACCATCAGCTGCGTCTGTAGGCTCCCACTCCTCTGCAGCTGTAGGCTGTGGGTCGGGCAATCACCGCATCCATGCAAGGTTGTGGAGTATGCAGCACACTGAAAACAACTGGCATACACACCCCGGGTTGTAGAGGTATTCCTCACCGCTCCTGTTGAGGCACCAGAAGAAGCTTTTTAGCACCCCTATTGCTTGCCCCACAACCGCCCAGGTATGCTGATGGGTGGCATTATACCTTTCCTCCAGCCGGCTTGTGGGGTGGTGCACTGGGGTTAGCAGTCAGGTCTGCAGGGGATATCCATGGTCACCTGTAGGGGCAATGTGAGATGAGGACATGAGCATGGGACATATGTTAGTTACGGCTGTTAGGGACAGCAGGCGACACACCATCTTCAAGCAGGGCAGGGTACAATATGAAACATTCAGGGACAATGTGGCAGTGGGAAGACACCAACATATGGCTTGTGTGGCTGTCAGGCATTTGGGCCAGGGCAGTGGGGGATGGTAACATGGGCTAGTCTGTTGGAATGGGGGGGGGGGGCAGGGGCATGGTATAGAGATGTGGTTGGGGGGTTTGCTGGCTGGGATGGGGGCAGACATGGTTGTGTCCTATATGGGTTGCTGCCATGTGGCTGCACTATATGGCATCAGCGCGTGCTCTTCCATACGCCACATGTTGATGTGTGCTATCAGCTCTTGGCCATGGGGCTTCACCTGGTTGTCTCCAAAATGTGCGACATGGCTTGCTCTGTGCATGGATCTGTGGAAAAGCAGCGCATGTGCATGCAGTGGTCATCTTGTGTTGTACTATGTACGTACGACATATATCCCCACCTGTTTGCATAACACATAGCATCATACCATGGCACCGATTTGTTCTGGGCTTGTCCTGGGGCTCACATATGTGCACACTCACCTAGCAGTCACGCATCTCCAAGCTGACCCCCAGCTGCTGCCTGTCTCAGGCTGGACTGGGTGAGGACAAATGCATCGTGACATGTACCCATGCGTGTTCTGGTAGGATCTCCGCTCCAGTCATAATGCCTGCAGTGCGATGTGGGTGCAGTCGATAATTCCAAGCACCAATAGGAAGCCAGCAACATTGTAGACTGCCTGCATGGTCTCATGTCACATCTGCTGTGCCTGTGGGAAGGCTATGAGGTGGCACATCCTCTGCAACAGGGCCCTGGTGATGTCACTTATGCAGTGGCTGACAGTAGATTGCGTGATTCCAACAGTTGCCCCTATCATATGCTGGAAGCTTCCAGTTGCCAGATATCCCAGGGCAGTGGTCACCACCATAGCCACTGGCAGGGTCTGGCTTCTGGAGGAGGAGGGCTCCAAGTCCACACTGAGTACACTACATAACTCAGTTATCGTTGCCCCATCTAGTCTGTATCTCTGGCAGACCTCCTCCTCCATTAATTGCACATAGCTCACCCTGGGCTGGTGTACATGTTTGGCAAAGTACCTGCATCTCAGGTGCTGGGTTACTGCCTGCTGACAGACATGCACTGCCTGCCGCATCCTCCACTGTGCCCGGGCACGGCAGTTGTGTCTCCACCTCTGGAACACCATGTGCATGGCCCACATGGCTTTTTGGCTGGTCCAGCAACTCTATACCACTGCACAATTTGGGTAGAGGCCCGCACACACACTCTTCATTGTACCATGCACTGTAAAGCCAATCCATGGGTTTGCCACACACCATCAGCAGTCGTATGCACCAGGAAATGTCACTTAGGCTTACGTGGTTAGTGATGTCCAATGTCAGTGCACAAGGCTTTTGTAAATCCACTTTATGTGGGTTTGTGGATGACATGCCCCCATTTTGCTCCAAGGCCGATTCAAGCGGCCTTGTTGAATATCTGGTTTACATGGTTATGGCAGTTTAACACATGTAAGGCCATCTGTTACACATGTAGCACACGCCTAGGGCTTCGAAAATCAGGCCCATTGTATCTTATACCTCTCTGGAACAGGCTTCCCTCTAATCCAGATATGTGTTTAGCAATATCTATAGACATCTGGATTTAACATGTGGATAAAAAGCTGGATATGTCACTGGTAACTGCTGAATCTACAGATGTCCTTGTGGAACCAATATATAACAATAAAGCAAAAGAAACAGTCCCAACTGAAAATTAAAGCTATTCTTCAAATGAATATATGTCGGAGCTTCTAACAAAAGGAGGCAGGAAAACACTTACCCCCTTGCCATAGCAGCTCCATTTTAATTTAGAAAAAAATTATAAAGTGAAAAGCAGTGCTTACTAAAGTGATATAAATAATATGAATGATGTAGGAAGTAAGATGCCACTTATCTTATAATAACACTTCATACAGTCTGTAGTTTCATAATCTATGTTGAATCGCTGTCCAATACCAACGATGTGCCACGTTTTGGACCAATAATACTGACCCTGCTTCAGGTTGAAAAATGAATATCCTGATCAGCTAACAAACACACAACTTAAAGATGAGCACTTGTTTTTCAGTCCAAAAAGCTTCCAAACGAATGGCGTCTGACATCAGAGCCTATATTTAAAGAGAACTGATTCAACCAATACACTGAGGAAATGTTAACAATCAGCCAATGAAATGGGGAAACCCCTATAAATGGGAGGGGTTACACCAATCTATTGACAAAACACTGCCTGAAAACACTGTATTACAACAAACTAGACCATTCAATTTCAGCATTAAGCCCCCATGGAGGCTACAGTTTGTAAACGGAAAATCCATCGTTGCTCCGTCTTTTGTAATTTTTGAATACGATTGCCACCTCGAGGGTCCAAAGGGACAAAATCAACAGCACGCCACCGTAATTGGTCAAAAGTATGTTCCAACTGAAGACAATTCTGAACTATGGGGGCCAACAGTGTCTTAGTCTGCAGGCGAGAAGCATGTTCAGCCAAACTAATCTTCACCAACCGTGTCATGCGTCCAATGTAATAAATACAATAAGATATATGACAAAAGATGATTGACAGGTGACATGCCAATGAGAGGAGACAATGGTTTTTCCCCGAGAATCTTGCCAAGTTAAACATGAGATGGTTGAGGCACAAAACCTACAATTTCCACAGAAAAATGACCAGGATTGTCATGAAAACGCACAGGACGATCTATTGTAGAAGCAGCATGCACAATTTTATCCCATTAGTCCCTTGAGAAAATGCCAGCATAAGTTTCTTATTAAAGCAGGGATGGAGGTGTAAAACTGGCCAAAGTTGGTGCAAAAATTTGGACACTTTATAGATGCCAGCCATATAAGGGAGCACACCTACTATCTTATCCTGTAAATATGGTGCACAACTATAACTTGAAGTGTCATTGAGAAGCCACTCTCTATGTGTAAATCGGGCCCGTTTGAAGGTTTTCATAACAATGTGAGGGGGATCCCCTCTTGATAATAAACGTGCATGTAAATCAATTGCATGTTGGTAGAAATCTTCTAAAGTGGAACAATTACGACGTAATCTTAAAAATTGTCCATAAGGAAGCCCATGTTTTAACGAAAGAGGATGATAGTTGTGTTAATTCAACAAAGTGTTTTTTTGAACTGGCTTTCAATAAAGTGAAGTCAGAAAACCTGAAGAAGTGCATGTAACCGTAATGTCCAGAAATTGAATTTGGATTTGATGAAAATGAGCTGTAAATTGGATATTGGATTTAAATGAATTGAGTGTAACCAAAAATGATTCTAATGCTGATAAAGTTCAAGTCCATAAAAAGAAGATGTCATCCAAAAAACGATGCCAAAAAGGAATGAATTGGAAGGCTTCTGAAGGATAGATGTATAGTTCCTCAAATTGTGCCATAGAAATGGTAGCTATGGAAGGTGCAACTGTAGCACCCATAGCTATACCATAACTTTGTAAAATATAATGGCCATCATACAGGAAAAAAATTATTGTTAAGGACCAAATCCAAAAGTTCTATCAAAAAAGTCTTTGGTATACGAGAAGGAAGATTCAGCGGATAAGTGGAAAGACACTGCAATACTTCCGATTGATCAATATTAGTATAAAGAGCCTGTGCATCAAGGGTGACTAAATAAGTCCATGACAATATATTATTACAGTCCAATAGCTATGTGAGAAAATGACTCGTATCACAAACATAAGATCAAACCTTAGCAGCAGCAGGTTGCAAAAAAGTCACAAAATTTAGATAAAGGTTCAAGCAAAGAATCCTGACAAGACACTATAGGCCTACCCGGAGGATTGTCTAGGGACTTGGGAACAAGATACATAACTGGTGTCTTGGGCATTCTCTAAAGTCTGAGCCATTAGTTTTTGTACTCGATCCTGGAGGGTCGGGGTTGGGTCTTTTAACAAAGGACAATAATATTGACGATTGGCCAGCTGATCATCAATTTCACGCTGGTATGATTCTTTAGATAGCACAACAGCTCCACTGTTATCCGCCTTTCTGATAACCATATCAAACTGGGCAAGCTCGTTAACGGCCTTTGATTGTGCTCGAGATAAATTTGAGAATGATTTAATTGGTGACGCCTCGAGTTTAGACAATCCTTGAAAAACTAAATTCTGATAAGTGGAAAGTTATTGGCATACTGACACCTGTCATGGCGCTCCTACCCATGTTGTATGCTTGGGCTTGCACCTCTGCTCTTCCATAGCCCACAGTTGTGGGGTGAGGAAGGGAGGTTGCACTTGCAGTTTTGCAGTTCTACAGTGACCGACAGATGTGAGAACAGAAGGTACACCATGACTTGAATAACATTGAGATCATTGGAACTCACCTGCCAAAAAATGTAATTAGCAGTGAGAAGACTACATATCTTCATGTCCCTAGGGGTAGGAGCATGTCCCAGAGGGAATGCTAGGATAGGTGGGGGTCTGTGGGCAGAAGTCCTGAGAGTGGGGTGGGTAGGATGTCTGAACAAAAGGAAGTTATAAACTCCCAAGGATGTCGATTGGAGCTGACTCAAGAGTGAGGAGACAGAGCAAATGCTTCTGAACAAACCATCTTCTGACAGAAACATAGAAACATGATGTCAGATAAAGTCCATCGGTCTTTCAAGTCTGCCCTTCCATACCAACTACTATAGTTCCTTTCTTTCTCTTTAGAAATCTTCTGTGTTTGCCCCATACTTTCTTGGATTCAGATACTGCTCTTGTCTCTGTTGCCTCCACTGGGAGACTATTCCATGCATCTGCCACTCTTTTCATAAAGAAATATTTCTACATATTATCTCCTTTCACCTTCATCCTATGCCTTCTCATTGCAGAGCTCTCTTTCAATTGAAAGATGTTCTCCTCCTCTGCATTTATGCCACAGAGGTATTTAAATCAGAGAAAAAGAAAACCCCCAATCAGAGTTGAATCATGATGAATACTAAGAGAAACCCTGACATATAACAGTGAAAAACCCTTTTATCTTTTTGTCGGAGTTGTTACACAAAAGTAGGAGGAATTAAATCCTTCCTCTCGCTGTGGCCTCTCCTTTTAATAATTTCAAAAAAAGTGATCAAAGCTAAAACACTCAGCTTTTTCCCAAGCTTATAAACACCACAGAGTCCAAAACTAATGATGTGGCACGTTTTGGGTCTTAAATATTGTGACCCTGCATCAGGTTAAGAAAGAACATGTAGCTTTCACACAGAGGTTTGGCATTTTTGTGAGTATGACTGCAAGAAGGACTTTTAGCTGCAGAACTCAGCCTTTATATTAGAGACTTCCTCAATGGGCCAGGTGGGTGGTTGGTAGCAGAAGCCTGCAGTGAATGCTGCCGTAGGAGGCGGCCCTTCATTAACAGCTAACTGCTGGTTAATGAGAGAGAGGTTTAAGTATAAGGACTACAATTCTTTATTGGACTAGGTGAAATGCTGAAGCAAGACTGCTATGTAGTAATGCCATGGAGCTTACTTGATTAGATAACCGAGTCCTGCAGGATTAACTCAGCTGCATAAGCGAGAACTGTGTTCTGTTGCTACATTACTTGGGACTAAATACTAATCCAGGATGCAATTTTCTGAGAGACTGAGAGAGACTTTTAGACACTCAAGGGACTCCAGAGCTTACAAAGGCTGAGGAGTATAATCTCTGTGTGACAATCCTCCATTGGCTAGGTGCACTCAAGCCTCTATCAGATACTGGCATGACATGATTTGACTTACCTAGAAGCCAAACATCTCCCAGTTTCCTGAGGCACCAGTTTGTCCAGGCCTAGACTATGAGAGCACAAATGTGTCATGGCAGGATCCTGGATACCTTGCATACACATTGATGGTGATATATTGGACACTGCAGACAACCTGCATTGTCATAGAATGGAAGTTCTACCAGTTCCTATATGCTCTTTCATCCTCTGAGGTGCTCTGAGGGTCATATGTGTACAGTATATGGGCCCTGATCAACAATGAGCCTGAGGATCCAAGATGGTGCTGTAGAGGCGCACGCAGGTGGACACGCCGTTTTCTCTCTCTGACTCTTCTGACCTGTGTGCATTAGCCACGGCAATCGGTGAGAGGAAGGGAAGGGGAAAGCTTACCCTCCCGGAGAGCACATCTTTTGGTCCCTTGGTGGACTTCAGCGTGATCCCAGTCTCACTGGCTAAGTATTCTCCAGGTATGCCAGGGGGATCGCCTCGACAGCAGCGAAGGGGCATCATTGAGCCCCGTAGTGCGGATGCCTCCTCCCATCCCTGGAAGTGCTTTTGCTGCAGGTGCTATGGGGTTCTTATGGACCAAAGTGGTTGGCATGGAGCCCTTGTTGGGAAGAACACCGCTAGCTGCCTCATCCCCCGCGCTGGCAGGAATACCAAAGATTGGACCAGCTTCCCATTTGAGAGCAGTGGAGGACATTGTGAAGAGGGGTGAGATGCCTTTGGGGACTATGTTTGGTGAGGTGCAGAGACCATAGGCTGTGACTATGGAGTCGCTGTGGGAGGTTATTCAGGGATTTAATTCCTCTTTCCAATCCCTATCCAGTCAGATGGTGGGTGATTTGACTGTTGTTTCTCAAGTTGTGGTTGATCAAGCCAAAGCGTTGGACTCCTTATCTGGGAGAATGGACATTATGGAAGCAAAAGTGAATGCAGTGCAGACTATAGAAGTGTTTGTGAAGGACAGCAATATTGCTGGTCATTGAATCGAATACCTTGAAAATCAAGCCAAACGCAATAATTTGTGTATGCTGAACTTTCCCAAATTTCTGCTATTGATATAGGGGATTATTCTGAACCACAAATAAGCCGTTTACACATGCAAGTTGGACGTTTCCGGCACTTAAACGACTAGACGCAATTCTGACGACAGAACATCCTACAGGTACAGACGAGAAAGATGGGTAATCTGGACGTGGGCGTGGAGGCAGGGGCGGCCCAAGGGGGGTGCGGGGCCATGTGCGGAGACTCAGTGCGGGGCCTCATTTGCATAAGGGGCCTCATTTACATAAATATTTGCATAATGTTACCATACACTAACTTTTAGTAAACATGCCTCTTAATGAGTGTATGGATAAAGAAAGAATAAAAGATTTCTACATTACTATAATCCAGTGCCAACCGCCAGGCACATTAGGAACTACTACAAACACTGCCCATTTAGAACCCATAGCAAACCCACCGTATCCTAACAGCACTACCAGGACTCACAAAGCACCATACCCTACCTATCAAAAGGCAACACTGCAAATATTAAACCAATACATTTCAGAGAATAACAATACATGACCTACTGGGAAAAGGGAACAAGTGGCAATGTCAAATAGGAATTACATAAACAGAATACCTTAGCTCAGTTACACATGCAGAACACAGATCATCACCAAACAAGGAATCACAATTTAGAAACAGGAAGACAATTAAACTGGGAACCCCAAAAGCCAAACTTGGAATGTACAACAACACTGTAGAAATAAAACTATAAATTAATTTCCTCTTGTACTAAACAAAGCGCAGATGTTAATGATGCACATTTCCCAGAGCTGACATATTCCAGTTAATAAATTCAAAATAAAGAGATATCTTTCTACCTTTGTGCATTTTTTTCAGTTGCAATTGCTCCAGCCACTTTCTTCTGGTTTCTTTGTGTCTTCTGCTAACTCTTCATTGTCTGCTGTCCATTTCTCCTTTCTTCTCTCTTCTAATTTTTTCCATTCTCTCTCTAAATCTGCTTTCTCCTTTTGCTCTTTCCTCATTCCTATTTCATCCACTCAAATTTTACTCCTCCATCCTCAATCCCCACTTACTCTCCCAATACCCAGCCAATTGTAGATTTTTCTTCTGTCCCACACAAAATATTTTTCTCCTCTCCATTTCACTCTCCCAGCTCCATCCCATTCTAATCTCCCCCAACATCAGCTCCCTTCTAGTTCCAGCCCCACCCAGTATCCGCTCCCTTCTAGTCCCCGCATCAGCCCATTTCCAGTCCTAGCTCCCCCATCAGCCCATTTCCAGTCCTAGCTCCCCCATCCATTTCCAGTCCTATCCAAGTCCCTCCATCAGCTCATTTCCAATACCAGCCTCCCATCAGCCCATTTCTAGTCCTTTCCTAGCCCCACCATCAGCCCATGTCAAATCCTAGCTCCCCTCCACTCAGCCCATTTCCAATCCAAGCCCCCAATGAGCCTACTTCCAGTTCTAGCCCCTCCATGAGTCCATTTCAATCCAAGCCCCCACCACAGCCCATTTCCAATCTTAGCTCCTCCCAACACCCAATTCCCAGTCCTATCCTAGCCCCCTCCATCAGCCCATTTCCTGTCCTAGCTCCCTCCCCTCACAACCCATTTCCATTCCAAGCCCCCCTCCCCATCAGCTATTTGCAGTTCAAGCCCCCCCTTGCCCTCAGCCCATTTCCATTCCAAGCCCCCGTCCCCATCAGCTATTTGCAGTTCAAGCCTTCCCTTCCACTCAGCCATTTCCAGTCCTAGGAACCCCCCCAACCCATTACCAGTCCTAGCCCCCCCATAGCCTATTATCAGTCCTAAATCCCCATCAGCCCACTCTCAGTCCTAATCCCATCAGCCCATTTCCAGTCCTAACCCCCATCACCCAATTTTCAGTTTAAGCCCCCATAGCCCATTACCAGTCCTAACCCCCCATCAGCCCACTCCCAGTCCTAACCCCATCAGCCATTTCAAGTCCTAACCCCCATCACCCAATTTTCAGTTTAAGCCCCCCCCCATAGCCCATTACCAGTCCTAACCCCCCATCAGCTCACTTCCAGTTCTAACCTCATCAGCCCATTTCAAGTCTTAGCCCCCCCATATCCCATTACCAGTCCTAACCCCCCATCACCCCATTTCCAGACTTAGCTCCCCATAGCCCATTACCAGTCCTAACCCCCTATCAGCCCTCTTTCAGTCCTAACCCCTAGCCCATTTCCAGTCCTAACTCCCAACCCAACAGCCCAGGGAAAATTTAAAATAAAAAAAAAAAAGCTGTTTGCTGCCGCTGCCGCTGCCACCGCCACTACAGCAGCAACGGCAGAATCGAATATCCCGCGGGGCCCCCCACTGCCCGAAAGAGCCTGCCCTCCCTGCATCAGTTCCGTCTCCGCAGTCGCACTGGCTTTCAGAGCGCGAAAGGAGAGTTTCTCCCTCGCGGCTCTGTTAAGCTCGTGGGGGCTGATGGGAAAGTCCCATCAGTCCCTGCGGCCTTAACAGAGCCACGAAAGGGAAACTAGTCTCCCTTCGCGCTCTGAAAGCCGGTGCGACTGCGGAGATGGAGCTGATGCAGGGAGGGCAGGTTCTGTCGGGCAGGGGGTGGGCCCGCGGGATATTCGATTCTGCCGTTGCTGCCACGGCAGCGGCGGCAGCAGCAGACAGCTTTTTTTTTTTTTAATTTTAAAATTTACTTTTAAAGCAGAATGTTCTTTGCAGGGGGGGCCCCCTGAAACGCGGGGCCCTGTGCAAAAAACATTCTTGCTCAATGGACGGGCCGGCCCTGCGTGGAGGGGAGGAGCGTGGGCGTGTCGAGCTGTTTAAACGTCTAGACCGTATTCCGACAAAAACGTGTATGTACATCCTGGATGTCTAGGTTAGACCTGCTAAAACGTGGAATAACAACCTATGTCTGTAATAGTAGCACTGAACAGCAGGGCCGGCCCGTCCATTGAGCAAGAATGTTTTTTGCACAGGGCCCCGCGTTTCAGGGGGCCCCGCGCAAAAAACATTCTTCAGCATCCCAAGTTTTAAAAAAAAAAACCAAACCGGCTGCTTCTGCCGCGGCAGCAGCAAGAGCTCTGCCGCGGCAGCAGCAAGAGCTCTGCCGCGGGGCCCCCCCCTGCCCGGCAGAGCCTCCGTGCATCCTCAGCAGCTTTCTTCATGTCCAAAACGCGGGCTTCTTTCAGAGCCGCGAGAGTTTCCTTTCTCGCGGCTCTGTTAATCCCGCCGAGGGTGATGGGATTTCCCATCAGCCCCGCGGGATTAAGAGAGCCGCGAGAAAAGAAACTCTCGCGGCTCTGAAAGAAGCCTGCGTTTTGGACATGAAGAAAGCTGCTGAGGATGCACGGAGGCTCTGCCGGGCAGGGGGGGGGCCCCGCGCGGCAGAGCTCTTGATGCTGCCGCGGCAGAGCTCTTGATGCTGCCGCGGCAGAGCTCTTGATGCTGCCGCGGCAGAAGCAGCCAGTTTGTTTGTTTTTTAATTTTAATTTGGAATGATAGGGGGGGGTGGTTAGGACTGGTAATGGGATATGGGAGGGGAGGCTAAACTGGAAGTGGGCTGATGGGGGGGGGTGGTGAGGACTGGTAATGGGACGGGGGGGGGGCTGGTTAGGACTGGTAATGGGCCGGGGGGGGGCTGGTTAGGACTGGTAATGGGCCAGGGGGGGGTGGTGGTTAGGACTGGTAATGGGCCATGGGGGGGAGGCTAAGACTGGAAGTGGGCTGATGGGGGGGGGTTAGGACTGGTAATGGGCTATGGGGGGGGCTAAGTGGGCTGATGGGGGGGGTTAGGACTGGTAATGGGCCATGGGGGGTGGAGGCTAGGACTGGTAATGGGCCAAGGGGGGGGGCTAAGTGGGCTGGGGGGGGGCTAAGTGGGCTGGGGGGGGGGGTTAGGACTGTTAATGGGCCATGGGGGGGGAGGCTAGGACTGGTAATGGGCTGATGGGGGGGGTTAGGACTGGTAATGGGCTATGGGGGGGCTAAGTGGGCTGATGGGGGGGGTTAGGACTGGTAATGGGCTATGGGGAGGGGGCTAAGGCTGGAAGTGGGGGGGTAGGACTGGAAATGGGCTGATGGGGGGGCTAAGACTGGAAATGGGCTGATGGGGGGGTAGGACTGGTAATTGACTATGGGGAGGGGGCTAAGGCTGGAAGTGGGGGGGTAGGACTGGAAATGGGCTGATGGGGGGGGTTAGGACTGGTAATGGGCTATGGGGGGGCTAAGACTGGAAGTGGGCTGATGGGGGGGGGGTGGTTAGGACTGGTAATGGGCCATGGGGGGGGGGGGTAGGACTGGAAATGGGCTGATGGGGGGGGTTAGGACTGGTAATGGGCAATGGGGGGGCAAAGACATGAAGTGGGCTGATGGGGGGGGTGGTTATGACTGGTAATGGGCCATGGGGGGGGTTAGGACTGGTAATGGGGGGGGGTGGTTAGGACTGGTAATGGGCCATGGGGGGGGTTAGGACTGGTAATGGGCCGGGGGGGGGGTTAGGACTGGTAATGGGCTGATGGGGGGGAGGGTTAAGACTGTTAATGGGCCATGGGGGGGGGGTTAGGACTGGTAATGGGCCATGGGGGGGGGAGGCTAAGACTGGAAGTGGGCTGATGGGGGGGTAGGAAAGGAAATTGGCTATTGGGGGGATAAGAAAGGAAATAGGCTTATGGGGGGGCTAGGACTGGAAATAGGGTGATGGGAGGGTTAGGACTGGTAATGGGCTATGGGGGGCTAAGACTGGAAATGGGCTGATGGGGGGGTAGGACTGGTAATTGGCTATGGGAGGGGGGCTAAGACTGGAAATAGGCTGATGGGGGGCTAGGACTGGAAATAGGGTGATGGGGGGTTAGGACGTAATGGGCTGATGGGGGGTTAGGACTAGTAATGGGCTATGAGGAGGCTAGGACTGGAAATGGGCTGAGTGGAAGGAGGGCTTGAACTGCAAATAGCTGATGGGGACGGGGGCTTGGAATGGAAATGGGTTGTGAGGGGGAGGGAGCTAGGACTGGAAATGGGTGAGGGGGGGCTAGGACAGGAAATGGGCTGATGGAGGGGCTAGAATAGGACTGGAAATTGACTGTTGGGGGGTGCTAAGATTGGAAATGGGCTGTGGTGGGGGTTTGGATTGAAATGGACTCATGAAGGGGCTAGAACTGGAAGTAGGCTCATGGGGGGCTTGGATTGGAAATGGGCTGAGTGGAGGGGAGCTAGGATTTGACATGGGCTGATGGTGGGGCTAGGAAAGGACTAGAAATGGGCTCATGGGGGGCTGGGATTGGAAATGAGCTGATGGAGGGACTTGGATGGGACTGCAAATAGATGGGGGAGCTAGGACTGGAAATGGGCTTATGGGGGGCTAGGACTGGAAATGGGCTGATGCGGGGACTAGAAGGGAGCGGATGCTGGGTGGGACTGGAACTAGAATGGAGCTGATGTTGGGGGAGGATTAGAATGGGATGGAGCTGGGAGAGTGAAATGGAGAGGGAAAAAATATTTTGTGTGGGAGGGAAGACAAATCTACAATTGTCCGGATATTGGGAGAGTAAGTGGGGATTGAGGATGGAGGGGTAAAATTTGAGTGGATGAAATAGGAATGAGGAAAGAGGAAAAGGAGAAAGATTAGTATGTTAAAGCAGATGTAGAGAGAGAATGGAAAAAAACTAGAAGAGAGAAGAAAAGACAAATGGACAGCAGACGATGAAGAATTAGCGGAAGACACGAAGAAACCAGAAGAAAGTGGCTGGAGCAATTGCAGCTGAAAAAAAATGCACAAAAGGTAGAAAAATATCTCTTTATTTTGAATTTATTAATTGGAATATGTCAGCTCTGGGAAATGTGCATCATTAACGTCTGCGCTTTGTTTAGTACAAGAGCAAATTAATGTATAGTTTTATTTCTACAGTGTTGTACATTCCAAGTTTGGCTTTTGGGATTCCCAGTTTAATTATTGTCTTCCTGTTTCTAAATTGTGATTCCTTGTTTGGTGATGGTTTATGTTCTGTTCATGTGTAACTGAGCTGAGGTATTCTGTTTATGTAATTCCTATTTGACATTGCCACTTGTTCTCTTTCCCCAGTAGGTCATGTATTGTTGTTCTCTGAAATGTATTGGTTTAATATTTGCAGCGTTTCCTTTTGATAGTTAGGGTATGGTGCTTTATGAGTCCTGGTAGTGCTGTTAGGATACGGCGGGTTTGCTATGGGTTCTAAATGGGCAGTGTTTGTAGTAGTTCCTAATGTGTCTGGCGGTTGGCACTGGATTATAGTAATGTAGAAGTCTTTTAGTCTTTCTTTATTCATACACTCATTAAGAGGCATGTTTACTAAAAGTTCGTGTATGGTAACATTATGCAAATATTTATGCAAATGAGGACCCTTATGCAAATGAGGCCCCGCACCGAGTCTCCGCACATGGCCCCGCACCCCCCTTGGGCCGCCCCTGCTGAACAGTAACAACACAGAAGGACATCTATGTTTAAATAAAGCAGGTTGTAGTTGGGCTGTAAAAGGATATGAAACAGTACATCCCCTGGGGGAAAGGAATGTAGCATGTTGCTATGTTTCGGGGGAGCAACTCTGTAGTTGTGATCCAGATTGGCCACTCCTGGAAAGAATAATAGGCTACATGAACCTCTGATTCGAATCAATATGGAAATACTATGTCCCTATGGTCAGTGAGGTGCCAGAGTATGCAGACAGAAGGAAAACAAACTGAACCATGTGGAAGCAATAGGAGTCCCAATGATAGCCAGAAACATAGAGGACCAAAAGAAGGGAAAGAAACGGCACTGCATACAGCTGGACATCGTATACTGCTGTTCCCCACAACATCCACACAAGAGGTGTGGCAGTGACACTACCCGTGTGCCTGCTGTAGCAGGGTGCACAGGATGCAGATGTACATACTGTGATGCACAAAGGAGGGACATGTAGAAGGTGCACAAGAAACAACAGGCAGTGCCAGGGAAACAGGACCAAAAGATGCAAATGCCCATTGTAATTTATTTAGCTGTATTTATATTCCGCTTTTCACCGGGTCAAAGCGGTCAATGGAGGCAAAGGAAAGCACAGAGTCCAGCGGGTATGTGAAATAACATTTATTAAGTGCAAAAATAACATGACAGAGTGCCCATCAATGCCCAACCCACACACCCAGGTGCCCCCCAAATGCCAGAAAATAACACCCCACCCAACCCCCCACCCTCACCGCACCATCCCAGCCCTCACCCCAACCCCACCATCCCAGCCTCACCCTACAGCCCCTCACCCTCACCCCACCATCCCAGCAACCTATCACCTCTACAGCAACACTGCCATTTACAGGGTAGGTACAAAGTCTCTGATATAACTGCAATGGTATGTGTACTGGGGCCTGTGCTCCTGATGTATGTTTGTGGTGCCTTTGTTCCTGTGGGAGACAGTGGTATGCATGGACCTGGATGCTGTGGCCAGGTGCCCTGCACAGGCACACACCACAGAGCAGGCAGGTGTGGGCATGTTGCTGTTGGGGACAGGGACCAACTGGTATGCAGTTAGGCATGGCAGGTCCTGCCCCAACTCCACATCCCCAGCTCCATACTGTTGTCACTGTACAGGGGGTATGAATGTTTGGCCCTCATAGGTGCATGACACACAATAAAAACTGGATTGTAAAACAAACCAACACATATTTTGCTAATTCAGAGTGCTAAATAGAACAAAACCATTCACCACTGGAGGAAAAGACCTCAGAACATAAAGCCAAACAAAGGCTCTAGGCTAGTGGTTCTCAATCTTTTTTGTAACGCGACCCCTTTTGCCATTGGTCAACTTGTGATGATCCTCAATGATAAAATCAAATACGTCTCTCTTCCTTTACCGTTAACGCATTGTTGCTGTAATCATTTGTTGAATTATTGTAGGTCTTTGCAATATGTTTTTATTTATAAAATTTACTTATTTAAACCACAATAATTAATCACAATAACAAGTAACAATATTTGATTTCAAAATTATGATGATTTTGTAATCAAATCACTAATATGAAATAAAATTATTTTTTCTACCTTTGTTGTCTGACCAATTTATTCTCTGATCATGCTGGTCCTGATCTGAGGCTTCTGCTTTCCTGTCTTCTCTTAGCTCTCTTTCTGTGGTCTATGTCCATCTGCCATTTCTTATCTCTTCTTTTGTTTTCTTCACTTCTTTCCATCAGCCTATTTCCAGTCCCCGTAAACCTTTCCAGTATCAGCCCCTTTCCAGTCTTCCCTCCCAGTACATAAGAACATAAGAACATAAGAAATGCCATACTGGGTCAGACCGAGGTACATCAAGCCCAGTATCCTGTTTCCAACAGTGGCCAATCTAGGTCATACGTACCTAGCAGTTTCCCCAAAAGACACAGGTTCTGCAGTGCTTGTACTAGGCCAAGCATTGATATCCTGGGTCCCTTTTTAATAGTGGTTTATGGACCTTTCCTCCAGGAACTTGTCCAAACCTTTTTTAAACCCAGCTATACTAACAGCCCTTACTACATCCTCCGGTAACAGATTCCAGAGTTTGATTACACGTTGAGTGAAGAAATATTTTCTCCTATTTGTCTTAAATAGTTTACCCTGTAGCTTCATTACATGTCCCCTAGTCCTTCTATATTCTGATAGCGTAAACAATTGATCCACGTTTATCCGTTCCACTCCATTCATTAATTTATACACCTCTATCATATCTCCCCTCAGCCGTCCCTTTTCTAGGTTAAAGAGCCCTAACCTTTTTAGCCTCTCTTCATAGGAGTAGCCTTCCATCCCCTTCACCAATTTGGTGGCTCTTCTCTGTACTTTTTCTAATAACTCTATGTCCTTTTTAAGATACGGTGACCAGAATTGCACACAATATTCAAGGTGCGGTCGTACCATGGAGCGATACAGAGGCATTATAATATCCTTTGTTTTATTCTCCATCCCTTTCCTTATGATACCTAGCATTCTATTTGCTTTCTTGGCCGCCGCTGCACACTGGGTGGAGGGTTTTAACATGTTATCCACGATGACTCCTAAATCTTTTTCCTGGGTGGTGGTTTCTAATGTGGAGCCTTGCATCGTGTAACTATAGTGTGGGTTGTTCTTTCCTAGGTGCATAACTTTGCACTTGTCCACATTAAATTTCATCTGCCATTTGGATGCCCAGTCTTCCAATTTATCCAGATCCTCCTGCAGTTTTCCACAGTCCTCTTGGGTTTTAACAACCTTAAACAGTTTTGTGTCATCTGCAAATTTGATAACCTCACTAGTTATTCCCTTTTCCAGGTCATTTATGAATATGTCAAAAAGTAGCGGACCCAGTACAGATCCCTGGGGTACTCCACTATTCACCTTTTTCCATTGGGAATATTGGCCATTTAGCCCTACCCTCTGCTTTCTATCTTTTAACCAGTTCCCGATCCACAATAGTACACTGCCTCCTATCCCATGACTTTTTAGCTTCGCCAAAAGTCTCTGATGGGGGACCTTGTCAAAAGCTTTCTGAAAGTCCAGATACACTATATCAACCGACTCACCTTTGTCTACCTGTTTATGCACACCTTCAAAAAAACAGATCAGATTAGTAAGACAAGATCTTCCTTGTCTAAAGCCATGTTGGCTGTCTCCCATTAGGCCATGACTATCTACATGCTGTGTAATTTTGTTCTTTATGATGGTTTCTACCATTTTCCCTGGTACTGACGTCAGGCTCACCGGTCTGTAATTTCCCGGGTCACCCCTGGAACCCTTTTTAAAAATTGGTGTTACGTTGGCGACCCTCCAATCTTCAGGTATTACAGATGATTTTAATGAAAGTTCACAGATTACCAATAACAGGTCTGCAATCTCATATTTCAGTTCTTTCAACACTCTGGGATGTATACCATCCGGTCCAGGTGATTTGCTACTATTCAGTTTATCAAATAGTTGTAATATATCTTCCCGGTGTAGCGATATTTCTCTCAATTCCTCTGCAGTATCACCTTTAAATACCACTTCAGTCTTGGGTAACATCCCTACATCTTCCTCAGTAAAGACCGAAGCAAAGAATTCATTCAGTCTCTCTGCTATAGCCTTGTCTCCTCTTACTGCCCCTTTTACCCCTCTATCATCTAATGGTCCAATTGACTCTCTCACAGGCCTTTTGCTACGAATGTACTTGAAAAAGTCTTTATTTCGTGTTTTTGCTTCCGTAGCAAGTTTCTTCTCAAATTCCCGCTTTGCCTGCCTTATCAATGCTTTGCATTTAACTTGCCAGTGCTTGTGCTGTTTCCAGTTTTCATCATTTGGCTCTTTTTTCCATTTCCTGAAGGTTGCTCTTTTGGCAGCAACAGCCTCTCTGACCTCACCTTTAAACCATGCTGGCAGTTTTTTGGACTTTTTTCCACTTTTCTTAATGCGTGGAATACAGCTGGTCTGGGCTTCGAGGATAGTATTTTTAAATAACACCCAAGCTTGCTGTAAGTCTTTAACCTTTGGAACCGCTCCTTTTAGTTTTTTCCGAACTATATTCCTCATTCTATCATAGTCTCCCTTTTGAAAGTTAAAAGGTAGTACTGTGGATTCCTTTACTATCTGTCCTCCACTGATTAAATCAAACATGATCATACTATGATCACTATTGCCAAGTGGTCCCAACACCCTTATTTCTTGCACCAGATCTGGCGTTCCACTAAGGACTAGGTCCAGTATGGCTTCCCCTCTGGTCGGTTCATGAATCAGCTGCTCCAAGAAGCAGTCATTTATTTCATCTAGAAACTTTATCTCTTTAGCTTGTCCTGCTGTGACACTGCCCCAGTCGATACCGGGGTAATTGAAATCACCCATTATTACTACTCTGTTGTGGCTTTTGTTAGCTTCCTTGATTTCTTTGAGCATTTCATCATCCATTTGTTCATTCTGGCCAGGTGGTCGATAGTATACTCCCACTGCCATCACCTTCCCCTTCATAAATGGAATTTCAATCCATAGAGATTCTACAGCAAATTTTGTTCCCTGCAAAACTTTAATCCTTTCTGACTCAATGCCCTCTCTAACATAGAGCGCAACCCCTCCACCAATTTGTTCAGCTCTATCATTACGATATAGTTTGTATCCAGGTATCACAGTGTCCCACTGGTTATCCTCCTTCCACCATGTCTCTGAGAGTGCAATCATATCTAACCTCTCATTTAGTGCTATATATTCTAATTCTCCCATCTTATTGTTTAGACTTCTAGCATTGGCATACAAGCATTTTAGAGACTGTATTTTATTAATATTAATCTGGCTATTGGTAGGCATGGGTAATTGGGAATCCTTATGCTCTGTCTGCTCCTTACTCAAGGGCATTTGGGCTACTATACTCCCTTTTGGAACCTCACTGCTTTTGGTAGTATCCTTCAAGGATACCTTTGTCCGAACCATACGCTCCTGGGTGACTGTCGGCTTTCCCCTATTTTCTAGTTTAAAAGCTTCTCTATCTCTTTTTTAAAGGTTAATGCCAGCAGTCTGGTCCCATCCTTATTAAGGTGAAGCCCATCCCTTCGGAAGAGCCCCCCCTTTCCCCAGAATGTTCCCCAGTTCCTAACAAATCCAAAACCCTCATCCTTGCACCATTGTCTCATCCACGCATTGAGACTCCGGAGCTCTGCCTGTCTTTTGGGTCCTGCACGTGGAACAGGAAGCATTTCGGAGAACGCTATCCTGGAAGTTCTGGATTTCAACTTCCTACCTAAAAGCTTAAATTTAGCCTCCAGAACTTCCCTACCACATTTTCCTATGTCATTGGTACCAACATGTACCAAGACAGCAGACTCCCCCCCAGCACTATCTATGATCCTATCTAGGCGGTGCGTGAGATCTGCTACCTTCGCACCAGGCAGGCATGTTACCAGGCGATCCTCACGTCCACCAGCCACCCAGCTATCTACATTCCTAATGATTGAATCACCAACTATAACAGCTGTCCTGACCCTCCCCTCATGGGGACATGGCCCTGGAGAAACGTCCTCGGTGCGAGAGGGTTTTACATCACCTGGAGGACAGGTCCTAGTTACAGGATCACTTCCTGCCACACCAGGGTGATGCTCTCCTGTCACGTGACCTCTCTCCTCCATGGCAACAGGGATGCTGCCAGACTGGAGGTGGGACTTCAGGACTATATCCCTGTAGGTCTCGTCCATGTACTTCTCTGTCTTTCTTATGTCTTCCAGGTCTGCTACTCTAGCCTCTAGAGAACGGACTCGTTCCCTGAGAGCAAAGAGCTCCCTGCACTTAGTGCATATGTAGGATCTCTCACCAACTGGGAGAAAATCATACATGTGACACTCAATGCAAAAGACTGGAGAACCCCCATCTCGTTGCTGGACCTCTGTCTGCATCTTAGTTTAAAGCTTGTGTTTAGGTCTTTTAAATTCGGTATATAATAAGGATTGGTGTAGATGCTTATACTAATAAAAGTGTATCTAATACCCCTAATACACCCTGTGTACCTGAAGCTTAATTAATCTCAGGTCCTCTGTGTATGACTGATTTGGATTAAGAGCTGCACCTGAGAGCAGCCCCTTTCCTCTAAGATGTGCAAGTACCTATAAAACTACAATTACCCCAGGGGTGGGTGGGTGCTGGGGAGGGAGGGAGGGAGGGAGATAAGTCCTATTAAAGAGGGCAGTTACAAGGTACCCTGTCCTGAACCCTCAGCAGGGGGATGGGGGTACCACACAAAGCCCAGTTAGTTGAGAGAGGCAAGGTAAGTACAGCTGAGAAGGCTGAACTAGCACACCACTAAGACAAACAATAAATAATTAAGCAAACAAACAGTTAGACAAACAGTAAATAATTAAATAAACAGCTAGAACTCACAGTAAGATGTCCCCACGAGGCAAATATCCACTCACTAGCAGAGCTCTGTAAAAGTTCAGCCCTTCTCTGATCAGAGAAAAGCAAACTAAAACAGCCTATACACACGTGGAGAAAACAGGAAGAAGGCTACACAATACCTCAGGGGGAGGGGGGGAGAGGGGAGGATTCACTCAGGCAGGCAAGGACAGGAAAAAAGCTTAACAAACAGCAGGTTCTGGGGAGAGAGATTTAATTCAAAATGGCTACCACACAAAGCCCAGTTAGTTGAGAGAGGCAAGGTAAGTACAGCTGAGAAGGCTGAACTAGCACACCACTAAGACAAACAATAAATAATTAAACAAACAAACAGTTAGACAAACAGTAAATAATTAAATAAACAGCTAGAACTCACAGTAAGATGTCCCAGGAGGCAAATATCCACTCACTAGCAGAGCTCTGTAAAAGTTCAGCCCTTCTCTGATCAGAGAAAAGCAAACTAAAACAGCTTATGCACACGTGGAGAAAACAGGAAGAAGGCTACACAATACCTCAGGGGGAGGGGGGGAGGGGGAGGATTCACTCAGGCAGGCAAGGACAGGAAAAAAGCTTAACAAACAGCAGGTTCTGGGGAGAGAGATTTAATTCAAAATGGCTACCACACAAAGCCCAGTTAGTTGAGAGAGGCAAGGTAAGTACAGCTGAGAAGGCTGAACTAGCACACCACTAAGACAAACAATAAATAATTAAACAAACAAACAGTTAGACAAACAGTAAATAATTAAATAAACAGCTAGAACTCACAGTAAGATGTCCCAGGAGGCAAATATCCACTCACTAGCAGAGCTCTGTAAAAGTTCAGCCCTTCTCTGATCAGAGAAAAGCTTGCATTCCCATGACAGCCACTGGTGTCCATTCCCTTCCAGCCCTCCTCCTTCCCCACTGTCCAGCTTCTTGTAGTCCAAATACCATGGCAGCCCCTCTCAGCATCCACTCCCTTCCAGTCCCATTCTCCCATCCCCTCGCATCAGCCCATTTGTAGCCCTAGCCCCCAGTTTTCTTCCAAGGCCAGCAGCTCTACCCTCCGCTCCCCACCATCAGCCCATTTCCAGTTGAAGCCCCCCCAATCAGCTCACTTCCAGTGCTAGTCCCCTCAACCCCTTTACCAGTGCTAGCCTCCCCTAATCAGCCCATTACTAGTCCTAGCCTCCACTAATCAGCTCATTTCCAGTGCTAGTCTCCCCATCAGTCCATTACCAGTTCTATCCCCCTATCAGCCCATTACCAGTCCCAACCCCCCTATCAGCCCATTACCAGTCCTACCCCCCCATCAGCCCATTACCAGTCCTAGCCTCCCCTAATCAGCTCATTTCCAGTGCTAGTCTCCCCATCAGTCCATTACCAGTTCTATCCCCCTATCAGCCCATTACCAGTCCCAACCCCCCATTGATCAGTCCATTCCCAGTCCTAGCCTTCCCTAATCAACCCATTACCAGTCCTAGCCCCCCCCCCCGATCTGCCCATTTCCAGTGCTAGCCCTCCCCATCGGCCCATTATAATCCTAACCCGCACTGTCTCTCCCCTCTGTCCAGCATTTATCCCCTGTCTGTCCAGTATGTCCCCCTGTCTCTCCCCTTTGTCCATGTCAGCCCCCCTCCCTCCCTCCATGTCAGCCCCACCTCGGTCCATGTTAGCCCCCTCCTTCCCTCCCTCCATCCATCCATGTCAGCCCCCCTCTGTCCATGCCAGCCCTCCATCCCTCCCTCCATCCCTCCCTCCATGTCAGCCCCCTCCCTCCCCCATATCAGCCCTGTCCCTCCCCCATGTCAGCCCCGTTGCAGGTTCCCTGCCCCCTCCTCCCCTCTCCCTATGTCTGCCTACTACTGCCCTGTTCTTCTGCAGCCGTGTAAAGCTGTTGCGAAGCCTTCCTGTCTCTTGACGGGCTCCATGCAGCATTGTCCCGCCTCCAAAGGAAGTTGTTCCTTTGGAGGCGGGACAATGCTGCACGAGCCCATCGAGAGACGGGAAGGCTCCGCAACATTTTCACAGGCACATCCGCGGTTCCCTAAGAGGCAGGGAGCAGCAGCTGCAGAAGAAGTGAGACAGTGAGTTTGCCACTGCCGAGAAGCGGACTCGGCAGCGGCAGCAACTTGTGCACTTTTTTATTTTTTTTAATTTGATGGAGTGAGGCGACCCCTGCGAAATCCTGTGGCGACCCCCGTGGGGGTCGCGACCCACAGGTTGAGAACCACTGCTCTAGGCAGATTCAGTGACACTAATCCTGTCACTACCAGCCAGGGCAGTATTCAGGCAAGTTTACAGTAACATCACTCTTTAAAACGGCAATGTCTTGTGGGTTTTAATGGGGATACCAGCAGTTGAGTATTTGCTTTTGTGGAGTGGAATCTACATATTGTTTGAACATATGTGGGCTTTCATGTGGACATTAGCAGCTCAGAATCTGAATCTGTGTTTGGATTTGAATTAGCCACTGGTGGTTTTCTGATCTATAATGTTACTGTAAACTTGCCTGAATATGGCTCTGGATGGTAGTGACAGGATTAGTGCCACTGAAGCTGCTCAGAGTCTTTGTTTGACTTTATGTTCTTAGGTCTTTTCCTCCAGTGGTGATTGTTTTTGTTCTAATTATAATTCTGAATTAGCAAAATATGCGTTGGTTTGTTTGATGACCCAGTTTCTATTGTATGTCGTTCTGTCTTCTGGATCTAGAGAAGCAATAGTTCATTGGGATGGCTTCCCCCACAGGTGCATGCTTGTAGATGTGTTGTTGTTGGTGCTTGAACACCATGTTGCATGTGTGGAGCAAAGGACACTCCAGCGGTGCACACACGGGAGGTGCACCTGCCACTAATAGCCATGGTCATAGGTAGATATGCCACCATGTAGCAGTGCGTGGCAGACAGGTCACCCAATGGGTGCCCTGGTCACATGTGTATGGTGGGAGGGTGAAGCATCATTGGTATAGCACAACACCTGCCCCCTTTCCACCTACAGGGAACTTGGGGGAAGGTGCTAGTTGTATCCCCGAGGCCCAGACTGACCACTTACCTGTTGTATCCCCTCATAGGTTCCAGGGGCAGCAGCCAGGCATCAAGGATGGATCAAGACAGGACCAGAGCTGTGAAAGCCTCTGCCATTCTTGTGCTTGCTGACCGTAAGTGCCAGCGCACTGCACGCCACCACCCATATGTCAGGGTCCCCAGGCCTTGTTCCCAGTACCTTGACCTCAGCAACGAGCTGTGCCAAACCCGGTACAGGTTCGACCATGAGGCAATACATAATCTGTGCCAGGAGCT
This sequence comes from Ichthyophis bannanicus, assembly GCA_033557465.1. NCBI lineage: Eukaryota > Metazoa > Chordata > Amphibia > Gymnophiona > Ichthyophiidae > Ichthyophis > Ichthyophis bannanicus. The sequence continues at coordinate 349,996,669 of CM066038.1, forward strand.
GGGGCCACAGCTCACTGCACGGACACACATATGGGACATAGTGCCCATCCATGTGAAGATGCTGGCAGCTCTGGCATTCCTGGGGACTGGCACATTCCAGTCTGTTGTGAGAATGGCATCGGGGCTGAGCCAGGCGGCGGTGTCACGCAGCATCACCCAATTCCTGGATGTCTTTGTGGGATGTGCTGCCGATTACATTTCCTTCCAATTCACCCCAGAGCAGCAGCAGCAGACCATGCTCGCCTTCAGCAAAATGACAGGGTTCCCATCCATCCTCGGGGCCATTGACTGTACCCATGTGCCCCTCTGCCCACCACACCGGCATGAGGCAGCCTTCCGTAACCAGAAGACGTACCACTCATTGAACATGCAGGTCATCTGCAATGCCCACATGGAGAACTTGGATGTTGTGGCATGCTTCCCTGGCTTGTGCCATGATTCCTACATCCTGGGACAGTCAGGGATACATGATGACTTTGAGGGCGGCATGACCACTGGTGGCTGGCTGCTTGGTGAGTAAACACAGGTCAGTGTTGCACGCACATGCATGCATATCCCAAGAGGCAGGGGGCATGATCAACCATGGGCTTACAGGCAGGCCATGCCCACAGTGGGTCCACACCATGGCTGTGGGCTGTCCATATGTGTGGGGGTGGGGGGACAAGCACCCCATACCAGTGCATGGTGGGGGGGGGGCAGCTACACTAACAACATGTATGTGGTGGAAGCTGGGGATGCACCACAGCTGGAATGCACAGGCATGGGTGGTGGGGCACTACATGACACGTATAAGGTGCACATGCATGTTGGGCCTGGTGGGGTGGCACCTGGTGCATGGATATGATGTCACCCGCATAGCTGGCCATGGCACTACTTGTTGACATTCCTGCCATTGTTCCTCTACGCAGCTGACAGCGGCTACCTGCTGTGGGAGTGGCTGATGATCCCCCTTGTCTACCCATGCACCCCAGCGGAGGTGTGCTACAGCTGGTCCCACCAGATGATGCGCTCCGTCATCGAGCGAACATTTGGGCTACTCAAGAGCTGCTTCTGCTGCCTTGACAGGTCTAATGGGGAGCTGCTATATGCCCCAGAAAAGGTGTGCAGGATATTTGTGGTGTGTTGCATGCTACACAACTACGTTCTGTGCCAGAGGCAGCCCAAACCTGATGCCATGGTCAGCGATCCCAAGGGCGAGGAGGATAACATGGTGGCACCCCAGCCATCACATGGTCCTACATACCGATGTACCATGGTGACAAGGAGGTCCCTCATAGAGATTCACTTTGTTTGAGGTAGGCAGCCTGTGTCACTGGGACTAGGGGTGGGTGGCAGGGATGGGCAGCTGCCACCACACCCCATCGGCACAAGACCATTCTGGCCATCCTGACCCTTTGTGTTGCCTGTCAGAATGGGACACACAGAGGGAACTGCAGTTCTGATCCCACAGGGCACTCCTAGCCCCACAGGACCAGACTTGCAAACAGGCCTGTACATGCTGGCCAGGTCCACAAAGCAGCCTTGCCTGCATATACAGGCCTTCCTCAGCTAAATTGATTTTGGCTGTATAATGGAACCACGGCGCCATCGCGTCCAGTCACCATGATACTGCTGCTCCATGGTATGGCCACGATCCCCAGCCACCAGCACCTGTGACCCTGTACACACAGCCTGACCCCTGATCCTGCCTCCCTAGGCTGGGGACAGGTTGTGGGGGTGGTTCTGTGCTCCCACCCACTGCTCTACAGCCCCTGGCCTGTAGTCCATTGCCACATCAGGGAACCTATTCCATCTCAGAGGTGGAAAATGTTCCCCATCTATGCTGTTGGCCCCAGATGTACAGGGTCAGCATTGGAATTGGCCCTGTATGTCGGGCATCAGCAGACACCCATGTCCCACCCTGATATCGCTCCCGTCCACCCCTCTGCCACCCCTGTCTACCTTCCCCATATGTGTGGGGATGTTAGACTGGATCGGGAGGGAGTGAGGATAGCGGGGATGGACATCCCAATGGGCCGTCCATCCCCACTATTCATGGCATGGACAGCAAAAGCAGTGCTGACCTTGATGTGCACTTGCAGGGCTTGGCTTCTTTGGGTTGGGGCCTCGAAGTCAGTTCTCAACAGCTCCCAGAAGTGCACTATGGTGGTATTATTCATTCTTTATCTCTGGAATACTTCTTCCTCTGTGAACTGTAGCAAACTGATCCTCGCCCTATAGACCCAGTGGGCATAGTAGCTATGCCTTCTGTATTGAGCATCTAACTGTGGCTGGGCCTGATGCTACCTCCTCTGCCTCCTCTTGTGGAGCAACTGTCTGTGAGCATAGTGCCACCACTTCCTTGCTGGTATGACCAGGGATACAATTGTGGTGGCAGTCAATGGGTAGCTGGAGTGGGTGCCATTTACAGTTGCCAAGTTTATGTCTGGATATTTATTTATTTTATTTAAACTTATTTCTATACTGCCTTTCTACAATCCAAAGTGGTTTATAATTTACAAACATGTAACAGGGCTTTGAAAGGCACACTGTTTTACAGGAAGCTAGAACGGTAAAAAATAGCAGAATAATAGTTTAACCTCTGAACTATTTACAATGTAGGTTCTAATGGTTAGATGTTGTTCAACTGATATACATATACAGAGGTATTTGTCTGTTGGATGTTTAAGATGCATTTTCAGGGTGGTTGAGTCCTTGAGTCCAGGCTTACGTTGTATTCATTCTGAAAGAGGTATGTTTTTAGTTTTTTCTGAATTCAGCCAAGTCCAAGTGTCCTCTTAGTGGTGGAGGTAAGGAGTTCTCTACATGGGGTGAATAGGGAGAAGGGTCGATTGTAGATGAATTGCTTGCTCTTGCTTGGTAGTGTAATGGCCCAAACCACAAAAAGAGCTGTCCTATACCTATCTGGATATCAGCATAATCCACGTATGTCACTGCCACACCAAAACTCTGTCCATGAACTCTCCTGCAGATATCTGGTTTTCCAGTGGTGGTCTCTGTGGATATTCGTCTGCGGAATATCAGACATATGAGGATTTGGACTCTTTATGCAGTTTTTGTCATCACTTAACCGGATTTCTGCTGCCTACAGGTTTGAAAATCAGGCACTGTAAGTTTAGGGCCCAATTTTCATCTGGGCGGTGCTATGCGCCGCATTGGCACACAGCCCACCTCCTTCCACCTAACCTGGATTTTCAATGCTGGGGTCATATCTGGCCCTGGCATTGAAAATCCAGGTCTCCCAGAACAACCTGGAAGCCACAAGAGCTAGCCGGGTAGCAGCGATTTTCGATTCTACCCGCTTAACCCCTGCACCTGAAAGATAGGCAAGGAAAAACCTCGCCTATCTTTAAGGCGTAGATGGTTAAGTGGGTAGCTTCAAAAATCGATGCTACCCGGTTAGCCCTTTCCTCCACCCCCGCTATGCCCCGGAACACCCCTAACACACCCTGATGCTAACCACATGGCATCTGGGCACGTTAGGGACTTATCGGGATTTTCGAAGGGCACTACCCGTGTTGGTGCCTTTCGAAAATCCTGGATACGGCATTTACACGAGTAACTAGGGCAGTTACCCGTGTAAATGCCTTCAAACATTGGGCTCTTAATCTCTATAGTCAACATAAAATCAAACAGATGAGACTCTTCAGCAGCCAGCTACAACACCAGACCTACCAACTTTTATATTACTATCATGCTTTTTCAATTTTACTCGGTTTACTAGATTAATTTTTGTTGTGCTAACATACCGAACCCTATTGATTCTACTAGTCAACAAATTTTTACAAAAGTCATGTTACTGAAATAAAAATAGTCATTTCTTATCAATTTTTATATGCTGAACACGAATATGACAATGAAATTGCAAAGTTGGCTCTAGATTTTTTGTAATCTACAAGAATTAATGTTTACATCACAAAATGCATGTCAATAGTAAATATAATAGGCCTTCGGTTAATACCTGTAAAAAACCAAGTCATAGACTACTTCTTAGATTTTTTCATCTGTCTCTTGTACAGCTGTTCAGGAGCTTCTCTGGGGAGTGTCCAGCAGTAGTCAGCCAGCATTGTAGTGGACCATTTTCCCTGGCATCTTTGCTCCATCGTTGCGATATCCTGGTGAAAACATTCGCCCTGTTCATCACTAACCATACCACAGTTGTCAGGAAAGAAATCGAGATGGGAATCAAGGAAATGGATCTTTAGAGACATATTGCAGCCAAGTTTCTGATACTGCATCAGCATGTCTTCTACTAGTTCCTTGTAGTTTTCTGCCCTAACATTCCTGAGAAAGTTTGTTGACACTAGGCGAAAAGCATTCCATGCTTGTTTCGCATCACCCTGCAGCAAGTTGTTGAACCGGTCATCTTTGAAAAGCTTTCGAATCTGAGGACCCACAAAAACTCCTTCTTTAATCTTTGCTTCACTGAGTCAAAGGAATTTTTCATGCAGGTATCGCAAAGCTGGAGAAGTGCGGTCCATGGCTTTCACGAAGTTTTTCATCAAACCTAGTTTGATGTGAAGGGGTGGTAGCAGGATTTTGTGAGCCTCAACCAGAGCTGGGTGCTGGATATTCTTCTCTCCAACTGTTACATTTTGTCTGCGATTCCATTCCTTCCGCAAGTAGTGCCAATCCCTTGCTCGGCTATCCCACTCACATAAGAAACACATGTATTTTATATATCCCTGCTGCAGTCCCATTAAAAGGGCAACTACCTTCAAGTCACCACAGGGGTGCCAGCTGTACTTGTTATAGTTAATAGAAGTCAGTAGATGCTTTAAGTTATCGTATGTCTCTTTCATGTGGACGGCATGCGCTACTGGAATAGATGGAAGACGGTTTCCATTGTTCAAAAGCACAGCCTTCAGACTCAGTTTCAAAGAGTCTATAAATAGTCTCCAGTCTTGTGGGTCATGAGTGATTTTTAAGGCATTCATGAGGCTTTTAATATCAGAACAGAATACCAGATTACTTTCCTTTCTGAAGAAAGGCTCCAACTGCTGGTGGTTCTTTCGATATGGAGTAATGTTGACATCTTCTTCTAGAAGATTCCATTGTTGGAGTCTTGATCCTAGCAATTCTGCCTTGTTCTTGGATAAGTCCAAATCACGAACCAGGTTACTTAGTTCTTCCTGTGTTATTGTGTGGAGTTAATAATGCATCCCAGTGAAAATCTGGGTCACTGCATGCTGACGGACCAGGAGAAGAACAGGTCGGCTCACCCTTGTCCTCATCAGATGAATCAAGAGAATATTATGATGGAGGTTCTGGAATAGGAAGTCCCTCACCATGTGGAACTTGTCTCAATGCAGATGAAATGTTTGGGCAGACTATGCTTGACTTCTTTTGCTTCGTTATTCCGCTGGAAAGAGGAGGAACCAGGCAGAAGTAACAGTCATTTATGTGGTTGCTTGGCTCTCTCCACACCATGGGGACTGCAAACGGCATTGATGGTCTTTTGCAATTCAACCACTGTAAAAGCTGTGTTGTACATGTAGCGCAGCATATATGTGGGGCCCAAGGCTTGTCTTGGTCACCAATCTTGCATCCGAAGTAAAGATGATATGCCTTCTTCAGTTGAGAAGTGATACTTTTCTTCTGGTTGGCAAATGTCACTTCCCCACAAATGTAGCAGAAATTGTCAACGGTATTAACGCACTTTCGCGGCATTACTGTTCTGTATTTACCTAAATGGCTAAAATTATATGATTAATAAAAGTTACATGTAACAGAAGCTTAAACTGTCTCGCACACAGTCTGAAATATTTTAAATGCTCAGCCTTTCCGACTGCGTATAGTACACTGCTGACGTCAGATGGCTTCAGCAGCTGTCTGGCAGTAGTTTTGCATTGCATCAGAAAATGATGCAGTCAACTCTGGATCATTTGTGCATGCTGGTATTATGCAATGTGATGCAATATTTCATCATTCAAGGCTTATTTGGGATGTTGTTGATGTCCTACTGGATAAATTTACACGGTGAAACGTCAAAAATGAACTACATGCAATATCTTCAAAACGAGAGCCAATAAATTTTTTTTAATGTTATATTCGTGTTCAACTCACCAAGATACTACAGATAAGAGCCTTTTAAAGTCAGTAACGATTTGAATGTTGACCAGTGTTCTTTATATATTTTATTATTCTATGTCACGCTGTGTATTAATTCTACTGTAAACTGCTATGATGCCAATTTTGTGCCTATAGCAGTATAGCAAATGTCACAAATAAATAAATAAAAATGTAAGGGCTCTGTCAACTTCAAAACTCAATCATTTTTTGCCCATATGTCTAACCAAAACCTCTGAATCATGGTCCAGAAATATATCATATGGGACAATGTCCCTGTTTCTCTTTGATATGACCAGCATCTATTGTCTCCATCAACCATTAATTTGGATTTCTTAAGCAGAGCTGAAAAGGCTCTATACATCTGAGGGAAAGCTGATTGTATGACTGATGCCGATAAAGGACGCTACATGGTTTCCCTCCAAACCCGACCCCCAGACCTCTAAAGGTGAGATCCTAGTTCTTTCTCCCACATGCACTCTTTTTGATCTTTCCCTCAAAATCTTATAAAGATTGGCCCCTGCCTTAGGAAGTGCAGCTATACCTCTAACTACTGCAACAAGACACCAATCCTCTGGTAAATCTGTTTGATCTAACAGTACTATATTTTATAGAATGGCAAAGCTTTAGTCCAAAGTATTGTTGCACAGAGCTAAATCAAATGCCTGTTGCAGTTCAGTAAATGATTTTAGCTGACCCTTATCCAGGATCTGCACTATTTTCCATAGGTTTTACCATTGCCAGATCCTCCAGCCAATGGGTTTGTTATTGATCCTAATTCTATCATTATAATACTACAATATTTTCATTGATGACTTAGGGTTACCAGATATCTTTGGTACAAAATCAGGCCATTTTTTAAAAAATAACACTTTTAAAAGAAAACATTTTATTAGGCATCAAACACAATTAAACATTTTTTACATGTATTTACTGTTCAACAATATTTCATTTTAGCAGATTTTCGTCAGCCAAAATCTTTTTGTACATATCACCATAAAATAATGAATAGTTTATTTTAACTTGAAGTAAGCATTTTACAGTTTTAATTAATGTTTCATTTCTCCATTTTATGTATAATAATGGGGTCAGACATCCATCCATGCCAAATGCCGAAACCGTATCCCCTGCCCAAAGCTCCCCGCATGTATATAGGAGATGTACGGGGAGCTCTGGACGGGAGTAGGAGGGTGTGGACCGAGGAAGGAAGTGACCGAGGATGGTGGGCGTGGATGCGACTCGGAGGTGGAATAAGTCCCCCTAGATGTTGGCTGTGCAGGGCAAAGCCAGTGGGGCGAGGGGGTGCAGGAGCTTAGATTGTAAGCTCTGACGAGTAGGGACTGTCTCTTGCATGTATTTCTGTACAGCGCTGCACGCATAGCGCTATATAAATGCTAAATAGTAGTAGTAGTAGTAGTAGCTTCCGTATAGCCCAACCCTGCCTTTGGAAGGCTGCATTGGGGGTTGGGTTGGAGGGAATGAACTTTTTGGCAACAGCTGGGGATTGCGGCTCCTTAATGGAGCCGTGGTGCCATGGCAACAGGATGCCACAGCACCGCAGCTCCATTCAGGAGATGGGGCAGGCCTGTGCGGGGAAACTATTGGACATCTGGTGGCACAGAATCAGGGGATCAACAAAGAAAACAGCGCTAGCCACTCAATTGAGCAGGACCAAAACAGGAAGCGGCAGGTTCAACACCCAACACCTTTATTATTACAAATTAAGTGGCCTAAACCCAACACAGGACCGTGTTTCGTATATCACTTCATCAGGGGTTATCAGGGCACACTGATGGGTGTGTGATGTTCATAGACTTCACCATGCTCTATTGAGTCAATGGAAGTCACTAATATCTAAAAAACTTCTATTGGAATCTTCCAAGGATACAGCTGCAAACCGCGTAATACTCCTTAAAGTGACTTTAAGGAGTATTACGCGGTTTGCAGCCGTATCCTTGGAAGATTCCAATAGAGGTTTTTTAGATATTAGTGACTTCCATTGACTCAATAGAGCATGGTGAAGTCTATGAACATCACACACCCATCAGTGTGCCCTGATAACCCCTGATGAAGTGATATACGAAACAAGGTCCTGTGTTGGGTTTAGGCCACTTAATTTGTAATAATAAAGGTGTTGGGTGTTGAACCTACAGAATCAGGGGATGGCATGCCCGTCCAGGCACGTGCTGGCCATCTAGACCCAATTCTGATCCTGCGGGAATGTCTAGCTCCCACAGGCTCAGAATCGGGGACTAGACCAGTCCGTCCAGATCCTGGATGTTCGGACAGGCAGGACGTTCCCCCTTTGGAATCGAGCCCTAAGCAAATAAAAATAACTTCATTTGTATTATAATGTTCATCTTAAACATCTGTCAAAATTTTACAGAAATTCAGGACAAGTCAGGACAAAACACCAGAATTCAGGTCAAAATCAGGACATTTTTCAAATCAAGACAAGCTTCCAAAAATCAGTGCAGTCCTAATAAAAGCAGGACATCTGGCAGCCCTATTGATGACCTCTCTGGTAAGTCCATATCATGCTCTAATCTTTGTGATGCTCTCTTCATAACCACCTCTGTCAAACAATCTGAGAATGAGGATGCTAAACTCATCCCAAGAATCAATGCCATTGGTAGAGGTTTAAATATTTCTTTTTCCAAAACCAACCAGTTAGACTTATCAGCTGTCTAACTCCTCTATCTATAATCACAGAAACATAGAAACATGACGACAGAAAAAGACCACATGGCCTATCTAGTCTGTCCTTCCCTATCAACCACTACAACAGTCCCCTTTTTTCCTTTAGAGATCCTCTGTATTTGTCCCATGCTTCTTTGAATTTAGATACTGTCCTCATTTCTAACACCTCCACTGGGAGACTATTCCATGAATCCACCACTCTTTCCATAAAGAAATATATCCGCATATCACTCCTGAATCTATCCCCTTTCACCCTCATCACATGTCCCCTCGTAGCAGAGCTTGTTTTCAGTCGAAAGAAGCTCTTCTCCTGTGCATTTATGCCACGGAGGTATTTAAACGTCTCAATCATATCACCTCTATCCCGCCTTTCCTCTAAGGTGTACATATTAAGATCCTTAAGGGGTATGTTTACTAAAACCCCGGTAATGTGCGGGCTGCGCTAGTGTGCGGGTGCCATATAAGGAGTGGGCGTTTCTAGCAGAAAAAAGAAAAACCGGGATTAACCATGCGCTAATGTGTGCTGCGCCCATGTGCGCCCCGCACATTAGCGCATGAGAAAGCTGCGCGGGAAGCATAAGTGGCGCGCTGATGTGTACGCACAGGAACAGAGCTACAGCACAATGGTTAAGACACTGACCAATGATGCACGGATCAGGGGTTCAATCCTCCACAGTGCCCAAAGAACAAGGCTGGCTGAGGCATTATGTATTATGGGGAATATTGCTTTAGGAGGCATTATATTTTTATTTTAATTATCACTACTAGCAAACGCACTCTCAAAGCGTGTTAACACAAGGCGCCCCATAAGGCACATTTTAAAGTGCACTGTCCGCCAAGGCACCCTAGAATGTTGCTTATAGGTACCGCAAGGTCAGAGTACTGTTTTTGATGGCAGCACTGTGCAGTTTAAGGAATGAAAAGCATAAGTAGGTGCGCTGACATGCAAGGAGGAGCAGCAGTGGAGCACAATGGTTAAGGCACTGACTGCTGAGTTTGCTCCCCAGTGTGCCTACTACGTAAGGCTGGCTGAGGCATCAGCTTTGCAATGTACATTTTTTTTGCTGCAGCACTTTATTTTTATTTTATTAATTGCTGCCAGCAAACACGGCCTCACGTGCCGTAATTGAAGGTGCCGTATAAGGCACCCTATAAGGCACTCCATAGGGCACATTATAAAGTGCACTGTCCGCCACAGCACCCTAAAATGTCCCCTATAGGGCACCCTATAAGTTGCGTCACAGGATAATGTATAGTGCACCTTATATGGACGGTAACCATAAGGTGCCCTATAGGGCGCCCTATAAAGCGCCCTCAGAGGCACCTTATGGGTACAGTATGCTGAGGATGTTTTTGCTGGCAGCAAAAATGTACATTAAAAAGAGATAATGCTTTGGGCAGCCCTATCAAATAACCCCACTGTGGGTTTGAACCCATGACCTCTAGCTTCACAGACAATGAAGTAACCATTGGGTGACAGCTCTATAGCTGCTAGTAAGCCCCTGGCTGGCTGCAGAGAGCCTGCATGTCACCACACAGACAGTCTGCTGTGGTCACCAGGATAGGGTTAGCACACCCGTACCCATGATGCACTGCACATGCAAATCAGCTGTCCACAGATGAACACAAGATGGGGTATGCACCCCCACAACACCTCGGCCTGGTAGGGGGAACTGACCATGTGCACCCCCACAGCACCTTGGCCTTGTAGGGGGTACAGATCGTGTGTTTTACTGGCACAGAGTAGCTACACACCGTCACATTGTGCGGGTACTGTGCTCACCCTGAGGGTGCGGTGAGGCGCCCAGCACCAGGTCCACAGCACCTTCCATGGCAGAAATAGGCCATGATACAGGTACAAAGCAGTGTTAATGTGTGAGATAGGTGGTTTCTGTAGAAACACCTTGGATATATATATCTGTCTGTCTGTCTCAGTCAGGTGTAGCTCCTATAGGACCCCTAGGAGGATTATGCACCACCATTCTCCTTCTCCTCCAGGGCTGAGGGTGATAAACAGGGTCTCCCATCAACAGATCCACATTCTACCTCCCTGCAATGGTGGCAGCAGAGGGGACCATCTACCCCGGTCCTGCTGGGGAACAGACACCCTTCAGGGCAGTCAATGCAGCTCTGTACATATCCATAACACAATAGCAGACAGACATTAGGCCTGTATATGCTAAGCTGCACCCCCCCCCACCCCACCCCACCCCACCCAACCCCACCCCACTATCTGATATTCTCCTGCAGCAAGCTTTCAGCCACTGCACCCTGCAAGGCACTCCATCAAGACACATACCAGCTGCAAACAGTCTGCTAGTTAGTCCATGTTCCTGGTGGAAATGCATGCACCCAGAACTGGGATGGCAGCACACACAACAAGCAGATAAGTCAGTGAATGGGCCCCAAAAGAAAACCCATAAATATCACATGACAAAAATACTATATAGCACTATGGGGGTACCTAGCCATGCTGTCATCACTGCATAGTCAGGGTGAGAGTGATCTCCCAGCAGGACATACTGAGGTCACCCTGTCTGTGTTGGTGTTGGCCGGGCACTAAAATGTCCCAGTCATTGCCCTATGCCCTGTGCAGATGCACCCTGGCCAGGCCACTGTCTGGGCTATACCCATGGTACCTTGCTCCTCATTATGCACATTGGCAGGCCAATACTGGCAACAGTGCTGGCAGTGTGGGCTGTGGAAGGTGTTTGCAGCCACCACACACTGTATAGACAGACACACACTCCCACTCCTATGCCAGCATTGTGCTACTATAGAGGAGTTCAGCAGCCCTGCCCACCACACCAGTCCTGGGCACAGTACAGGCATGGATATGGTACGCAATACTGTTGGGGGTCACTCTCCAGGGTGGTAAACACTGTCAGAGACCAGACCTGAAGCACACACCGCAGACATCAGAAAGATTGTTATGATGATGCTCAATCAGCAAACTGTGCTTAACATAGGAATTTCTATCTGCCAGTACTCATAGCAAACGTTTGATAGCTGTGTACCGTATACCCAGGTGTAGGGTGGCATTGCTAAGGTATGCAAGTGCTAGTATTGGGAGATGCACGCAGGGCCCAATGTCCTGCCTCTCCAGGAGGCATTGGCCAATGGGGCCTGTGGGTGTGGGTGTGGGTGTGGGTGTGTCTGCCCCTGTTGGCTGCTGCTTTACGGCAGAGGTTCCCAACTCCAGTCCTGGTGTGCCAAACACTGTTCGGGTTTTGATGCTGTCCCTCATGAATATGCATGAACTACATCTGCATACCATGGGGGTGGTGCATAGATACGCAGCACAGGCATCTATATTAGAGACAGCATGGAGCCTGACTGGTGTGTGGCCCTCCAGGACTGCATTTGGGAGACTCTGCTCTAGGTAATGTGCCTGTTTATGGTGTATGTGCACGGTGGGGTAAAATATAGGCGTATTAACCATGCATATGTTCTCAGCAATAAAGATTTGTCCTTACTATCACGGTTTTCTAGTGGGAAAAATATGTGGACTGGATTGGCAGTAGCCCCAGCTGGGCTTTGAACCTGTGATCTTCTCTTCTTGCACACACTGTCTGTGTGCACTGCACCACCGTGTTGCCATAGATATACTGTATTCCCTGGGGAGTCCATGACTGTACATCCGACAGGGCCTGTTTGTTGCAGTGCACGCCATCCACCTGGACAGGGCTAGGCCATGGTCTGCTGTGGCCACCAGCTGCTGCCACCTCCACCACCATTACCGCTCCGTCCTTAGATTGGAGACAGCATAAACCCTGAAGGATTTGTGGCCCTCCAGGACTGCATTTGGGGTAATCTGTTCTAGGTAATGTGCATGTTTCCGGTGTCTGTGCTCTGTAGGGTAAAATAGAGGTGTTTGAGCCATGCTTATGTTCTCTGCAATAAAGATTCGTCTTTACTATCACAATATAGTTGTGGGTAAAATATGGGGACTGGATTGGCAGGAGCACCAGCTGGGGCTTGAACCTGTGACCTTCTGTCTCCAAACACGCTGGTTGTGTGCACTGCACCACCGTGTTGTCACAGAGACAGTGCATTCCCTGATGATACCATGACTGCTTGTCCGGCAGGGCCTGTCTGTTGCAGTGCATTGCAGCCACCTACACAGGGCTAGGCCATGGTCTGCTCTGGGCAGCTGCCACTGCCCCCTCCACCTCCAGTACCCCTGTGCCACCATGCTGACATGCCCTTCTGCTGGTGGTGCTGGTGGTACGCAGTCTCAGGCCATCCAGTGTGTGGGTAGGCGGCTGCCTATGGTGCAGGTTCTGGGGTAGGGTTGCCTGCATATCTGTCCGCACGTCCCCCAATCACCGCCTGCCAATGTTCCGTGCCCTTGGAGGTATCTGCTGGGTACTATCCCCTGTGACACTGTGCTACACACTCTCGTGCCCATGTTGGGCACTCATCAGTTGCTAACTGGCTGCTGTTCAGTTTCAGCATTCCTAGGTGCCACCTAGGTATCTGCCTAGTCCGCACTGTGCCCCAGCAGCACCACAGCATGTGCCGCCTGCAGCCCTCTGTATCCCCTTTCCCAGCATCTGTCCGATTGCCCATTCTGACCTGACCGCCCTGCTGTTGTGGAAATGTGTATTCCATAGGTAACCTGTCCAATGGAGAGGGAAACCCTGATCAGTGCTATTTCACTGTGGGATCATTCACCTTGTATGAGGAAGGAGCATAGACCCTTCTAAAATTCATATTTATTTTTTGGGGCTTTTTTGGGAGTGTTTTTTGATGCTCCCCATTATATCACTATTGCCCAGCTTAATTATAATTTTTTTATATTTTGTTGGAGTCATTTTTAATGTTTATTTGCCCTTTTGTTCCGTGCACATGTATCACACTGCTCACATTTTGTAGGTTTCCTTGGTTTTGCTGTACATTGCTGACAGAAATGGTTTCTCTTCCCTTTAAATCGGCTCTAACGCGAGGTTTTCACTCACCGTATTTTTTTAGTTGAATTTCAGCCCCACTCCTGTGTGGGGAGCCTCTCCCCTCCCACTCTCCACCCATTGACCCCGTCTTTCCGCCCCTGGGGAGCCTTCCTCCGCCCTCCGGGAGCCTTTCCAAGCCTCTTTCGCTCATTTGCGCGCCGCGCACGTGTGCGGGGCACAAAAACACATCATTAGCGTGCGCTAAGGTACCTTAGCGCACGCTATTGTGCGCCGCGCACTTGAGCGCGGTTTAGTAAACATACCCCTAAGTCTCTCCTCATATGCTTTATAATGACGACCACTAACCATTTTAGTAGCCACTCTCTGTATGGACGCCAGCCTGTTTATATCCTTTTGAAGGTGCAGTCTCCAGAATTGCACACAATACTCCAAATGAGGTTGCACTAAAGACTTATACAGAGGCACTATCACTTCCTTTCTTCTGCTGGTCATTCCTCTCCCTATGCACCGAAGCATCCTTCTAGCTTTTGCTGTTGCCTTTTCTACCTGTTTAGCTACTTTAAGATCATCAGACACAATCACGCCTAGGTCCCGCTTTTCTTTAGTGGACAAAAGTACTTCATCCCCTATACTATATTGCTCCTTTAGATTGCTGCAGCCCAAATGCATGACCTTGCATTTTTTAATATTAAATCTCAGCAGCCAAATTCGAGACCATTCTTCAAGCTTAGCTAGATTCTTCTTCATATTATCCACACCTTCCTGGGTGTCTACTCTATTGCAGATTTTGGTATCATCCGCAAAGAGGCAAACCTTACCCAACAGCCCTTCTGCTATATCACCAACAAAGATGTTAAAGATGTTAAAAATAATCCCCCTTAACAAAACTAGAATGCAGCATAATAAGTCAAATATGGGAAGCTTACTCGTCCTTCCTTCTTAGTCAGTTTTAACCTATTTAAGGCAATATAGGATGGCTTATCTTTCCATAGAAACCTAACAAAAAGGGGCTTCTAAAGTCTGTGTAGTACCAGAGAGAAAAGTAAATGGAGAATCTGAAGTATAGAATATCTTAAGTTTGCAAATTGGTCCGTGTTTCACAGAGTAAATATTACCAAATACTGAAAAAGACTCTGTATTACAACTAGAAAGTAAACTTAGCTATATCAGCGACTGCTTATATCAAAAACATAAGACAACATCTATATCTAATGTCTGAATAGATGACAACGTGGTCTCAGTATTACCGGGCTTAAGTCACCACCGTTAAGCAGTTTAACAAAGACTCTTTGTAGTAGGGACGCTAGCGGGTGTTTAAGAGCTTAGCAAGTTTTCCCCTGAGGAACCCTTGTTTGGAGAAACGCGTAGCGCTTGATGCGTTGGGAAGCAACACCCTTGTCTAAGCTTGGAAAGCTCTTCAAAGCTAAGCATTTTAAGCTAAGCATTTTAAAGAAATATTTAAATTTTGCACTTTTTGGAAAAACAGCTGACAACAGGATAGTGGTCATTGATGTTAAGGGAGGGCGTTTAGTCGGTTTTCTGACTTAAGCCCGGTAATACTGAGACCACGTTGTCATCTATTCAGACATTAGATATAGATGTTGTCTTATGTTTTTGATATAAGCAGTCGCTGATATAGCTAAGTTTACTTTCTAGTTGTAATACAGAGTCTTTTTCAGTATTTGGTAGAATATCTTAAGAACAAATACTATCTTTATAGTTTCCAAATGACCTCAGCAAGATAAATGCAAGGGGGAACATGTTGCATAAGAACTTTGAACCGTGGAAACAAGAATCTCTTCATTTCTATTCATTGTAACTTCTAGTGCCAGGGGAAACCATTTCCTTGAATATTTTAAATCCTTCCTATTAGTCAGGAATGGAAATTGTTCCAAGTCTGATACAGAGAAATTTGTTCAAAGGCAGGATTATGTTTTAGCTAATTAACCTGATATCCGGAGCCCTTACTAGAACCATTTCCATTTTATAATCTGCAAGCTGGTATAAAACTAACTTCAAGAAACATCAAAAGGTCATCCACATAAGCAGCAATTTTGTTCTCAGTTCTCCTAAATCTAATTCCGCCATTCTTGTCCACTCTTAATGGCTAAAATAAGTGGCTGTATTGCCAAATTATACAATAATGGGGAGAGGGTCATTCTTGGCTCATCTCCTTTTGCAGCACTACTGGAAATTATAAACAACCAGTTACAAAAATACAAGCTATTGCTTTATAGCTCGATTCCATAACATGCATGTCCAGCCTTCAGGCACGTCCAAATCGAACACAGGGCTGATTTAAATGTGATTCCGCAGCCACAGAGATAGTCGGGGACATAAATGCTTTCTGACCAGCATGAACAAAGCACTATGAAGTACAAGATATAGCTATACACAGCAAATGGCTGTGTAAGCACTCACCATATTCTGAAAAGATGGACGTTTTTGACTCTACCCATCTCCACGAATGGCTGATGTGCTTACGTACAGTGCCGTGCTGAGACAAACTACACATGAATAGTGTTGATACATAAATGTTGATGCAAACTAAACTATATGTTTCTGTTGCATGTAATCTCAGTGCACTTTATATAGTATAAAAGCAAGTAGAAAGTGATGTTTGTCATAACATATCTTGCATCACAGCATTCATGGCAGTAGAAGACATCCTTAGTTATGCTTAAATTGGTCATCTCTGAAAACAGTCTATACAATGCTCAGTATGGTCCAGAAAAAATCAGAAAATGTTCTAAATAGCTAAGGGGTATGTTTACTAAACCGTCTTAACGTGCGCCCGGTGATAGTGTGCAGGCTGCCATAAAAGGAGTGGGCGTTTCAGTCTTAAAGTAGCAAAATGGGATTATCGCGCGATAATGCGCGCTGCTGTGCACATTATCGGGTGAAGGGCCGCTAAGCACGTTAATGCGCGGTAATCTTAAGTAGGTGCGCAGACATGCAAGCATAGAAACAGAGGCGTAGCACAATGGTTAATACACTGACTGATGATACAGGAGTCATGAGTTTTATCCCCCAGTGTGCCTAATGCATAAGGCTGGCTGAGGCATCAGCTTTGACATGTAAGCATTGTTTCTTGAGGCATTTTATTTGTATTTTAATTATTGCTGCCAGCAAACACACCCTCACGTGCTGTAACCTAAGGTGCCGCATAAGGCACTCCATAGGGCATATTATAAAGTGCACTGTCCACCACGGCACCCTATAAGGCGCTCCATAGGACAGCTTATACAAACTGTAACCATAAGGTGCCTCAGAAGGCGCCCCATAGGTCTAATAGACAACATTTTGGTGGTGGTGAGAAGCGAGGAGGAATGTGACAAAGTCTATCTACCCTTTTGATGTCTAGAACATCTGTACCTTGCGCACTCACAATCTTAAATGACAGAGGTGTAAGGCAGGGGTCTCCCAATCCAGTACTGGAGGGCCACAAACCAGTCAGGTTGGGAGGATATCTCTAATGCACATATATCTCATGCATATTTATTAGAGCTATCCCAAAAACCTGCCAGGATTGCGAGAGGTTTGGGGACCCCTGCAGTGAAGTAACCAGTGGGCTACAGCTACTAACAAACCCCTGGCTGGCACTACAATGTCCCAGCCATTGCCCTATTCTCTGTGCAGATGCATCCTGCCCAGGCTGCCCTGTCCGGGCCATACCCACAATACCTTGCTCCTCATTATGCACATAGGCAGGCTAACGCTGGAAACAGTGTAAGCATTGTGAGCTCAGTAAGGTGTAGGCATCTGCAAAACACTGGCTAGACATACACACATTCCCACACCTATTTCAGCATTGTGCAAAGATAGAGGTGGTAGGCAGCCCTGGCTGCCACATCAGTCCTGAGCACAGTGCAGGCATTGCTAAGGTATTCAATACTGTTAGGGTCATTCTCCGGGGTGGTAAACACTGTCAGACAACAAGGAAACACACTCCACATAAATCAGAAAAGTTGCTATGATGCATCTCTTTTAAAAACGTGTGTTTAATTTAGGTTGTGTTATCTGACATTAATCATAGCAACGTTTTGATATATGTGGCACATGTTTCCATGTTTATGATGGTGCTAAGGTATGCAGGTGATAGTGGTGGTAACTGCTGCTCTGTGCCGGGCCCAACAGCCTGACTCTCCATGAGGCTTTGGATAGTGGAGCCTGTGGGTGTGGGTGTTTGTGCCCCTGTTGGCTGATGCTCTAGGGCAGAGGTTCCCAACGTCGGTCCTCGGGGAACCCCAGGCCAGTCAGGTTTTCAGAGTATCCACAATGAATATGCATGAGATAGATCTGCATACAATGGAAGCAGTGCATGCAGATTTATCTCATGCATATTCATTGTGGGTACACTGAAAACCTGACTGGCCTGGGGTTCCCCAAGGACTGGGTTGGGAACCACTGCTCTAGGGAGTACACATGGTTATGTTGTATGTGCTCTGTCGAGTAAAATATAGGGACATGGTCTGCTGGAGCCACAGCTGAGACTTGAACCTGTGACCTTCTGCCTCTGAACACACAGGCTGTGTGTACTGCACCAAACTGCTACCACAGAGACTGGTCATTTCCTGGGGCTACCATGACTGTTCTTCAGACAGACCTTGTCTGTTGCACTGCATGCCACCCACCTAAACAGGGCTTGGCCTTGGTCTGCTGTGGGCAGATGCCACTGCCCCCTCTACCACCAGCACCCTTCCACCACAATGCTGGCGTGCCCTTATGCCGGTGGTGCTGGTGTTGCGCAGTCCCAGGCCATCCAGTGTGCCGGTAGGCGGCTGCCTATGGTGTGGGGCCTGGGGTAGGGGTGCCTACATAGACATCCACGCTCCCCCACCGGCACCACCTGCCAATGTTATGTGCCCTTCGGGGTACCTGCTGGGTACTGTTCCCTGGGACACTGTGGGACACACACTCGTGGGCATGTTTGACCTTGGTCAGTTGCTGTCGTGCTGATTTTCAGTTTCTGCCTTCCTATGTGCCACCCGGACATCTGCCTAGTCCACCCTGTGCCCCAGCTGCCCCACTGCATGTCCTGCCTACAGCCCCCTGTACCCCATTTACAGCATC
Source organism: Ichthyophis bannanicus (assembly GCA_033557465.1). Lineage (NCBI taxonomy): Eukaryota > Metazoa > Chordata > Amphibia > Gymnophiona > Ichthyophiidae > Ichthyophis > Ichthyophis bannanicus. Next base: position 350,015,424 of record CM066038.1, read on the forward strand.
ACCATACTGCCCTTTCATACCTGGGCACTATGCTGTTGCTGCACATGTAGCACTACTATCACTTCTCTTGGTCTCCCTGCCTTTGCTGTACATTGCTGACTGAAATGGTTTCTCTCTCCTGCAAATGTGCCTCTAACGCCAGGTTTTCACTCGCGTTAATTTTCTGACCTTCATTTCAAAGCATTAGTGTAGCAGGAGCCTCTCCCCGCCTACTCCCTGCCCATTGACCCCTTCTGCCCGCTCTCTCTCCACGCTGAGCGGGCCTTAACACTGCCGGGGCCGTTATCGCGTGATAAGTAACGTTATCGCACGTTAACATTACTTTATAGAGCGATAACATCATGTATCACGCGATAATGTTGCCGCTGAGACGTTATCGCACTTTAGTAAACATACCCCTTAACCATACCGCAAAAATGAGCTCTCACCTCGAATCATGACAACACCTTAAATAAGTAATCCCATTCAACAATGTCAAAAGCCTTTTCAGTATCTAGTAATATCTCCAGTTTCGGGTGATCAGGCTGCCAAACCACATGTATTAAATTGCTTAATCCAGATGAATGTAATCTTTTTACAAAAGATTTCATCTGTCTGCCAATTAAAACCGGTAACACCTTACCCAAGAGCAGTGCCAAATTTTTTGAATAAATCTTACAGTCTTCATTGATAAGTGAGGTAGGCCTGCAATTCTTAACCTCCCTTTAGTCTTTCCCAGTTTACCATTCACAGCCACTTTCACCTCAGCCAATCTGCCTTCCAAAGTTTCAAGTGCTCCCACGCCCTATATAGATGTAATAAGTAAGGAAACAATTCCTCTGCAGAGACCCTGTAAAACTCTGTTGGGAACTCTTCAGAACTTGGGATCTTATTAAACAGAAGGTCTCAAATCATATGCCCAACTTCCTCTTCAGCTGGGTCACAGATGATTCTTTATAAGAAACTCATCGGATAATTAAAAATGGGATAGGAGATAGCGTCTTCCTGCTGGGTCACTAGGAGTCAGCATTGACTCAAAGGCACACATTGGGGTATGTTTACTAAACCATGTTAGGGGTATGTTTACTAAACCATCTTAATGTTACCGGTGCTAGTTGCAGCGATAATGTGAAGAATGCCATATAAGCAGTGGGCGTTCCGGTCCTAAGGTAGCAAGAATCTGTATCGTGCAATAGTGTGCGCAGTGGCATGTTAACGCACGTTAACCCTAAGTACATGCTAGCACAGTGTTAGAAGCTGTAATGATGTAGTCCACTGGTTACTGCAATGACTGTGGAAACAGAGGTCATGAGTTTGATCCCACAGTGGTGTAATCTAAAAAGGCTGTCTGAGGCATTTTCTTTTAATTTAAATCAGTGCTGCCAGCAAAAACACCCTCACAGTGCCGTAACTTAAGGTACCTCATAAGGCGCCCCATAGGTCACATTATAAAGTGCCCTGTCTGCCTATAATGTGCCCTATAGGGAGCTGTATAAGGTGCCTTATAGGGTGCCTTACAGGGCGCCCTATAGGGCACCTATGAGGCACCTTCAGCTACAGCACTGTGAGGGTGTTTCTGCTGGCAGCACTGATTGAAATGAAAAAGAAAAGCCTCAGACAGCATTCCTAAATAGCACCACTGTGGGATCAAACTCATGACCTCTGCCTCCACAATCACTGAAGTAACCAGTAGGCTACATCTCTAAAGCTGCTTCCACACTGCTGGCTGGCTACAGAAAGACTGCAGGTCACCATACAAACTGTCTGCTGTTGTTACCAGGATAGGGTAAACCCACCTGTACCCATGATGAACGGCACATGCAGATCAGCAGCCTACAGCTGATCACATAATGGGGTATGCATCCCCAGAGCACCTAGGCCTGGTAGGGGGAAATGACCGTGTGTGTTAATGGCACAGAGTAGCTACAGACCCTGACATTGTACAGGTCCTGTGCTCACCCTGAGGGTGAGGTGGGGCACCCAGCACCAGCACCAGCACCAGGTCCGCAGCACCTGGCTTGGCTGAGATAGGCTATGCTGCAGGGCCCCATCAGTGCCAGTGTGTTAGAGATAGTCCTTGTAGACACACCTAGGATACACCTGTGTCCATCTGTATTTCCCAATCATGTCTAGCCCTTGTGGACTGTGATGCACCCAGAATAGTGCATGTCCTGTGTGGGTGCCATGGTCACATGTTATAGGTGAAGGGGGGTGTTTGGACCCAAAAGCAGATTATGTAGCACCACCCAACCCACCCTCTGTGGCTCATGGTGGTGGGACAGGATCTCCCACCAACAGATCCCCATTGTACATCTCTGCAATGGTGGCAGTAGAGAGGACCATCAACCCCAGTCCTGCTGGGGAACAAGCACCCTACAGGGCAGTCCATGCAGATCTGTACACATCACCTAAGGCAATGGCAGACATGCAAAATACTGGAGAAGCTCAGCTGCCCCCCACCACTATCCAATATTCACCAGCAGAGAACACAGTCTCCACCCTGCAAGGTGCTCCAACCATATACATGCTAACTGCAGACAGCCTGCTAGCTTGTACATAGTGCATGCTTCTGGAGAAACTGTGTGCACCCAAAAATGGGATGTGAGCACACAAATCAAGCAGGTAAGTCAGTGATTGTGCCCCAGAAAACAGAACCCATAAATATCACCTGAGAGAAATGCTGTATGGCACTATGGGGGAACCTAGCCATGCCATGGTCACTGCTCAGTCAGGGTGAGAGTGACCTCCCAGCATGACATGCTGTGGCCACCCTGTCCGTGCAGGTGGTGGTCGGGTACTACAATGTCCCAGCCATTGCCCTATACCCTGTGCAGATGCATCCTGCCCAGGCCACCCTGTCCGGGCCATACCCACAGTACCTTGCTCCTCATTATGCACATTGGCAGGCTAAAACTGGAAACAGTGCAAGCAGTGTGGGCTGAGTAAGGTGTGGGCAGCCACAACACACTGGATAGACATACACACACTCCCACACCTATTCCAGCATTGTGCAAATATGGAGGTTTGTGGCAGCCCTGGCCGTCACACCAGTCCTGGGCACAGTGCAGGCATTGCTATGGTACTCAATACTGTTAGGGTCACTCCCCGGGGTGGGATCAACGTAGTATTTATATAACAGAGGAGCTAAGAGAACAGCAGTTGAAATTTGAAAGCTAAGTGTACAGTTTACAATTTGTTTTCATTAAGGCTGTTACTGCTTTAATGCCAGTTTGCACACAAGCCCTCCATGAATTAGCTCCACTGGTAGAAATAGATAGAAGGTCGTTGATGTAATAAGGCACAATACTGATTTAAGACGATAGTCTGAAAGGTGGTGCCGATATAAGTCTGAGACCTTCGTAAATGTCACAAGTGCTTCTGATTTAATTAAGAGGAAGGATTTTGGATCTACTTCATTTTTTATAGAGTTAATATTGAACGACTTATTATTGAGGAGTACATCCAAGTTTAAGGCGGCATTGCTAAGGTATGCAGGTACTAGTATTGGTAGATGCTGCTCCGCGCAGGGCCCAACAGCCTGACTCTCAATGAGCCGTTGGATAGTGGAGCCTGTGGGTGTGGGTATTTGTGCCCCTGTTGGCCGCTGCTCTAGGGCAGAGGTTCCCAACTCCGGTCCTGGTGGGCCAAACACGGTTCAGATTTTCATGCTGTCCCTAATGAATATGCATGGTTACATTTGCATACAATGGAGGCGGTGCATACAAATGCATCACAGGCATATTTATTACGGACAGCATGAAACCTGAATGGTGTTTGGCCCTCCAGGACTGCAGTTGGGAAACTCTGCTCTAGGGATTGCAGATGTTTATGGTGTATGTGCTCAGTAGGGTAAAATATAGGCGTTTATGGGGTATTTATTTTATCTGCGATAAAGGTTCTGTCTTTATTACCATGGTTTAGTACTGGGTAAAATGTAAGGACATGGTCTGCAGGAGCCACAGCTAGGACTTGAACCTGTGACCTTCTACTCCTGAATATACTGGCTGTGTGTACTGCACCACACTGATGTCACAGAGGCAGATTATTCCCTGGGGATACCATGACTGTTCGTCTGACAGACCTTGTCTGTTGCAATGCATGGCACCCACCTAAACAGGGCTTGGCCCTGGTCTGCTGTGGGCAGATGCCACTGCCCCCTCCACCACCAGCACCCCTCTGCCACCATGCTGACATGCCCTTGTGCCAGTGGTGCTGGTGGTACGCAGTACCAGGCCATCCAGTGTGCTGGTAGGCGGCTGCCTATGGTGCGTGATATGGGGTAGGGGTGCCTGCATAGACATCCACGCTTCCCCCGGCACCGCCTGCCAATGTTATGTGCCCTTTGGGGTACTTGCTGGGTACTGTCCCCTGGGACATGTGGGACACACACTCGTGGACATGTTTGCCCTTGGTCAGTTGCTGTCTTGCTAGTTTTCCGTTTCTACATTCCTATGTGTCACCTAGGCATCTGCCTAGTCCACCCTATGCCCCAGCTGTCCCACTGCATGTCCCGCCTGCAGCCCCCTTTACCCCATTTGCAGCCTCACCATAGTGCCCTTTCGTACTTGGGCACTATGCTGTTGCTGCACATGTATCACTACTATCACTTTTCTTGGTCTCCCTGCCTTTGCTGTACATTGCTGACTGAAATGGTTTCTCTCTCCTGCAAATGTGCCTCTAACGCGAGGTTTTTCACTGGCGTTAATTTTCAGACCCTGATTTCACAGCGTTAGTGTTCCTGGAACTTCTCCTCGCCCATTCTCCGCCCATTGACCCGTTATCTCCGCCCTCTAGGGAGCCTTACTCCACCCTCTGTGCGCCTTAACGCTGCCGGAGACGTTATCGTGCGATAAGTGACGTTATCGCGTGGTATTATCGTGCGATAATGTTGCTTATCACGCGATAACGTCACCGCTGCGACGTTAGCGCTGTCCTTTAAACATACCCCATTGCATTTTGGTGGGTTGATAACCGGCTAAAAGATACTAAACTGAGAATAGAACTTAATGGTGATATTTTTTTCAGTGGAGAAAGGTAAATTATAGAGTGCCCCAGGACTCTGTACTGGAATCTGTGCTTTCTTAACATATTTATAAAATGACATGAGAAAGGGAGTGATGAGTGAATTGGATTAAATTTGTAGATGTAACCCATCACTCATGAAGGAAGTAAGTGTTATAGGTGCTGCTAAAAAGAAACTTACAGGGTGACTGACACTTTAAATGCAGAAAAATACAATAACAGCAGAATAGAGCATCTAAAACAAAATAAAGAGTTCTGGTGAATAGGGAAAGACTGAGCTCAGGGCTTAAACTGAATCAAATTATCAAAAACAAGAAGCAAATAAGCCAAACAGAGACAAAATAGTATTTTCCAATAAAAATACCTTTATTAGGTGATCCTCCAAAAATAAAGTATCTATAGTCTTTGCTTCAGAGAAAACAATAGACCATAAATGGTTGTTAAGAGTCCTTGGATTCAGAGCTCTCTTTCACTTCTCCCTTCATACTCTCCTCCTGTTGTTTCCCTGTTGGGTACTTTTTTCTTCTTCCTCCTCCTCCTTTTTGTTTTTTTATGGCTGTCTTGGAGAAGTAGCCTATCTCCCTTCACATTTCTCTGGACATCAATCACCAAAACTCTCCTTTAGGCCCTCTAACGACACCTTTAAAAAGATATATTTGAAATAGTGTTCTCAAGTCCATTCTACAGCTTTGAATATTATAGTCCTCTTTATCCTCTTTTCCTAAAGACAGTGACCAGCTCCTCGCTAGTTAGAGTCTTACCTCTTCTGTTGCAGGAAATAAATCAGAAGCTATGTTGGTTGCATAGGATTTAGCACCTAAGCTATGCTGTGCCCCAAAGGGGTTCAATCGGTCTCTCCCTGCTCCCCAGACTCTTTGTGGAAGGAAGACCCTGGGCACTTTTTTGCAAGGATGCTTGGGTGCATAGGGAGAGGATTGGCCAGCAGAAAAAAGGAGGTGATGATGCCTCTCGATAATTCTGGAGACAGCACCTTCAAAAAGATATAAACAGGATGGAATCAGTGCAGAGGGTGGCTACCAAAATGGTCCGTGGTCTTTGTTATACACTGTATGGGGACAGACGTAAAGATCTCAGTATGTATACTTTAGAGCAGTGGTTCCCAAACCTATCCTGGAGGCTCCCCAGTCAATCGGGTTTTCAAGATATCCACAACAAATATTCATGAGAGAGCTTTGCATACATTGCCTCCACTGCATGCAAATTTACCTCCTGCTTATTCACTGTGGATATCCTGAAAACCCGACTGGCTGGGGATCCTCCAGGACAGGTTTGGGAACCACTGCTTTAGAGGAAAGGCGGCCACTGAAAGTTCCTAAGATGCAGAAAAATATATGTCAGACATCTGGCTATTGAATGTTACTTGGATATTCAAGTAAATTACAGGTTGCATTACACAAGTAGCATATTTCTCCAGTCTGTTTACCAGCTCAATTCCATCACTAGAGAGATGCAAAGAATTCAAGAAAATGTCAAAGGAGGCTGATCCTACCAAGTACTGCCAGTTACAAATTGAGAAATTTCTCATTAAAGAAAAACTAGGGTAATACTTTCCTAACATCTAGCTAAGAAAGAGAAAAAATAATAATTGTGACTATGCATTCATCTATTCTCCTTAATCTCTGAAATCTCAGAAAGGTGGCTGTGTTGAAATCTTGAGTTTCATAACCTTTCAAAGGGCACAAACAACCTGAGTATTTCTTCCTTATTTGACTCACACAGTTTTTGCGTAACTGGGTCCCTATACAAAGGCTTAGGAAGTGCCAGAATTGCATATTCCTGTCTTGAGCGCGAACAGGCACACGATCTCTTTTTACACTGCTCCAGGAGGAGCTGTACTGCCCACGGAAGCCTCCTCACCATCGGAGAAGAGCCTACTCCTGCCGGGAAACGAGTGGCTGAAACAGCTGAAGCAGCATTTCTACAAAGCACGCGGCTTCACAAAAGAGCTAACCTGGGAGAGCTGCACCTCCAAGCTCCACCCCTGCAACATCGTGTCGCTGATTACCTCGGCCCAATCGGGGCAGGGCTCCTTACTTTAAAAGGGAGCGAGAACAGGCGCGCCCGCGCTGTTCGGGCCCGCGCCGGAGGGCCGCGCAAGAGGGCCCTTTGGCACGGCCCTTAGGAAAAGGCCCACAAAGATCATCAAATCGACACAACAACTTAAAAGAAAATTAAGCCGAGACAAACGACAGCAGCGGAGTACAGCTGAGCTCCCTCAGGGTTGAGATCGCGTACATCCTCTCTACATCAAATCTCCAAACCGCAGCAAGTATAACTGTTACAAACTTTGCCAAACAGACGTTTCATTAATTAACTGAACTGGGTAACATCACTTCACTAGCACAGATCATATATCTAGCAAATGAAATTCTCTGTGAATTAACACATTACTATTACCAGTATTTAAATTGTATTTAATCTACTGACTTTATACAACTGTATATTTAATTGCTACTGTTGCCAGTACTTCTAATTGCCTGCTACTGTTGCCAGTACTTTCAATTGTTTGCTACTGTTGCCAGTACTTCTAATTGTTTGCTACAGTTGCCAGTATTTACAATTGTTTGCTACTGTTGCCAGTATCCTTAATTGTATTTCACTTTGCTTTTAAGTCTTAGCCATTGTACAACTGCAAATTAACACCTAGCCCATTGTTATCACTGTCACTAGTATTACACCCTCAATGAAATACTGTACTGTCACTAGTAGTCAAATTTCATTAACACTACCAAAAGCATCAACACGCACATTATTATCTAATCCCCTCCTATCATAGACAACTCAGCTCAGCAAAACTAAGGTTAAGTCCAATTTAACTAAAAACACCTGCAAAAGCTAATTTTGTCTAGCTGCTATAGACAACTCAATTTTCCTTACCCCCCACCCTAACCCAACACAGAGATCCTAGAGCGGGGCATCCTATCAGCAAACCAATATCACAAAGAATTTTGTAACATACTGCCACCAATAACTTTCTCCAAAAATTACCCTACTTGTCACAATTCTATATAAGTACGGATACTACCCCAGCCAAAATGCCTTTACTTAATGCTCTCAAATGTAAATTACCATTAATTTGCCTCACTATATCCGTACTAATTACCCTTGCCCAATGTCTACATAACAACAATGTTAAAAACATCCCCATCATACACAATCTAACACGAAACAACCCCCCATCATGGCAACCATACATAGAACACCACCCCAAAATGAACCACCATAGACTAATTCAAATAAAATATACATCACCCCCTCGACCTAAATAAATCAGTCCATGCAAAAACTTTGAATCATTATCAATAATACTAATTAATGCTAGATCAATGAAAAATAAACTGCCTATATTCACAGAAATACTAGACAATCAAAAACCAGACATATTATGTGTAACTGAGACATGGCTAGCTGACACAGACAACGTATATCTAAATCAACTAAGTAACAATGAATATGACACCTTCTACACGCATAGAACTCACAAAAAAGGCGGTGGAGTTCTAATAATGTTAAAAAAAGTACTAAAAGCCAAAAAACTAACATCGGACTTACCCACCAACATAGATACCATCATTATGAAAATCGGCAACATAAAACCTTGCCTAATTTACAGACCACCACACCAACACTCAGAAAACATGGACCCTTTAATTGACTTTCTAAGCTCCTCCACTGATCAAAACCCAATTCTAATGCCTGGCGACTTTAACCTCCCCTCCTTACCAGCCTCATATGCTTCCCTCTTCTTAGAATCAATAACAGATATGGATTTTCACCAAATAATAAACACCAGCACACACAATAAAGGTAGTATACTTGACATGGTCTTATTGCCAAATGTACTTCACCAACTCTATAATCCCAATTCCCTTAAATGCACACCCATCCCATGGTCAGACCATTACCTTATTAACTTTAATATCACAACCAATAACACCTCTATTAAACGAATCACAACTAATGCACCAACCTCCAGATTTAAGAAATACAATGAGGAAGATTTCCTAGATCTTATAATCCCAAACCTATCTACCTCACCACTAAACCTAGATGCAGCAGTAACGAACTGGCACAAAACTATTAATAATGCTGCAGCTAATAAACTAATCATTAAGAAAAACAAGCATTCCAAAGTTGACCAAACCCCTTGGTACAATAATGATTTAAAACTAATGAAAAGAAACTTAAGGAAAGCTGAATGTAATTGGAGGAAAAATAAAAACATGATTAAAAAAGATTTATACCTCATGCTCCTTAACAAATATAAAGATACAATTAACAATGCCAAGAAAAATTACCATGCCTCCATCCTAAATAATGCCATAAATAGACCTAGAGAACTTTTCTCAATAGTACAAAAACTGACAAATAACACCCACAACTCCAGCAATGAAATCACAGATATTACTCCTCAGACCTTGGCAAATTATTATATGAACAAAACAATGTCCCACCCCCCCCCCTACCTAAATCCACATATACTTCTCAAACACATCACACTGACACTTATACTTTTCAAACACATCACGCAGACGAATGGTCTGAATTCCAACCCCTAACTAACGTTGCACTCAAGAACATCATAACAAACATTAATACAACAACCTCACTCCTCGACCCTTGTCCTGTAACATGGATAAAGAACTCTCTATCAATACTCTCCCAATTCATCCTCCCAATAATAAATCTTTCCCTAAAAAACGGATACTTACCCCCTACACTAAAACATGCTCAGATCCGCCCAATCTTAAAAAACACTACCCTTGACAAATCATCACCTAAATCTTACAGACCCATATCAAGTATTCCGTTTATGGCTAAATTAATTGAAAAAGCAGTACAAATCCAAACCCAGGACTACATTGACAGCTCAGCCCCCCTTGATGATCAGCAGTATGGGTTTCGTCCCAGACACGGAGTTGAGTCTCTTCTAACAGTTCTAATTGATACACTTGTAAGAGGAATAGACAACTCAAAACAAGCATTCCTACTTATATTCATTGATGTCTCCGCAGCCTTTGACAGTGTTCACCACTCAACAATGATCAATAAACTTAGGCAAATAGGAATAAAATCTACAGTACTAGAATGGTTTACCTCCTACCTAACGGACAGAACTCAAACGGTACAAATCGGTAATCTTACTTCAAATACATATAATCAAGAACTAGGCCTCCCCCAAGGTTCAGCACTGTCAGCGCTACTATTTAACATATACTTAAAACACATCTGTAAAATCTTCAAAAAATTCAATGTCCACTATCACCTATATGCGGACGACATTATGATGTATGTCCCTTTCAAAATACCAAATATCCCTTTACAGCTTATTAACGATTGCCTCAATGAAATAAACACCTGGCTAAATGAGAACAACCTATACATCAATCACTCAAAAACAGAAGCCCTAATAGTAACAAAAAACACTACATTCATTCCCCCCTCACATATCACATTGCAGAATAACGATATCAAACTAAAAACTGAAGTACGTTATTTAGGCGTAATACTAGACAAACACCTCAGCATGGACACACATGTAAGAAACATAACAAAAAAGGTTTATTTCAAACTCAAAATATTAAAGCAACTCCGCCCACTAATGCACCTACAAGATTTTCAACGAATTATACAAGCGATAATAACCCCCCACTTCGATTTCGCAAATCAAATCCTACTAGGTGTAACAAAACAGACCTTGAAAAAGCTCCAATTGGCACAAAATGCGGCAGCTAAGACCATTACAAAGGCCCCACCTTTCCAACATATAACCCCGATTTTAGAATATCTACACTGGCTCCCGATTCAAAGTCGAATAGAATATAAAACTATTTTAACCACCTACAAAGCTCTAAATAAAACAGCACCCCTGTCTATAAATAACCTCATTAAAACTGAGCCTACTCATAACCTTCTAAGGAGAGACCAGCTAAACAAATTAACTACACCAAAAGAATTTATTAAGGCCAAAAAGACCACAAACAAGAAAGCCTTCTCCCATGCTGCCCCCATACTTTGGAACACTATCCCATCAGAATTAAGATCCTTACCCAAAATCATGGAGTTTAGGAAAAAACTCAAAACACACTTATTCACAATGTACTATGCACCCTTGGCGAACTCACCTCCCACCTCACAGATAGATAAAGGATAGTCATATTTCAGCCAAAACAACTATTCCAAAAAAGGTCGAACCACTAAAGCCCGAAAACAATGTATTCAAAGACTAACGAATAATATTTAAGCCTGTATATAGTTTTAACTCTGTTACTCTGTACATAGTTCACAAATTGTTAAATGTAAGTTACAACTTGTTATCTGTAAAAACAGTTCACTGTTTTATTGTTGTTCCATGTAAACCGCACCTGATCAATGGAAGGAGCGGTATATAAAAAATCTGTAAATTAAATTAAATTAAATTAAATTGAGAATTTCTAAGGTAAGCAGAGGTCACCTTCTTTAGGTGCTATACGTCACCTTGTGAAAGGGAGACTTTGAGGGTCGTTTTCTAAGAGGCGCTACTTGGCAGCACATGTTCAGATGCATACTGAAGGTGTGCTGGTATACGCGCTACCAGGTAGCACAGGGCCTTCAATAATTCATTTATTTTTATTTATTTAGCAACATTTCTATACTGCTGTATCTACCAGTCACAGCGGTGTACAGGGAACAAGAACGTGTAAAACTTTACATGGAACGTAGCTGAAAACAGGTTAAAGAATTATAACAAGAGGATAACTGCACAACCCACATTAAGGTCACAAGTGGGCAGGATAGGGACAGAAAGTGGGCATAGTGAGCTTGGCGCATTTAGCACTGGGCTCACACCGCATGCTAACTGCACTAGCGCGGGTTCACCTAACACGACCTCAATAAGTGGGGTTAGGTGCACCAATGCTAATGCAGCATGCACTATGGGACAGGACTCTGCAAAAACTGCCAGGGAAATGCTTTCCACGCCCCCAACAATTAATGCAGGGGTGTTGCACATAATGCATCATAGTTTTGGTGCTATTGGCACGTTAGGTGCAACAACTTAGCACCTGTTAGTAAAAGACCCCCTTTCTGTCTGTGTGTCATTGCTCTTTGAGTCTCCATACATGCCCTTAAATGACTGTAGGATGGTGGATAAAGAAAAAAGGGATTAAAAAAATAATAATGTATTTACATAAATGATAAAAATAATGCTTAATAAAAAGGCAGCAAAATGATTGACTTGAATAAAATGAAAAATAAATAAATAAATAGGGGCAGATACAAAATGCATTTAGTATTGTTAGGACTTCTGATTTTAACTGATAAATACTAATAAAAAATCCCTTCTCAAAAAATAATAATATTGATTTATTTCAATTAATTAATTATTTATTTACATATATGAAAACACTGCTATTCGAACAAGCAACTAACAGCATAGTGGTTTACAACTACCAAAATTAAGGGGCATGTTTACTAAACTGTAATAATGGTTAGCACAGCGTTTAGTGCACGCCCATTGTACTGTCATAACCATTACCTCACAGCAGATATGTGGTTGTGCTAAGAATCCAGGGTTAACTGCTTAGCACAGATTGGGGCAGAGTCTGGGAGGTCCAGGGATAGAGTGTGCAGATTACGGTTAGCATGGGCAGCTTTAATGCATATTAACCATCAATTTTGCACCTAGTGCTAGTACACCTACCACCACCTCAATGGGTGGTGCTAAGTGCATGCTGGTTAATAGTGGCAAACCACTTACAGTAACACGGGTGGTGCGGAACTTTCACTAACTACATGGGGACATGCTAGGCACACCTCTATTTGTTTGCACAGGTCTGGCACTAGTCCCATTCTAAGTTTTGAGGCTTAACACCAATGGTAAGGGCAGTGTTAATGGGCACCACTCCTAAAAGCCACATGTTTTAAGGCACCCTTAGGGCTTTAAGATGCCTTAACTTAAGGCGCCCTAAGAACTTTAAGGTGCCTCAACGTAAGGTGTTCTAAGGGCTGTAAAGTACTTTGAGTCGGCCAAGCCAGAAGCAGCAGGATGTTTGCAGTGACAGGAGTAGGAGTGGTGACGTGCAGACCAGGCACAGGAGAGCTATGACTATCAGGCATAAAAATGGCCTGAGGAGTACACAGTCAAAAAAAAAGGCAGGGATCAAACCTCTATCTCCTACTTACAACAACATTGCACTAACCAGTATGCTATTACTCTATTCAGCATAAGCCTGCAATGTCTGGGGTCAAAGAACCTGCAGGATCCTGCCTACACTGTCTGCTGTGCATGCTGGTATAGGGTACCCCTCCCGTACCCATGATGCACTGCACACACAGAACAGTGTTCTGCAGCTAATCACCAAATGGCGAATGGGCAAATCTATCACATCAGCTCAGTACAATGCACAGTCAATGTGTGCTCCAATCACATAACAGCTACAAACAGTGCTACTGCACAGTTTCAACAGTCACCTTGAGGGATGTGATGGGCGCCCAGCACCTGGTCCCCAGGTCCCACACTGCTAGCCATGGTTTCTGCTGCTTGTAATACAGGTTTATATCACTCCCAGGGTGTTATGTTAGTCACCTTGTTTTCTGTGCAATTGCAGCATGCTGTCTGTACCAATTATATATAGCCTATTGGAGAGTGACTCTGCTAGATTAGGGCATGTTACTAACTGGTGTTAAACAGCGGGTGCTGTTTCAGATGGTGTATTCTAGGCTTGCTGGCCCAGGCCAACACCACAGGGAGTAGGCCTCAATCATCTCCGGTCCCAACCACGTAAGTCTAATAATCACCCACACCAAGCACAGTCAGACTGCACCTGCTGCCCATCACTGGTTTTTCCAGCCATGTACATGCAAACTTCAGACAGGCTGCTGATCAGTACACATTGCAAACAGGCTCAGAACAAACAGCAGACACCCATTAGTTGGTTCAGTGATTAGGCCCCATAACAGGATAGTGCACCAACATCACTGGAATCAGACACAGAAGGGGGGGGGGGTGCCACTATGTGGATACATAGCTTTGTCATGGTCACTGATCAGTCAGGGTGAGAGTGCCCTCCCAGCAGAACATGCTGTGGCCACCTAGGCCATGCACATGGCAGATGGGCACTATATCGTCTCAGTCATTGACCTTACCTCCGATGCAGACTCATCCTGGCCAATCCACCCTGTTTCAGGCCATACCCACAATACATTGCTCCTCATCATGCACATTTGCAGACTAACGATGGAAACAGCTTAGGCACTGCGAGGCTCAGTGAGGTTGAGAAGGTCACAAAGCAATGGATAGACATATACATACACACTCATATTGCCATGCTGTGCAAAAATGGGGATGATTGGCATTCCTGCCTGCCATCTCGGTCCCGATATCAGCTCAAGCATTGTTAATGTGTGCCCCTTGTGCAGGAGCTAGTAGCGTGCTCTGATGTTAATGCCTGTTCAGTGTGCCGGTGTTGTCTGCCTGACATTCCATCCAGCAGAGGATAGTGGAACCTGTCTGTGTGGCTGGTGAGTGTGTATGCCCTTGCTGGCCAATTCACTGGGGGTTGCACATGTTGGTGTTGTACCTGCACTGTGGGCTAAGGTTTAGTCATAGGGACATGTAATGCATAATTCACAGCCAGGACCCAAACCTGTGACCCTCCACACATATACATATCAACTGTGCACATGGAGCCACAGTGCTGACATATGGTTGCAACACTCCTTGGAGCTGACATACTTTGCATCAGACAGACCTTGGCACATGTTACATTGCACACTGTGCACAGGACCAGGGCATGGTTTGGTCTGCTGCAGGCATGTGCCACTACCCCCTCTATCAATACCCCCACACCATGCTGACATGTCCGTGTGCTGTCTGTGTTGGTGGTGTGCAGTCCCAACCCATCCAATGTGAGGGTTGGTGAGTGCCTAGGGCACACAGTCTGGATGGAGGGGTGGTAGAGGCATACATGAATGGCCACACAGCCCCCTCCCCAACCATCTGCCTCTGCAGGGATTTCATCACCTCCTGCCATTGATACGTTTTGGGTGGAGATTGACAGCCACTGCTGTGATAGTCCCCTGGGTGCCTGCATGTTGCATCTACCTGGAGGGCTACAGCTACTAGCGTAATTGGCCTCCTCCCGCACAGCTGGGTTCAATGGCAGTGTGTGTGTGTGTGTGTGTGTGGGGGGGGGAACCGGAATCTTTGCCTGGATTGTCTCCACTCTTGAACCGTCCCAAGTGGCACATCTCCTTTCCACAGCAGTAGCATGATTGTGTGCCGCCATTGTCACTGTGGGATCATGACAGACTTCACAGATCATAGTGCGGATGGGAGAATACTCCTTTGTGGAGAGGCTGAAAAGGTTGGGGCTCATCACCCTGGGGAGGAGACTGCTGAGGGGAGATATGATAGAGGTCTATAGATGGTTGTCCGGAGTGGAACAGGTAAATATAGGTCACTTTTTTATGCCATCAGATTATGGACCTGCAATGTGACTACAGCGTAACCCATTTGGGTCTTCTAGGTGAAAATATTTTTTCAATCAACGCGTAATCAAACCCTGCTGTCCTTTACCGGAGTGTGTGGTAAATGCTGTCAGTGTAGCTGGGTTTAAAAAAGTTTGGATGGGTTCCTGGGTAATGGTCCATAAACCATTGCTAAGGAGGACCCGGGCTATGCACTGCTAGCCCCATTATAGTAATTGGGGATCCTGTGTGTCTTTTGGGGAAACCTCCAGGTACTTGTGACCTAAATTGCCACTGTTGGACACAGGATACTGGGCATGGTGGACCTTGGTCTGACATTGTTTGGCATATTTTGTAGACGTATGTTCCTTTGTGCCATCTAGGCAGCTGCCTGATCCTCCCTGTGCACCAGCAGCCGCCATTGCATGACCCATGTGCCACCTCCTTTGCCCCTATTTGCACAATCAACATAGTGCCCTTTCATACTTGGGCACTATGCTGTTGCTGATAATGGAACACTACTATCACTTTCTTGGGCTCACCTGTTTGTGCAGCACATTGAAGACATTTAGATAGGCTCTCTCTCCTCAAACTGCACTCTTACTGACAGGTTTTGACATGCGGTAAAATTCCTGAAGTTAAGGTGCCATCATTAAGGGAGCAGGGAGCATTAAGGGAGCCCATTGACCCCTACTCTCTGCCTACTCTCCACCTATAGAGCGCTTTATGCCGCCTGTCCCGTTAAGGCACGTTAAATGGCACTTTAGCAAGCATTAACTGTGCGAGTGCCCCATGATAGTAGTTGCAATGCTTGTAATGGGGCAAGCAGTGCAAATCCTGGATCCCCTTTAACAATGGTTTATGGACCTTCCCTAGGAACCTGTCCAAACATTTTTTAAACCCTGCTACACTAACAGCCTTTACTATATCCTCCGGTAATGAATTGCAGGGTTTGAATACATGTTAAGAGAAAAGATATTTTCACCTGGTAGTCCTAAATGGGTTACACTGTAACTACATTGCTAGCCCCCTAGTCCTTCTACTTTCTGATGGCATAAACAATCGATCTACGTTTACCAGTTCCACTCCAGGCAATATTTTCTAGACCTCTATCATAACACCCCTCAGCCGTCTCTTCCCCAGGTTGAAGAGACATAACATTGGCAGGTGGTAATGGGGTCCCTGAAGAGGCAAATGGTTGTGGGGGGGGGGGATGTCTGGCCAGCCATGAATACCTCTGCCCCCCTCCAGACCCTGTGCCCTAGGCACCTGCCTACCTGCATGGCTGGCCTGGGACTGCACACCACCAACACTGACAGCACATGGGCATGTCAGCATGGCATGGGGGGGGGGGCTGTTGGCAGAGGGGGCAGCATCTCTTGCCTATAGCAGACCAAGGCCCTGCTACAGTGCACCATGTGCAGTGCACCATGTGCCAAAGTCTGTCTGATGAGAAGCATGTAGCCCCAGGGACTGAGGTGACCATGTGGCAGCACTGTGGTGCACTATGCACCATTGGTGTGTATAGGAGCAGAAAGTCACAGGTTTGGGTCCTGGATGTGAACCATGCAGTGTATGTCCCTGTGACTAGATTTTTATCCCACAGTGCAGGAACAACACCAACATGAGTAACCCCCAATGAATCGTCCAACAAGAATACAAACACCCACACAGACAGGCTCGACTATCCTCAGCACCGGCACACTGAACAGCCATTAACATCAGAACACACTACTAGCTCCTGCACAATGCACACACATTAACAATGCCTAAGCTGAGATTGGGACCAGAGTGGCAGGCAGGAATGCCAAACATTCCCAGTTTTGCACAGTGCGGCAATATGGGAGTGTGTGTGTGTATATATCTATAACTTTGTGGCTTTCTACACCTCACTGAGCCTCACATTAGTCTGCAAATATGAATGATGAGGAGCAAGGTTTTGTGGGTATGGCCCAAACAGGGTGGATTGGCCATGATGCATCTGTAGGGCAATGACTGGGACGTCGTAACACCCAACTGCCACCTGCATGGACTGGGTGGCCACAGCATGTCATGCATTAAGGGTACTCTGACTGACCAAGCAGTGACCATGGCACGGCTATGTATCCACATAGTGGCTTGTACAATGTCTGGTTCTATGATTTTGTTGTGCTTTCTGTTCTGGGGACTTGATCACTGAACCAACTGCTGTGTGTCCATGGTTGTTCTGTGCACATGAAATATGTACTGGCCAGCGGGCTGTCTGCCAAACGTACATGCATGGGGCACCCAGTGAAGAGCAGCAGGTGCAGTCTGACTGTGCTCAGTAGCACGGTTTGTAGCTGCTCTGTGCTTGTATCACACACTGTCGGTGCATCCTACTGAGCTGAGGTGATGGTTAAGTGCATTTGCCATTTGGTGTTCAGCTGTAGACTGCTGTTCTACATGTGCACTGCATCATACTGGTGGGGCTACCCTATGCCGATACACACAGCAGACATTTTAGGTGGTGACCTGCAGTCTCTTTATATCCAGCCATTGCTGTGCTTTGAGGCATGAAGATATAGCCTACTGGTTAGATCAAGGTTTCTGTAAGCAGGGGACAGGGGTTCAATTCCTACTTGTTCTTTTTCTGTGACTGTGCTACTCAGATCATTTTCATGCCTGTAACAGTCAGGGCTCTGCAGATCTGTGCTGCCAGCCCATACCACCCTCTCCTCAGCCACCATCTGTCCTTCAGCCCATCTATCTGCCTCTGTCGGCTGTGTACAGTCCTGCCTTCTTGTGCAGGCTGCTACCCCATGACCTACACTAGTACCCTTTTCCGCATTACTGCCCTTTGTGCTCGCCTCTCCTGTGCCTGATCTGCATGTAACCACTGCTACTCTGTCCTCCTGTTGCTGCGTATTACCTAAACCAGAGTCTCCCAAATGCAGTCCTGGAGGGCCAAACGCCATTCAGGTTCCATGCTGTTTCTAATAAAGAGGCCTGTGCTGCATGTCTATGCGCCGCCCCCATGGTATGCAGATGTACCTCATGCATATGCATGAGGGACAGCATGAAAACCCAAACAGTGTTTGGCCCACCAGGACTGGAGTCAGGAACCTCTGCCCTAAAGCAGCGGCAAACAGGGGCAGACACACCCGCACCCACAGGCTCCATTATCCAATGCCTCCTGGAGAGGCAGGATGTGGGGGTCTGCGTGCATCTCCCAATACTAGCACTTGCATACCTTACCAATGCCACCCTAAACCTGGGAATAGGGTACACAGCTATCAAAAGGTTGCTATGATTACTGGCAGATAGCACTTCCGAGGTTAAGTACAATTTTCTGAGTGAGCTGCATCATAGCAACCTTTCTGATGTCTGTGGAGTGTGCTACAGGTCTTGTGTCTGACAGTGTTTACCACCCTGGGGGGTGACCCCAACAGTATTGCGTACCATAGCCATGCCTGCACTGTGCCCAGGACCGGTGTGGTGGCCAGGGCTGCCAAACACCTCTATAGTTTCACAATGCTGGCATAGGTGTGGGGAGTATGTGTTTGCCTATCCAGTGTGTGGTGGCTGCTAACACCTTCCTCAGCCCACACTGCTAGCACTGTTGCCAGTATTGGCCTGCCAATGTGCATAATGAGGAGCAAGGTACTGTGGGAATAGCCTGGATAGGGTGACCTGGCCTGGATTCATCTGTACAGAGCATAGGGCAATGGCTCGGATATTGTAGTGCCCGGCCACCACCTGCACGGACAGGGTGTCCACAGCATGTCCTGCTGGGAGGTAACTCTCACCCTGACTGAGCAGTGACCATGGCATGGTTAGGCTCCCCCATAGTGCTATATAGTATTTCTCTCATGTGATATTTATGGGTTCCCTTTTGGGGCACAATCACTGAGTTATCTGCTTGGTGTGTATGCTGACATCCCAGTTCTGGGTGCATGTATGTTCTCTAGGAACATGCCCTATGGACTAGCTATCAGACCGTCTGCAGCTAGTATGTGTCTTTCTGGAACGCCTTGCAGGTTGCAGGCTTGCTGCAGGAGAATATCAGATTGTGGTGGGGTGCAGCTGAGTATTTCTGGGCCTAATGTCTGTCTGCTATTGCTTTATAGATGTGTACAGAGCTGCATTGACTGCCCTGTAGGGTGTCTGTTTCCCAGCAGGATAGCGGTTGGTGGTCCCCTCTACTGCTGCCATTGCAGGGATGCAAAATGTGGATCTGTCAGTGGGAGACCCAGTTTCCCACCCACAGCCCCAGAGGGTGGTGGTACATAATCTGCCTATGGGTCCATAAGGGTCAAACCTGACTGTGAAATACAGATGTATCCAAAGTGTGTTTGCAGGAACTACCTATCTCACACACTAGCACTGCTGGGGACCTACAGCATGGCCTATTTCTGCCATGGAAGGTGCTGTGGACCTGGTGCTGGGCACCCCACCGCACCCTCAGGGTGAGCACAGTACCCGCACAATGTGACGGTGTGTAGCTACTCTGTGCCAGTAACACACATGGTCAGTTCCCCCTACCAGGCCGAGGTGCTGTGGGGGTGCATACCCCATCTTGTGTTCATCTGTAGACGGCTGATTTGCATGTGCAGTGCATCATGGGTATGGGTGGGCTAACCCTATCCTGGTGACCACAGCAGACTGTTTGTGTGGTGACATGCAGTCCTTCTGCAGCCAGCCAGGGGCTTGCTAGCAGCTGTAGCCCACTGGTTACTTCACTGCTTGCTGGAGCCAGAGGTCATGGGTTCAAACCCACAGTGGGGTTATTTGATAGGGCTGTCCAAAGCATTATCTATTTTTAATGTACATTAGTGCTGCCAGCAAAGACACCCTCAGCGTACTGTACCCATAAGGTGCCTCAGAGGGCGCTTTATAGGGCACCCTATAGGGCACCTTATGGTTACCGTCCATATAAGGTGCACTATACGGTATCCTATGGAGTGACTTATAGGGTGCCCTATAGGGGACATTATAGGGTGCTGTGGCGGACAGTGCACTTTATAATGTGCCCTATGGAGTGCCTTATAGGGTGCCTTATGCGGCACCTTAGGTTACGGCACGTGAGGGTGTGTTTGCTGGCAGCAATTAATAAAATGCAAATAAAGTGCTGCAGGAAACCATACTTACATGTCAAAGCTGATGCCTCAGCCAGCTTTAAGTATTAGGCACACTGGGGATCAAACTCATGACCCCTGTATCATCAGTCAGTGCCTTAACCATTGTGCTACACTGCTGTTCCTCCTTGCATGTCAGCGCACCTACTTAAGATTTTCATGCGTTTAAATGCACAGTGCTGCCATCAAAAGCAGTGCTATGACCTTGCTGTGCCTCATAGGGCACCCTATATGGCGCCCTATAGGCCACCCTTTAAGCAACATTGTAGGGTGCCGTGGCGGACAGTGCACTATAAAATGTGCCCTCTGGGGTACCTTATGGGGTGCCTTATGCAGCACCTTATGTTACAGCGCTTTGAGAGTACGTTTGCTAGCAGCAGTAATTAAAATAAAATTAAAAAGCCTCATAATGCAATATTACACATAAATGGTAGTGCCTCAGCCAGCCTTATTCATTGAGCACAGTGGGGGATTGAACCCATGACCCCTGCACCATCTGTCAGTGTTTTCACCATTGTACTGCAGCCCTGTTCCTCTGTCTGCACATCAGCGCGCCTGCTTATGCTTCCCGCGTGCGTTTCTCGTGCGCTAATGTGCGCGGCACACAAGAGCGCGCAGCGCAGCGTGCGCTAATCCCATTTTGCTACTTTTGTCCGGACCGCCCACTCCTTTTATGGCATCCTGCAGACTAACGCGGCGCGCACGTTAAGAGGGTTTAGTAAACATACCCCCTAGGGTGTGGTGACAAATTTGTCCTCCTCATCCCTTCTTTATGGCACCTTTTACTCAGTGCCACTGGTTCCTTTATATATAAATGTTCTCTTTTTTACATGGCTCTCCAATAAGATCTGTTTTGACTGCCTTTTGTTGCACCTGCTCTGTTTGTTCTTTCTACATCTCCGTGGGTGTACCTTTGCTCCTTGTCGGATTTCAGTGATGGGGAAGGGAGCAGATCCTGTAAAGGACAGGGAAGATGTGGACAAGATGATGAACAGGTATAGATGGGAAAGAGAAAGGGGGAGGTGGAAGAGAAGGGGAGATGCTAACCACCTGGAGGATTAAGGAGTAGAAGGAGAGATTCTGGCTACCTGAGGAGGAGGGAAGAGGAGGATAAGCAGAGCTGCTGAATGTGTTGAGGGGGGGGGGGGGAGGCCTAGGACTGGAAATGGTCTGATTGGGGGAGGCTTGGACTGGAAATGGGCTGATGGGGGGTCTTGGACTGGAAATAGGCTGATGGGGGGCTAGGACTGGAAATGGGCTGATGCGGTGGGATGGAAGAATGAAACTAGAAGGAAGCGGATGCTGGATAGGGCTGGAACTAAAAGGGAGCTGATGTGGGGGGAGGACTAGAAGGGGATGGGGCTTGGGGAGTGAGGATGGAGAGGGGAAAAGATATTTTGTGTGGGAAGAAAGCAAAATCTATGATTGGCTGGGTATTGGGAGAGTAAGTGGGGATTGAGAATGGAAGGATGAAATTTGAGTGGATGAAAAATGAAAAAGAAAGAAATGGAGGAAAGAGCAAAAGGGGAAAGATCGGTCTGTTAAAGCAGATGTAGAGAGAGAATGGAAAAACACTAGAAGAGAAAAGAAAAGACAAATGGACAGCAGACAATGTAGAGTTAGCAGAAGACACGAAGAAACCAGAAGAAAGTGACTGGAGCAATTGCAACTGAAAAATAAAATGCCCAAACAACAAAAGGTAAAAAAAAAAAAAATACTTTTTTATTTTGAATTTTTTAACTGGACTATGTCAGCTCTGGGAAATATGCATTGCTAACGTCTTTACACTTTGTTTAGTACAAAGGGAAATTAATTTATTGTTTTATTTCTCCAGTGTTGTACATTCCAAGTTTGGTTTTTGGAGTTCCCAGTTTAATTATTGTCTTCCTATTTCTAAATTGGGATCCCTTGTTCTTTATTTGGTGACAGTCTATGTTCTTCATGTGTAACCGAGCTGAAGTATTCTGTTCTTGTAGTTTCTATTTGACAGTGCCACTTGTTCTCCTAGTAGGAGATGTATTGGTATTCTCTGAGATGTATTGGTTTAATACTTACAGTGTTGCCTTTTGATAGGTAGAGTTTGGTGCTTTGTGAGTCCTAGTAGTGCTGTTATGATACGGCGGGTTTCCTATAGGTTCTAAATGGACAGTTTTGTGGGCAAGATGGCGGCAGGGAACATCTATGGCAAGGGCGCTCATCACGTATCTCTTTCTGACTGATATTTGTTGTTCCTTTGAGGCAATGGGGCGGCAGAAACGTAAGCAAGTCAGCCTATCCTCGGGCTCAGCTGAGAATAATATCCCTGGTCAAAAGACTTTGGTAGCATGTGAGTTTTCCTCTGCTGCGGCTGGAGCAGCATCTTCAGCGGGGCTGACAGAAGTGTTTCCTGTGGCTCTGGGTGCATCCAAGGTATGGCTGCCCCTGAGCAGCAAACTCTCATGCCTCGAACTGGAAGTGCAGAGTTGCCTTTTTGAGGACTCCCCGCTGAGTTGCTGACAAGCTTGTCGGTGTGTGGAAGTGGAGAGAGCTCCAAGGCAGTGGTAACTTCCTTTCCTTCCTCTGCTGTGGCTATGCTTGACACTGGAGGTTCAGCAGGATCAGCTCCCCTTGGTGGGGATTACTCAGCTTGAAACAGTGGAAGTGGCCTGATTCCAGTGATGGGGGGCAGGGGCGGCTCAAAGCAATCTGCTGCCTGAGGCGAGGAATGAGATGGCACCTCCCCCAAGCCGGGGGGGGGGGGGGGGTAGGCTTTCTCAAAACTGCAGTCAGGGACTGAACCAAATCAAAAGTCAATTAGATAATGTAGAGGAAATAAAAAGATGTTCGCACACCACAGAACTAAAAGAGCAAGAACCATTGCACAGATTATAACACCAAATTATAACTCATTTTTATTTTGTTGTTATAAACTATGTTATCGTTGTTGCTTTTTCTTTTTGAACATATATTTTGCATTCACAGAACCCTCCCCCCACTACAACAGGTGCAGAGCAGAACTAGGACATCCACCCACAAAACTCAATATCTAATTTAAAAAATAAATCTGATTCTGGCCATCTCGCTAACAAACATTCTCCTGTACCAGGCATATTGTGAACTAATAAGAGTGGAGGAATAGCCTAATGGTTAAGACACTGGCTTAGGAACCAAGGGCCTGATTTTTGAACGGCATCTACATGGTTTACAGCCTAGTAAAACCCAAAAAAATTGCTCCAAACCCAAAAAATATCTTAGAACATACACAACACAAGATTTATACAATTCAATGGCAAAGACCTCAGAAGGTTTCACACCCCACAAGTAGCGCACAAAAGCACTATAGGGAGTAAAGACGTTCACATCACCGGTCTTAATGCCACCAAACAACCACCCTTAGAAGTCACTCACAGCATTCAAAACACCCAATAACTATGGGTAAGCTCTTCTAAACAACATTAACCGTCTAACAAGCATACAAATCCATACATACAAACATACACATACATACATCAACAACACACTCACAACAACGTCTTAATACGAGACTCAAAAGAGCCTCAATATGCAGGAAAGAGCCGGGGTTACCCGAGGCCAGAATACAGAACCTGAAAAGAGATAGAAATCAACTATAAAAGCGGTGTAACTCTACAACATACAAATGATTCTAATCACTTAACTGAAAGATGGTAACAAAGCATCGGGACTGCAGCAACTCCACATCAGCGTCGGATTCCACAGGATCGCAAAGACCTCCACCAAAACGTCAATACACATAGGATCCCAAGGACCTCCGAAGTATAGCAGGAAACAGCAAACTCGTGAATATCGCGGATAACCACAACTCCCTACAGAAGCTCCCGTTTCGCCAGTTAGGCTTCGTCAGGGGAAACAAGATAACTGCAATCTATTGATATCACTTTCCCACTAGCAAGAAGAACAGCGTCTGATGCACTAAATATAAAGGACCAACAGCCAATCAGATGAAAAACCATGACATCACCCTACATCATTCATACACACACCAATCACCACATTGCAACCATTCACACAACACTTCCCACACAAACTAACCGCAATAGTGAACAGGTTGGAGAAACACAGCACACTGCACTGTACTGTACACATAAAGTTGCACAGTCATCAAAAAAATAAGGACCAATCAATCTTGTCATTTAAACCTGAAGGATATAAAGTGTTCAGACGAAAAATCCACTTCTGTTCTTTCTGTAATAATAACTTCTTCCGATCACCATGCCGGACATTTAAAGGGACATGTTCCAATACTGTGCAGCGAAGATCCATAAACTGGTGTGAAAAGTCCACACAATGCTGTATCAAAGGAGTATCTGTGCGCAATTTATGTAAACTATACTTATGTTTGGCCAACCGGGTCCGCAAAGGCCACGTGGTTTTACCCACATATAATTTAGGGCAAGCACACCACAAAACATAAACCACGAAGGCAGAATTACAAGTAGTAGAAAAAGATAAAAAGCGCACTAAATGTTGATATACTGGGCAAATAGAGACACTCATAACTGCACAGTAAGAACAATGCTGACAGGCCACATGACCCGTTCCTGACGCGATAGTGGTGCGGCGTATCACAGCCGAACAAAGGCGGTCCCCAAATTCTGACCACGACTGAAGGACATTCGTAATGACAAATCAGCCAATTTTGAATGTTTAGTAATCATAGTCCAATGTTTTCGCATGACTGCCGCTATCCGTGAAGAGAGACTAGAATATGGTAAGACACATGGGATGATAGATGATGAAATTTCAGATTCCTGACGGTTAGGCTGCAATAGCCATTCCCGATGATTACATTTCGCCCTCCGATATGCATTCCGCAAGACATCTGAAGGATATCCACGATCAGAAATTTTCTTAGTCATAAAACGCGCCTGCATTTTAAAATCCGCAACCGATGAACAAATGCGCCGACAGCGCAAAAGTTGAGAGTAGGGTAAACTCCGCTTCAAGGGCAAAGGATGAAAACTGGCAAAGTGTAATAAGGAATTCCTATCAGTAGGTTTAGTATATACTGTGGTGGTAAAGTGTTCATATTCTTTAATCACTTTGACGTCCAGGAAATGAATCTCAGATGCCTGGATATTCATATCAAATTGAATACAAGCTTCACAGGAATTTAAATAGCTAAGAAACTCTTCCAAAGATCTCTTAGAGCCCCGCCATAGTAAAAAAATATCATCAATATAGCGATACCATTGCACAATATGGTTCGCATATATTGAGGAATAAACAAAACGATCTTCAAAAGTGCTCATATATAAGTTGGCTAAAGACGGAGCAAATGTTGCCCCCATGGCGGTGCCAGAAATTTGTTGAAAAAAAGTCTGTTCATAAACAAAATAATTTTTCTTCAACGCAACCTCTGCCAACGATAACAACAAGGAGGTAGGAACTTGGATAGGAGGCATCCGGGCATCCCATACAGCCCTCAAAACTTGCAACGCATCGTCCTGCGGTATAGAAGTATACAAAGCTGCCACATCTAAACTCGCCATCCAATCAACTTGAACAGTAGAATCCAACGCCTCTAAGAGCCTCAAAAAATGTGTAGTGTCTTGAATGTAAGAACGAATTTTAGGAACCTCTGATTTCAAAAACATGTCCAAAAAAATACCCACTCGTTCCAACAAGGAATCATTGCTGGATAAAATGGGACGACCCAGAGGGGAGATGAGATTTTTATGGATCTTAGGTAATATATAAAAAGCTGGCAGCTTCGGAGAAACTGGATTAAGAAAGGTTTTCTCTTTAGCAGTCAAAAAGCCTGATGTATAAGCTTCAAAAGTAATAGACTGAATCAGACGTTGTAAAGCTTCCGTAGGATCTCCAGGCAACACCAAATAATGAGTTGAATTATTCAATTGTCTCCACACTTCTTTCTTGTAATCTACTAGATTCATCACCACCACCGCTCCACCTTTGTCAGCTCTTTTGATCACAACATGAAACATTGTAGATAATTCTTGCAACGCTTGAAATTCTGCCGATGATAAATTTTTTGGCATAGTACAGTATTTTTTCTCCATCACCTCCAAATCAGCCAGTACCAGATGTCGAAAAGTATAAAGCAAAGGATCCAAAGGGCCTGGAGGAATCCAAGCGGATTTAGGGCGGACCACTGACAAGTCTTGCACTGTTGGAAAATCCATAAAAAACAACTTAAATTGGACAGAACGAATCAGCCGTTCCAATGCCACACGACTGGAAAAATGATCATATTTCGGACCATAAACAAAAGATAAGCCCCTAGCCAACAGGCTAGTTTGCGCTGATGTCAAAACAATATCCGAAAGATTAACAACTGTCGCTAATCCTGAAAGGTAACTCCGTTCTTTTTCCATCGGGAGCGTGTTGAAGGGCCTGAAAAGTTTTTTTGCTGTTGACCACGACGTACCAAGTCAGAATCACCGCCAACTCCAAATTGCACTGTAGAACGGGAGCGCACATCCGTGCTCCCACTCCCTTGACTGGAATCAGAAGAAATATCCTCACCACTACTCCTCCAATACGAAGCACGTTGGCGACGTCTAGAAGACCAATTATAGATAGAGCCTTCCTTCATACGCTTCTCATCTTTAAAAACAATTCTGTCCGATAATTATCAAGCGATTTAACAAATCCAGCATATTGAGTATCATAATCAGGCGTTTCTTTTAGGTGCTTCAGCTCGTCATCCAATTCCTTGATCAATAAAGAGTTTTTAGAAGATGCAGTGTCTATTACCAATAACATCAAATCTAACGAACATTTGTTCAAAATTTGATTCCAACGGGTTACAAAAGCCTCATCATCCAAAAACATCCCAGGAGCTTTCCAAAGCCAGAGGCCCTGGGGGATAACTTCTTTACGGCAGTACTCTGCCAAAGTGATACTGTGCAACTCCAACCGAACACTCTTTTTAGACTTATTCAAAAAAGCATCCCAATCCGGACTATCCTTAGCATCATCCCCCAAAAGAGGTGGTAATTTTAAAATTTCATTTGCTTTCTCTACACTATAGCTAAAGGATTCTTTCCATGTAATATCCATTACAGCAACCAAGTTGACACTACTAAATAAGCTGTATAGGAGCAAAAACAATGAAAACCAAAAAAATTGCTCCAAACCCAAAAAATATCTTAAAACATACACAACACAAGATTTATACAATTCAATGGCAAAGACCTCAGAAGACCTTGGGCGCTACTTGAGGTCTTTGCCATTGAATTGTATAAATCTTGTGTTGTGCATGTTCTAAGATATTTTTTGGGTTTGGAGCAATTTTTTTGGTTTTCATTGTTTTTGCTCCTATACAGCTTATTTAGTAGTTACAGCCTAGTAAACCATGTAGATGCCTTAGTTGGGGATATTCAATGGCACTTACATGGTTAGTGTTGTTGAATATCCTCTTCTAAGTCCCCTACATGCCCCAAGGCTATCCGGTTAGCATCAGGGCATGTTGGGGGCATTCCAGGGCAGAGAATGGCGCTGAGCAGCAGAAATATTGGATGATGCTCCGTTAGTGAAATGCACCTTAAAGACAGGTGAGGAAAACTGCCTCCCTGCAGTTAGTCTATGGCCCCGCGTAATCAAACTATGGAATTACTTATCGGAGAATCATAGTAAAAGCTGTTTGTGTAGCTGGGTTTTATAAAAGGTCTGGACAAGTTGCTGAAGGAAAGATGCATAAACTATTATTGAAGAGGACCCAGGAAATCCACTTCTTATCCCAAGAGAGGCATTGTGGAACCTGTGTACCTTTTTGGGAATTTACCAGGTACTTGTGACCTGGATTGGCCATGGTTGGAAACAGGATACTGGGCTTGATGGACCGTGATCTGACCCAGTATGACATTTCTTATGTTCTTATGTTCATGTTACCAGCACAAAGCTTAGGAAACATATTGCTCAATATGTCAAAAAAGAGGGACTCTACAGCACCATGCAGCACCTCCCATTTCTACATAACATGAGTGACTTGGCGCCCCAGCACAGCACTTCCCACCTTCTGAAAAAACAGGAAATGTAAGATGCTCATACGCCAAGGAACTAAAAGAAAAAGTGAGAATCACAGCACAGTGATTATAAAATTATAACTCATTGTATTTTGTTATAAACTGCACTATAGTTCTCATTCTTTTTAAATAAATATTCTGCATCCACAGAAACCTCTCCCTGGACAATGGATGCAGAGCAGAGAGGTAGGACATTCACCCACAGAATTCAATATATTAAAAAACATTCTGATTCTGATCATTTCACTAACATAAACCAGGCATATTGTGAACTAATACAAAACCCTACAAAAGTCACCGATGATCTACAAGGCCAAATCATCCATATCATACCAGCATAAACTTCTAAAACTCATAAAAGGGGCCTACCCAGATAAAAGCAGCACTATAAATACTGTAACGGGCCCTAGAACATCCATACACCTATTGAAAAGCCAAACAAGTCAAATTACTACGGTACAGGTCCCTTTGTACAAACCAGATGTTAAAAGAATGCCTGGCCTCAGTCACACACTCAGAACACAGACCCTCACCGAATACAAAATAAGTGAGGATAACCTAAAGTGAAAATAAAAATATGTAGACAAAAATTAAACTGAAAGCCCAAGAAGCCAGACTCTGCATGCAGTGCAATACCAGAGAAATAAAAGAGACGCATTTCTCTGTACTGTGTAAATTATAAAAATAGTGCAAAGTCCAATCGTTCATTTGAAAATAAAATTATATTTTCTACCTTTGTTGTGTGACCATTTTATACTCTGATCATCCTGGTCTTGATCTGAGGCTTCTGCTTTCTTCTGTCTTCTCTTAGTTCTCTTTCTACAGTCTCTACTCCATCTGCCATTTCTTGTCTCTCCTTTTGTTTTCTTCACTTCCTTTCATCTTGGATATTGATTTTTTTCTTTCCACCTTTCTTCCATTTATTTCTCTCTCTCTCTGGCCACACAGATTTCACTACTCTTTACTATCCAGTTCTCAATCTCCCTCTTTTTTATGCCATCTATCTACCGCTTTTCAGCCTTCACCCCAGTCCTTCCATTCCCCAGCTCTTCTTTCCTGGTCCATTATTCCACAGTCTTTTGTTCACTCTCCATGTCTAACATCTCTCATCACCCATCCAGTGTCTCTCTCTCTCTGGCTTTCTCTTTCCCTCCATCCAGTACCTCTGCTCTCTCTTTCTTTCCATGTCTGTCATCTCCTTTCCTATCCCCCTGCATCCAGCATCTACCCCCATCTCCACAGTGGAGTGGAGGAGTAGCCTAGTGGTTGGGGCAAGGTACTTCAGGCCAGAAGGTCGGGGGTTCAAATCCCACTAGAGGACAGCAACCTTGAGCCAGATGGACTGGGGTTTCTAGTCCCACAGGTGCTCCTTGTGGTCTTGGGCAAGCCACTTAACCCTCCATAGCCCATGTTCCCTGTAAAATAGTTATCTCCAAGTTATAATACCCTGTTCAATGTAATTTCAGATTGTTCAACGTAAACCGCACTGATGCAGAATAGCACGGTATATAAGAGTATATAAATAAATATCATGCCATCCCCTCCCTATTACTCACATGTCCAGCGTATTTCTTAATCTATTTAGCCCATATCTGTCTTCTCCCCTCTCTATCCCTATTACCCCCATGTCCTGCATTTTCTTCTTTCCTTATTACTCAGAGTAGTAGCATCTTTCCTCTGTCTCCCCCTCCACAATTCCAGCATTTTCCCATAGTCTCCCTATAACCCCCCGGCCAACATTAGCACTCCATCATCCCTCCGTGCTTCTCCCTATACCCATTTCCATGTCCAATATCTAGCTAGCCCCCCACCTCAATCTTATCCCCACTACCTCCCTATTCCCCCTCCCCCCCATCAAGCATCTCCCTTCTGATTCCCTGTGCCCATTCATGTCCACCTCCCAATGCCCCCTCATGTCACTCCCCCCTTCCCAATGCCCACCCCCATTTATTACAAGAGGCAGAGCCTGCCCACGGAGCAGCATGTCCCACGAGCAGGGGCTGTGCAGACCACAATCCAAGCCCAGAGCGGCAGGACACAATTAGCCTTGCACAGTCCCTGCCTGCCGGACATGCTGATCACATGGGCAGGCTCTGCTTCTCTGGGCCATGATCGTTGCCTCATACACCCTTCTGCCTGCAGGAGCAGTATGTCTTGCAGGCAGGGGCTGTGCAAGCCGTGACTGTGACCCAGAGAAATAGAACCTGCCACAGGAGCCGACATCAGGAGGGCGCTGTTGCTGTTTGCCTACCCCTATTCCCCATTCAGGATGACATGCGAAGTGTTGTATGCCTAGTGGATAGCCTGCCCGCAGGACATGCTGCTTCCATGGGCAGAAGGCTGTGAGAGGCTGCAGTCGCTAGTCACAGTCTTCTGCTTTCTGAAGCAGCATGTCCTGTGGGCAGGATCTCCACTAGACCACCAGCACTCCACAGGCCACACTGAATGGGGATTGGATAGCTAGCAACAGCACCCTCGTAGCATTGGCATCCCCTGTCGTGCTTACCCAGCTTACTGGGTAGTACTGGCCCTGGTCCAGCATTTGTCTTCTTGCTTCTCCCTCCCCACATCCAGCATTTCTCTCCCTGCTTTCCTCTCTTCAGCATTTGTCTTCCTGCCCGCTCCCCTGTTGTCCAGCATTTGTCCTCCTGTCCCCTGTCTCCCCCCCCCCCCATTGTTTCTTTATCTTTATTGGGAAATTTAATATACCGCTCTCACTGGAAGCACCAGAGCAGTTTACAATAACAAATACTTTGAGACTGCTGAAAGGAAAAGAACGCCAAAATTATAAGACAGGATAGAGAGGAGAGACAGAATAGAGATAGGAGAAACAGGGGAGAGACAAAGCTTTTGTCCTCCTGTCTCCCCCTCCCCCCCCCATTGCTCAGCTTTTGTCCTCCTGTCTCCCCCACTCCCCCGTTGATCAGCATTTGTCTCCCTGCTTCCCCCTCTGCAGCATTTGTCTTCCTGCTCTGCTCCCCTGTTGCCCAGCATTTGTCCTCCTGCCCCCCTTTGTTGTCCAGCATTTGTCCTCCTCCCTGTTGCCCAGCATTTGTTTCCCTGCTACTCCTTCTCCAGCATTTGTCTTCCTGCCCCACCCTTCTTGTCCAGCATTTGTCCCCCTTTCTCCCCCCTTTGTCCAGCACTTGTCCTCCTGTCTCCCCCTCTCTCCACCCCTACCTCTCTTCCTGCACTGTCGCTAGGATGTTCCTGCAAGCGATCTGGCTGATTCATCCGGCGATGGCACTTTGGCTTGATTTTATTTTAGATTTTGCTGCCTCTGCCTTCCCGCCGCTTTTTTTTTCTCAAGAATGCTTGTGAGGCAGCCATGAGGCTCTTACACAAGTGATCAGCCTGACCCTTCCCCCCAAGCCATGAGGCTCTTACATAAAGTAATCAGCCTGCTAAGAGAAGACATTAACATTTCAGTAGACACCCTTCCCCCACTCCAGGTCTGAGCACAATATCCCCTTGCCCAGAAATCAGCAGACCAGAGCACACCGGTTTGGACAGGTCACCCAGGTACCTTCCCCAGGGGCTGCTGATTGGTGGACAGGAAATATCTGAGACAAATGGGATTGTAGAATGAGTTTGAAAATGTACAGTATATAAGGTATTGTAGGACGTCCCTCGTGGCTCAGATTTTTGTGGAGATTGCTGGTTTCTCTATCTGGGCCTGTGCGCACATTAAAAGTTCCTGTTTGCATTCCAGCCTGTCTGTGAGTTTTCCTTCTGTGGGTGAGTGATTGAATAAGAGCTTTTCAGAGCGTTTGCTATAACATTTTGGCATCCCAGGTGGGACCCTTTTAAATTAAATGTAAAAAAGCCTCTCTCATCACACCCACGGTGGGAAGACTACTGCTTTTTGCAGGATCAGGCCTCCACCAGTCAGGGACCGGCCCCTCTAGGTGATTAACTGTCCTTGGCGCCCCGGGCCACTTTGTGCTCCGGAAGGACACCTTGATTTGTCTGGTCAGTCGGTCCCTGTGGCTGACCGCCCGATTGAAAACCGGCTGGATAGACTGGCATCCAAACTCTCTGTCTGATCAGAAGTTCTGGTGAGTACTACTACTTTACTGTTTTGGGTAGTCCTCTGTTTCTATATCTGGAAATCCTGGTAAAATTCTGTGAACCTGTCGCGGCCCGATCACCCGCAGCGAGCATTCCGAGTAGGGATCCTGGGGGGCTCTGAAACCATTGCTCGTCCTGTCTGTATCTGGTATCTGGTAAATCTGGTTGAAATCTGGTAGGAATGGGGGTGGGGGGGGGGGCGCTTGCTTGCAAGTGCCGGTAAATAAACTGCAGTATAAATTCAACTTTGCCACCTCGGGTCCCTTAAAAGTATTGAAAGCGCTGCCAAAACTTCTTAAAATGACCAAAACATTAGCACTTGACCCCCTTAAATGTGCTTCTAGTGTTCGGGGCTTCTCTTGTGCTGCCATGTGCTTGTGCTGCCATGTGCTTGTGGTGTTGAGGGCTTATTTTGTGCTAGTGATCCTGGAGCTCCATCTAGTGGACATTAGAAAAATAGCTAGCTATATTTCTCATATTACTAATATCCTCATGGTAAAAGTTAAATCCTATGATACAGCTAGAAAGAGTGTGTGTAATGTGTATTTGTAACAGCTGCTACTGAGGAAAGAGAGTGTATGAGTATTCGCTGCTGAGACGTCTCTGTTTTCTGTTTTCCCTCTTTCTTTTTCCCTTTGTGGTCCTGTGTGTTTTGTGCAACCAAACTCTGCCTGTTACCTGGATTATATTGTATATTGTATTCCCAGAAGTGAGATTGGAAAATTTACACTGAACATTGCATTCCTTGAATTGAGATTAGAAGATTTACACTGTAAATTGTGATTTGTAAATTGTGATTAGAGCATGGGGTCCGGAGGCTAAATTGTAGTGAAGGAGCATCTGGACCAGTTTCCCTATATAGATTCATGGCTGACCCATATAGTTAATGTGCTGTTATGTAGAAACTGTTAGTGTCTCTGTGTTTGTTAGAGTGTCTCTGTGTTTAGTTGTGACATTAGGGAAAGATTAGGGAAAGAAAGTTTTTATCCAGACATTAGGTCTTTATATTTCAGGATTGATTTTGATACTCTATCAGTAAAAGGTGAAGTTATTAACAAATCGCCCCTGTGTCCCCAAACAGTGAAAAACACCAGGTCTACTGATTGCAGGAAAGGGACTGTTCCCTGTAAATAAAAGGGAACAGTATGTAGACTGTTGTACTGGTGTAGCAGTGAAGGAAGACAATTGCTTTGTTTAATGCATATCCAGTTTCATTGCTATGTTTCATGCATGATCAGTGGTCAGGGAACCAGGTTTTTATGGTCATGCCTCTCAGCGGTGAGTGGGGGATGGTTGGAACTGCTGAGATGGTTTGCATAACTACAGAAAGATACTAGGAATGAAACCATTGAGATAGTTTGCATAGCTATAGAAAGATACTGGGAGGAGTTCCTTCTTCTAGCAGATGAATGGAGGCCCATTAGAGAGTGAAGGAAGACAATTGCTTTATTTAATGCATATTCAGTTTCATTACTATGTTTCATGCATAGTCAATAGTCAAAGAACCAATTTTTTGATCACACCTTTCAGCAGTGAGTGAGGGGCGGTTGAAACTGCTGAGATAGTTTGCATGGCTATAGAAAGATACTGGGAGGAGTTCCTTCTTCTAGCAGATAAATGGAGGCCCATTAGAGAGGACAAAAGAAAACAAATCACCTAGGAGTCTTTCTCCTAGAGGACAAAGAACCCCAATTCATCTAGCCACACCTAGCCTGCAAACAATCCTCTTGTCATCAATTTTAATTGTAGAGTTTTGAGCTTTTAGAACCATGGGGGTGCCTCCTTTGAGCATCCTCAAATGTCTGCTGGAAGCAAACAAAGGCTGAAGAAAATCCTTATAAGATTATGAAGAAATGAAGATTTTTTTTACTTTTCTTTTTAAAGCCTGAATTTTATCTCTGGTACATATATTTGGTTTTGACTGCACATACAAAATTAAACAAGTAATACTTCTGCATGATATGCCATCTTTGACATTTTATTCTGCAGACAGTAAATGCTGTTTTGATGATTGCATTCTTTCCTGCTTGGTACATTAAACTGCCTTGATCAACTGTATTCATTTTTCTGATACTTCAATGATATTGCATTCCAGGTATCCACCAACCTTTTTATAGAAAAGTATCAGTTTCATGCTTGTTTTGAACTGTAGGATTCAAGGTAATTACTTTGCCTTGTTAAGCACTGTGCTGACAAATGATGAACAGAACAGTAACATCATAGATGCTATACTATTGGATGTTGGAATAAATTCACCTGTTATTCTGTATTTGAATTTTACGCATTGGGATCCAGAGAAAAAGTGTACCTTGTTTTGAGGGTTTTTCAGTTTCAGGATACAGTATATTATAGCACTGTGAGAAACAAATCTTTTTAGTTTATACACTTGCACTTTGTTACCAAATATACTGGTAGCAGTACATTATGTAGAGGTCCAGTATACACAGCAATAATAAGGATACATTAGTACCTATGTATGCGATTGGTGGAATGATGCAGGTGATGGGGGAGTGTTGTGAGGGATGAAGTGGGATATTAAGAAGAAGGACGTTTGATGGACATTAAACTGATGAAGGTAATTTGAAGTGATGTATCTGGCTAATGAATATGTAAACAAAAAAAAAAAGAAAAAAAAGAAAAAAAAAAGAGATGAGCATTTTATTCCTGAATGGGGCCTGGAGCCATGTCACCAAATTGCAATCCAGGGAGCCCAGCGGAGGGAGGTGGCCGGGGTCCAGATGGAGCAGACCATCCCGAGAACTCAGAGCTGCCCACCGCTGAGATGTGTGAAGGAGTCCCTATCTGGATCAGTGTGTCACATTGAAAACGGGCCAGGGTGTCTGCCTATGAGAATGAGAGGTTCAAATTTTGAGAGAAACAGAACTTAAACTTCAGAGAGGGGTGGAGCACACTGCGAGGTCCTGGGGAACTGCTGAGAGGCAGGAAAAAGAACTATTGGACTGACTGGGGGGTTTGGGGGGTTTATGTGAATGATTGTATTATCCTTTTAATATTGTTTTCTTAGAAAGTAACTGAAATCTACAAGCCATTTTGGCTTCAGCAACTGCAATACCCACACCAGCTCAAGTTTTTGCTGTACTATTCTCAGAGCTTTCTTTATCACATTATTAAGCACTGCTGCTTTTGACATACTTTCATGTTACGTGTTTTCAATATTATTGACCAGCTGCAAGAAAATGATGTTACAATGTATGTTGTCTCTAGGGAACAGTACCAGAAGCTGCTTTTCTGATGACCCCTATCTGTCTCAAATGGTTGCTTGTCCATTGCCCTTAGTGGGATTACCTTTGCCCCATAAACAAGAAAAGAAAAAGAAAAATTGGGAATGAAGGGAAATTGGCTGATAGGTATGTCTAGTATGGCTGCATCCTTGCCTGAGGCTGTAATACATTATGATGGCACGAAAAAAGCATGTGGGCTAAGAAAATGAGTACCCAGAGCCCAGCACAACAAGAGTAAAGCCAGGGGGAACCATACTCTGAGCAGAAGTGCACAGAAAATGGACCCAGCTAAGAAAAGACAGCCCAGGCCTGAACAGATTGAACAGGCCTGAGCAAGCTGGGCAAGCCTGGACAAGTTAAACAGGCCAAACAAAGCTGGTGATACAAAGTACTCATATGCCCTGAAGACTACAGTGCCAGTGATTAATGAAGCAAAGGGAATGGCAGGGTGCAGCCAGAATGACACAACACTAGCAAGAATAAAAGCCATTAATTACTGTTAAATTAAATTACTGTTACTGTTAAATAAATTAATATGCTGATAAGGGTGGATCCCAGGGAAAGAGCCTTTGCCCCAAAGGAAAGAGGCCTCTGCAGACTTTTTGCACACGGCCCTCCTTTGTCCCAAAGGAAAGAGGCCTCTGCAGGCCCTGCAACCTTTTACAGTCAGAACAGCAACTTTTGCACACGGAACAAAAACTTTTGTGCAGGAGTTGCTATAGAGGGTATAG
This sequence comes from Ichthyophis bannanicus, assembly GCA_033557465.1. Lineage (NCBI taxonomy): Eukaryota > Metazoa > Chordata > Amphibia > Gymnophiona > Ichthyophiidae > Ichthyophis > Ichthyophis bannanicus. The sequence continues at coordinate 350,052,044 of CM066038.1, forward strand.
GGTATGTGTTGTTTTAAACTCACTGATGCAAGTGTTTCCATTGAACACTCTGTCCAAGATCTAAGTGATCTAGTTAATCATATTACTGACCCTGGGTGGTTTATGAAGTGGTTCAGTTGGCTAGGGGGACTAAAAATCCCAGTGGTAGGGGTTCTTTTTATTTACTGCTATGTGCCATTCTGCCATGTTGTATCCCCATTCTTTACCGCTTCATTACCACCACCCTTGATACCCTGGTAGAATGCAAGGCGGTTACCACTGTCATGGCCCTGCCCCAATACACCCCTCTGCGGCTTGCCTTCAGTAATACAGCCCTCAACCGCCTCTAGCGGTTGAGGTCTCACTTAAAAATGGGGGAGTGAGGCAGCCATGAGGCTCTTACACAAGTGATCAGCCTGACCCTTCCCCCCAAGCCATGAGGCTCTTACATAAAGTAATCAGCCTGCTAAGAGAAGACATTAACATTTCAGTAGACACCCTTCCCCCACTCCAGGTCTGAGCACAATATCCCCTTGCCCAGAAATCAGCAGACCAGAGCACACCGGTTTGGACAGGTCACCCAGGTACCTTCCCCAGGGGCTGCTGATTGGTGGACAGGAAATATCTGAGACAAATGGGATTGTAGAATGAGTTTGAAAATGTACAGTATATAAGGTATTGTAGGACGTCCCTCGTGACTCAGATTTTTGTGGAGACTGCTGGTTTCTCTATCTGGGCCTGTGCGCACATTAAAAGTTCCTGTTTGCATTCCAGCCTGTCTGTGACTTTTCCTTCTGTGGGTGAGTGATTGAATAAGAGCTTTTCACAGCGTTTGCTATAACACTTGAGCGAGGGGAAAAAAAGAGGCGGGAAGGCAGAGGCTGGCCAGAGGCGGTAAAATCTAAAATGAAAACAGCCAGAGTGCTGCCGCCGGATGAATCGGCCAGATTGCTTGCAGGAACATCATGATCAGTCTGATTAGTTTGCCAGAGCAGAAGTGCCGCTGCCGGACAAATCAACCTGTTCACTTGCAGGAAACCAGGAAATGATCAGGCTGATTTGTCAACCAGCGGCACTCCGGCTCTGTTTTAATTTTAGATTTTCCAGCCTCTGGCCTGCCTCTGCCTTCCCATGTGGGAAGGCAGAGGCAGGCCAGATATGGCAAAATCTAAAATTAAAAGAGCCGGAGTGCTGCCAGCATCCGAGTGCCGCCTGAGGTGGCCTCAGATAGCCTAATGGGGTAGCCTAATGGTAGAACCGTCCCTGATGGGGGTTTGATTAAATCTTCTACAATAACATTAGAAGCACTATGGGACGCTGTTGCCACTATGAATACTTCTCTAATGATTGTTGTGGGAACAATGAGTACTGAATTGCTATCTTTGAAAAATGATGTTTCTGAGGCTACTCAGATCCAGGAGGAACAAGCTGGTCGGCTAGCCAGTGTGGAAGCACAGCTGGGTCAGCTTCGAAGGCTGTGTGCTGCCCATGTAAAGAACAAGACTTTGCTTACTAGGAAAGCAGAATACTTGGAGAATCAAGTCCGCAGGAATAATTAGAGATTGTTGAACTTTCCTAAGTCTCCTAATGTGTCTGCTTCTGAGATGGTGCGCAAGTATTTCCAGAAGATATTTAAACTTCCTGGGGATAATTTGCCCCCCATTCTAAGAACTCAGTACTTGTCCTTGGGCACCAGGCCTTGTGGCTCTGTTTCAGGGAATCCACCTCAGGGTTCCGGGGACCTGACTGCATTCCTGGAGGACTCCCTTGAGATGGTCCCTGAGCAGACCATCTTGCTTAGGACCCTGGCCTTGGAACCGGATAAGTCTGTAGTTCTATGTTCATATTTCAGAAATTTCAATGTATCTTTTCCAGGTTCTAAAGTGTATATTCTTCCTGATCTTTCATGGGTTACCCAGTTGAGGAGAAAGGAATTCCTTGGTCTTCGACCTAGGGTCCTTTCCCTTGGTGGGACTTTTTTTTTTAGGTTTTCTTCTCATTGTATAATTACCTATAGGTATAAGGTGTTTCTCTCTTTGAGCCTGGTCAATTGTTGGAATTTCTGGTGGCTAGAGAGGAGATTGTGGTTAATACTGCGTCCAATATGGCTGACGCATAAGTTCTCACCCTACTATATGTTTTGTTTTCTTAGGGATAAGTAATTATTCTCTTCTTTGTATTTCCTGGTGCCCCCTTTTATTTCCTATATTGAGGGTTGCCAACTTTTTGAAAGAGAAAATCCTGCCACCTGTGGCTAGTCACGCTCTGCCCAAGCCCACCCAACCCCGCCCTTTCCCGCCCCTGCCCCACTCCCACCCCACTCTTGCTCCACCCCTGTCCCCAAAAAAATTGCAAAGAGGGCAATGTGCAAACTGAACGAGCAAGATTTCTACACATTCTTAAACAGAAATTCTATACTGACAGAATACGCAGCATTGGTTGTACACACACACACACAGTACAGACAGGTCTTCATCAATAAATGAGCACAAAAAAAGAGAAATATATAGACAAAACTTAAACTGAAACCTCAAGAAGACAGACTCTGCATGCAGTGCAATATCAGATAAATAAGAGATACAGTTCCCCATATTGTGTAAAATATAAAGATAGTACAAAGTCCAATCATTAAATTGAAAATAAAATTATTTTTTCTACCTTTGTTGTCTGACCATTTTATTCTCTGATCATGCTGGTTCCGATCTGAGGCTTCCGTTTTCCTGTCTTCTCTTAGCTCGTTTTCTATGGTCTATAGTCCATCTGCCATTTCTTGTCTCTTCTTTTCTTTTCTTCACTTCCTTCCATCAGCCTATTTCCAGTCCCAGTAACCCTCCATCAGCCCCCTTTCCAGTACTCCCCTCCCATTACATTCCAATTCCAATCCCCTTGTGTTCCCAGGACTGCCAGTGGCATCCATTCCCTTCTAGTCCCCCTCCTTTCCCACTGTCCAGCCCCTTGTAGTCCAAACACCATCCCAGGTATCAGCTCACTTCCTCTTCTAGTGCCTTCCCCGTGTCAGCTCCCTTCCAGTCACCCAATCCTCTGTTCAACCCCCGTCCAGTGCCATCCCCACGTTTCTGCTCCCTTCCAGTCCCAGTGCCTCCTCCCTTCCAGCTTCCTCCCCATTACCCAGTCACTTACCAGTACCATTCCTAAGTGTCAGCTCCCTTTGAGCTCCCTCCTTACCCTCTCTGTCAGCTCCCTTTCAGCCACCTCCTCCCCAACTTTCAGCTCTCCTCCAGCCCTCACCTTCCACCTGTCAGTCCCTTCTGCCACCTCTTTCCCCTTGCAGCCGCTACTCCTGCTTCTTACAGGGCAGTGGTTGCAATAATGTTAAGTTAAAAACAAATTTAAACCTTTGTGGAGCTTTCTGCCCCACCCCAGTGCAGCTTCATCTTCCCTCCCCAGTACAGTTTCACCCCCCCTTGTAAAGATTCACCTTCCCCCCGTGCCCCCCAGTACAGCTTCACCCCCCCCCCCAGTATATCTTCACCTTCCCTCCCCAGTGCAGCTTCACCCCCCCAGTACAGCTTCACCTTCCCCCTCCCCCCTCTAGTGCAGCTTAACCCCCCTCCTCAGTGCAGCTTAACCTCCCCCCCTCCCCAGTTCAGCTTCACCCCTTGAAGCCGCTGCTCCTGCTTCTTACCGACCAGTGGCTGCAATAAAGTTAATTTAAAAGAAAAGACAACCTGTGAGGAGCCCTCTGATCCTATGAAACAACTTCTGCAGTGCCCGGGCTAAAAAGGAAGTGATGTCAGAGAGGCGGGCACTGCAAAAGTTGTTTCATAGGATCAGAGGGCTCCTCACAGGTTGTCTTTCCTTTTAAATTAACTTTATTGCAGCCACTGCTCTGTAAGAAGAAGGAGCAGCGGCTGCAAGAGGGGACCGCGATCGTGATCGCAAAGCCGGTTTTCTGCTCTGGCTGCTTCCGATCTCGTGGCCAGAGCAAAAAAACGGCTTTTCAAGGGCCAGTTTTGTATCTCTGCCGGCAGCCAGTCTGGCCACGGAAAAACTGGCCAGGCTGGCTGAAAACCGGCCAGTTGGCAACCCTAGTTTAAATTGATGATTAGGAATATTGTATGGTTTTCTTTTTTCTTTTTTTCCTCTTATTAGAGTGAAGTAACATCTTTTTTCTGTCATTCTTGTTTGTATTGGGATGTGTTGTTTAAAATCAATAAAACTTTAAATAATAACAAATAAAAAAAATGGGCAGTGTCTATAGTACTTCCTGATGTTCCTGGTGGTTGGCACTGGAGTGTAGTAATGAAGAAATCTGGTAGTCTTTCTTTATCCAGACACTCATTTACTACAAGTTAGGGCACCTGAGGTGGACTCCCACAATGAATCTCTGCATATGGCCCCGCACTCCCTTTGAGCCACCCATGCTGTTGGGCTGGCCATGAGTCCTTCCCAAAACCTAGGCTGACAAACAATAGCAAGAAATGGATCAAGCAGTACTAACAGTTTAGGTTGAGAACAGGGTAGGCACCAGAACTGTAGGTAATTGAGACAGGAAGCCAGAGAAAATTATCTGCTTGCTGTAGCTGCTAATTTCCACCTCAGGTCTTTATCGGTTCTGTCTAGCAGGATAAACAATCAGCAGTTAGAGGTGGTGAAATACTTTTCTGCTGCAAGGAAAAACAGGAAATAAGAGGAGAGTGCAAGAGAGTCTTGTGTAAAAAAGGGGCAGAGACACAGAAAAGAGAAATCACAAGATTATGTGAGTCTGAGAACTCGGGAGGGGGGGGGGCTTATAGGCAGGATAAGGTTGGAAGAGGCAAAAATACATATAGGAGTAATCTTATTATACTGCACTACCACATTAATGAACATTGTGGGAAATGTTTACTAAAGTCACCAGCGGTAAGAGCAGTGTTAGGGGGCACTATTCTTAAAAAGGCATTGGGCGGGTAGAGGGCATTTACCCCGGTATCGACTGGGTCAGTGTCACGTCAGGACATGCTAGGGAGATAAAGTTCCTAGATGAAATAAATGACTGCTTCTTGGAGCAGCTGGTTCATGAACCAACCAGAGGGGAAGCCATATTAGACCTAGTCCTTAATGGAACACCAGATCTAGTGCAAGAGATAAGGATGTTGGCGCCACTTGGCACTAGTGATCATAGCATGATCGCCTTTGATTTAATTAGTGGAGGAGGGATAGTAAGGAAATCCACAGTACTACCTTTTAACTTTCGAAAGGGAGACTATGATAAAATGAGGAAAACAGTTAAGAAAAAACTAAAAGGAGCAGTTGCAAAGGTTAAAGACGTACATCAAGCTTGGGTGTTGTTGAAAAATACTATCTTGAAAAATACTATCTTGGAAGCCCAGACCAGTTGTATTCCATGCTTTAAAAGAAGTGGAAGGAAGTCGAAAAAACTGCCAGCATGGTTTAAAGGTGAGGTCAGAGAGGCTGTTGTTGCCAAAAAAGCATCTTTCAGGAAATGGAAAAAAGAACCAAACGATGAAACCTGGAAACAGCACAAACACTGGCAAGTCAAATGCAAGGCATTGATAAGGCAAGCAAAGAGAGAATTTGAGAAGAAGCTTGCTGCGGAAGCAAAAACACGAAATAAAGACCTTTTCAAGTACATTTGTAGCAAAAAACCTGTGAGAGAGTCAGTTGGTCCATTAGATGATAAAGGGGTTAAAGGAGCACTAAGAGGCGACAAGGCGATAGTGGAGAGACTGAATGAATTCTTTGCTTCGGTCTTTACTGAGGAAGATGTAGGGATGTTACCCATGACTGAAGTGGTATTTAAAGGTGCAGAAGAATTGAAGGAAATATCGATACATCGCGAAGATGTCTTACAACTATTAGATAAACTGAAGAGTAGCAAATCACCTGGGCCGGATGGTATACATCCAAGGGTGTTGAAAGAACTGAAATATGAGATTGCAGAACTGCTATCAGTAATCTGTGAACTATCATTAAAACTATCATTAAAATCATCTCTAATACCTGAAGATTGGAGGATCGCCAATGTAACACCAATTTTTAAAAAGGGTTCCAGGGGTGATCCGGGAAACTACAGACCGGTGAGCCTGACGTCAGTACCGGGAAAAATGGTAGAAACCATCATAAAGAATTAAATTACTCAGCATGTAGATAGTCACAACCTAATGAGAGACAGCCAACATGGCTTTAGACAAGGAAGATCTTGTCTTACTAATCTGTTATGTTTTTTTGAAGGAGTGAATAAACAGGTGGACAAAGGTGAGTCGGTTGATATTTATTTATTTATTTATTTAACAGTATTTCTAAACCGCCTTATCTTAATAATCAAGGTGGTATCACAGCAAGCAATCAGGTAAAGTGTGTGTGTTGTACATGCAGTGAGGATAAAACTTAGTTGTGTGAGGGATGTGTTGGGTGCTTGATTTGTTTGAGCTATATACAGGGTGGGCTATTTACAGTGGTGCTAGAATCATATTTTATATATATTCAGTTGTTTGGGAGGATTGGAGTGCTGATATTGTGTATCTGGACTTTCAGAAAGCCTTTGACAAGGTCCCTCATCAGAGACTTTTGGCAAAACTAAAGAGTCATGGGATAGGAGGCAGTGTACTATTGTGGATCAGGAACTGGTTAAAAGATAGAAAGCAGAGGGTAGGGCTAAATGGCCAATTTTCCCAATGGAGAAAGGTGAATAGTGGTGTACCCCAGGGATCTGTGCTGGGTCCGCTGCTTTTTGACATATTCATAAATGATCTGGAAAGTGGAATAACGAGTGAGGTTATCAAATTTGCAGATGACACAAAACTATTTAAAGTTGTTAAAACCCAAGAGGATTGTGAAAAATTGCAAGAGGATCTTGATAAATTTGAAGACTGGGCATCAAAATGGCAGATGAAATTTAATGTGGACAAATGCAAGGTTATGCACCTAGGCAATGTTCCCTCTAATTTTCTGTAGGCTGTGTGTGCATAAAATATCAGCTGTGTACAGCTTTTGAAGGAAGGTTAAATTTTTGTGCGCCACATAATGACACTCGGAGTTATATACTTTAAAATTTGACTACACGTCAGAATACAGTATGTACACCACATTGATTTTAATCAAATTAAATGAAAATAGACGCTTACAGGGGGGCGGAGCCTGATGTCCAGCGGGTAGGACGCTTTGCGTTGAAGCTCCCGAGAGGCCTACTTAGAATCCTGACTTAATACCTATACAAATTTACTATTTCGCTCCGAGCTGACCGGGGCACCTCGGGGGGGATGGCGGCCCATAAACCAGCGCGCTTGGACTTCGGGTCTCCTTCTTCTTCTCACGGAAAACGCTCCAAAACAGAGGTGTTCTCCCCACAGAAGATGGTCCCATTTCGTGAAAACCCCGAAATGCACCTGGAGATTTTGGAGGAAATACGCGGCGTGAAGGAATTGGTGCAGTCCAATGGAGAAGCGCTTCGAGCCATGCGAGAAGACTTTGGAGTGCTCCAGGACCGACTTGAAAGTCTTTCATTATGGCAGGACAACATGGCGGGGGTCCTCGACTCGCACGAGGTGCGCTTGGGCAAACTGGACAGGGCTGAGCGCCAGATACAGAATCTTCAAAAGGAGTTAGAAGATAGCAATAATCGAGCCCGTCGCAACAATGTGAGGCTCCTCGGAATGCCGGAGGGGGTGGAAGCAGGAGATATAAGAGAATTCTTGCTCAAAACTCTTCCCTCCTTGCTGAAGATCACTTTTCACAGAGAACTGGAAATCGATCGAGCACACCGTGTTCCTGCCCACATGGCGCCCAACCGCACGACCCCCCGGCCTATTATCTTTAGCTTGCTACGCTATCAACAAGTGGAACAAATTTTACATGTTGCCCGAGCGAATCATCATTTGGAATTTAAAGGTCGTAAGGTTTCCTTCTTTCCTGATTTGGCAAAGCCTACCGTTGACCGTCGGAAGACACTCCTTGCTTTTCGCCCTCGACTTCAACAGCTACAGGCTCGCTTTGGCCTGTTGTATCCAGCGAAGCTCCGAGTGACTCTCCACAACCAAACCAGGACGTTCGAAGATCCTGATCTACTATCAACATTTTTAGACTCCAAAGAAGCAGAGCAGATGCGCTAATCCCAAATCTTGGACTCTTATCTGCCGGCTCTATCCGCCATTTTGAAGGGCCCGATGCGGCGGTCATAGCCACGCACAGAAATAGCCTGGACTTTCTTTCTTTCTCTATATGACTTTTGTTTTTTGGTCTCCTATCCCTTCATGATGTGTGCCTCGGTCGGATTCGGAGCACGCACAGTCCTACAGGTTATGTGTTTTTTCAATTTCGGCCTTCTCTGGGGTTTCTCCCCGCAGACACATGGTCGCCAGTAATTTTGGGGTTTTGCTTCTCCTCTACCATACTGCGGTTTTCTTTGTTAATGTGGGGCGCTTCATTGTATTATATTAGCTTATTTTTCCTATGTCATGTGTACAGCCAGATACAGTCAGCTTGAGGGACATAGTGAAATTATGTGTGCTATCATGCTCAGAATTTTTAACTTTTCTGAATGGCCTTATGTAAAATCTTATTATTCACCGTCAAAGGCATTAATGGTCCACTCAAAGGAAAGAAAATCCTTAGCTATCTTAGCCATGAGCATGTTGATTTAGTGTTTCTTCAGGAAACGCATTTAAACTCTGCTGAAACACTGAAACTCAATGCTAAGCCTCATATGGTAGCTGCCTATTCTCCCACCGTTTCCAAATGGTACGGGATAACCATTCTGGTTAAGAAGTCTTTGCACGCTACTGTACCTGATATTAGCGCTGACAAGGAGGGTAGATGGGCTCGTGTACACCTTGAGGTTGGAGATAGTGAATTCACGTTTATTTGCATTATGCCCCGAATGGCTCCCATCTGAGCCCCAATGAATGGTGGAATCATGCCTGTCTTTACAGTAAATATGAACAAATACTTCGTCTGTTCGCTTCCTCCGTTCAGACTCCTTCTCATTGGTCTCAATGGAAGATGCTCAATGACTATGTACATTTTGCTAAATGCTCTCATCTGACTGTCTAACTTTGTATATATCTCTGTCCCATGATCATGCTGTATTGTAGATACTCTTTTGATCGTTTGATGTATAATCACTGTTAATTGGAAGCGCTCACATGCTGATATAATCGGGTAGAGAAGAAGCATTGGGGTGGGGGGTGATGGGTTTACTTTTCCTTATTGTATACTTGTTTTGTCTCTTTTGGTGTGTTGTTTCTTTTGTTTGTTGCAAAATGAAAATAAAAGTTTAAAAAAAAAAAGAAAATAGACGCTTACTAAATGAAGTGGGAAATATCTAGTAATTACAATCATAACTTTTAAATTTTAAGACGTCTGTGTTGTTTTCTATCAGAATCAGAGCCATAATTTTTGTGCGCTCTGTTGTAAAGTATGTGCGCTCGCTCGGCAAGGTGTGTGCGCGCGCACACGCGCACAGCTTAGAGGGAACAGTGCACCTAGGGAAGAACAACACAAACTATGGTTACATGATACAAGGTTCCACATTAGGAACCACCACCCAGGAAAAAGATTTAGGCGTCATTGTGGATACCATGTTAAAACCCTCGGCCCAGTGTGCAGCGGCGGCCAAGAGAGCAAATAGAATGCTAGGTATGATAAGGAAAGGAATGGAAAATAAAACAAAAGATATTATAATGCCTCTATATCGTTCCATAGTGAGACCGCACCTTGAATATTGTGTGCAATTCTGGTCGCCGTATCTTAAAAAGGATATAGCGATTTTAGAAAAGGTACAGAGAAGAGCCACCAAAATGGTAAAGGGGATGGAAGGATACTCCTATGAAGAAAGGCTAAAAAGGTTAGGGCTCTTTAACCTGGAAAAGAGACGGCTGAGGGGAGATATGATAGAAGTCTATAAATTAATGAACGGAGTGGAACGGGTAAACGTAGATCGATTGTTTACCTTATCAAAATATAGAAAGACTAGGGGACATACAATAAAGCTACAGGGTAAACTATTTAAGACTAATAAAAGAAAATATTTTTTCACTCAACGTGTAATCAAACTCTGGAATTTGTTACCGGAGGATGTAGTAAAGGCTGTTAGTGTAGCTGGGTTTAAAAAAGGTTTGGACAAGTTCCTGGAGGAAAGGTCCATAAACCATTATTAAGAAGTGACCGAAGATATCAATGCTTGACCCAGTACAAGCATTGTGGAACTTGTGTCTCTTGGGGAAACTGCTAGGTACATATGACCTAGATTGGCCACTGTTGGAAACAGAATACTGGGCTTGATGGACCTTGGTCTGACCCAGTATGGCATATCTTATGTTCTTATGTTCTTATAAAGAGAGCAATGGATCGAGTAAGACACATTAACAGGACATCGCACATTAAGGTGACAAGCATGAACCTTAGGGCACTTTAAGCCTGACAAATGTGCTTTAAGGCATCCTAAGAGCTTTAAGGTGCCATAACTTAAGAAGCTCTAAGGGCTGTGAGGTGCTTTTAAGTTGACAAGCATGCTGCCTAAGGCATGTAAACAGGTGTAACCTTAACGCTGGATAGACACCAAGGAATGTCAATGTAAAGGTGATGAAAGGAAGAACAGGTGAGAGGTGATGGACCTGTCATGTCAGTGGGCACCCTATGTGGCAGCCAGTAAAGTGGACTAGCATGTGGGAGGCAACTGTACTGATGCACAGGGTGGTGCCAATGTAAAGTGCTGCAATAATAGTGGATAGCATAGGATCAGGAAGACGTGTCCCCCAGCGGAGGCGGAAGCGGCAGGATATTTGCAGCGACAGGAGGACAGAGTAGCAGTGGTTACACGCAGATCAGGCACAGAAGAGGCGATCACGAAGAGCCATAATATGGAAAAGGGTACCAGTGTAGGTCATGGGGTAGCAGCCTCCACAAGAAGACAGGACTGTACATAGCTGACAGAGGCAAATTGATGGGCTGAAGGATGGATGGCAGCTGAGGAGAGAGTGGTATGGGCTGACAGCACAGATCTCAGAGCCCTGACTGTTACAGGCATGAAATGATCTGAGTAGCACAGTCACAATAAAAGAACAGGTAGGAATAGAACCCCTGTCCCCTACTTACGGACGCCTTCAACTAAGCAGTAGGCTACACCTCTTTACGGCCTTGCATAGCAATGGCTGCATACAAAGAGACTGCAGGTCACCACCTAAAATGTTTGCTCTGTGTGCCGGCATAGGGTAGCCCCACCACTACCCATGATGCAATGCACATGCAGACAGGGGCGGCTCAAGGTAGTCTGCTGCCTGAGGCGAAGAATGAGATGGCGCCCCCTAATGCCCACCACCTTAGAGGGGGCAGAGCTTTTTCAAAAATCCAATCAGAGACTGAACCAAATCAAAAAGCCGATTAGATTATATGGAGGAAATGCAAGATGTTTGCACACAGGGCTGTATCGAACTGCAATCGCACCCTGTGCAACTTGCAACTCGGGTGCATGCCCCCTCTCCCCCCATATCTCTATCCAGCGCTGCCTGTTCTTTCCCTGCTGCTGCCGCCCTCTGTTTTTTTCATGGCAGCGCCGGCAGCAGGGAAAGAGCAGGCAGCGCTGGACGGAGGTATGGGGAGGAGGAGGGGGGCCTTCACCCAATCTGAAAGGTGACAGCACTCTAAGCAGATCTGTCCCTCCCTGCTCTGACATCGTGTAGGAAGGGGGGGGGGGACCAGACCTGCTTAAAGTGCTGCGAAAAGGCTTTGGGGCGCATTTTAACTACTTGCTATTGTCCTGCCAGCAGCAGCAGGGCAACAGCAGACAACCGAAATGCGCCCCCCCCCCCCCGCAAGCCTTTGCGCCCTGTGCGGCTGCAATGCTTGCACAGTGCTAGGTACGGTCCTGTTTGCACACCAAGGAACTAAAAGAGAGCAAGAATCAATAGCACAGTTTATAAAACTAAATTATAACCCATTTTTATTTTATTATAAACTGCGTTATGGTTCTCCCTTTTTCCTTTTCAACATATATTTTGCATCCACAGTAGGTGCAGAGCAGAACCAGGACATTCACCCACAGAACTCAATATTTCAAAAAAAAACAAAACTGATTCTGATCATCTCACTAAAAACAACAACAACCACTATTCTCCAGTACCAGGCATATTGTGAACCAATAAAAATCCCTACAACAAAAAGCAAACCTACCATACCATATCAGCACAAACTTCCAAAACTCACATAAGGAGCCCATCCAAAAAAAGCATCACTGTAAATACTACAGTGGGCACTGGAACATCCATACACCTATTTGAAAAAGCTGAACAAGTCAAATTACTACAGTATAGTATAGATCTTTATATACAAACTGCATGTTAACAGAACATCTGACCTCAGTCACACACGCACAGCATCGACCCTCACCAAGTACAGAATAAGTAACCACAATCTAAAGTAAAAATAAAAATATGTAGACAAAATTTAAACTGAAACCCCAAGAAGCCAGAGTCCACATGCAGTGCAACATCAGATAAATAAGAGATGCAGTTCCCCAATATTGTGTAAAATATAAAAATAGCACAAAGTCCAATCACCAAAATTAAATAAAATTATTTTTTCTGCTTTGTTGTCTGACTATTTTATTCTCTGATCATGCTGGTCCCGATCTGAGGCTTCTGCTTTCCTGTCTTCTCTTAGCTCTCTTTCTGTGGTCTATGGTCCATGGTCCATCTCTTCTTTTGTTTTCTTCACTTCCTTCCATCAGCCCATTTCCAGTTCCAGTAGCCCTCCCCAGTATCAGTCCTCTTTCCAGTCCTCCCCTCCCAGTACCTTCCAATGTCAACCACCTTGCATTCCCATGACTGCCACTTGTGTCCATTCCCTTCCAGTCCCCCTCCTTTCCCACTGTCCAGCCCCTTCTAGTCCAAATACCATCCCAGGTATCAGCTCAGGTTCACTCTCAGCTCCCTTCCAGCCACCCTACCCTCTGTCCATCTCCCTTCCAGTGCCATTCATATGTCAGCTCCCTTCCAGCCTCCTCCCTATTACTCAGCTACCTACCACTCCCATCCCCAAGTGTCAGCTCCCTTCCAGTCCCCCTTCGGTACATTCCAGGTGTCAGCTCCTTTCCAGCCCCCTCCTTCCCTTCCTGCCCCATTCTTCCCCTGGCAGACCCTCTCAGTATCTGCTCCCTTCCAGTCCTATTCTACCATCCTCCCGCATCAGCCTATTTGTAGCCCTAGCCCCTAGTTTTGTTCCAGGGCCAGCAGCACTCTCCTCCCCTCCCCCATTAGCCCATTTCCTGTCCCAGCCCATTTCTAGTCCTATCCCCTTTATCAGCCCACCCCAGTCCTAGCCCCCCAATCAGCCCATTACCAGTCGTAACCCTCCAATAAGTCCATTTTCAGTCCTAGCACCCCAATCAGCCCATTTCCTGTCCTAGTCTCCCCCATAGCCCATTACCAGTCCTAGCCCCCTCCGATCAGCCCATTTCCAGTCCTAAGTCCCCATCAGCCCATTTCCAGTTCTAACCCCCCCCCGATATCCCATTACAAGTCCTAACCCCCCTCCTGATCAGTCCATTTCCAGTTCTAAACCCCCATCAGTCGATTTCTAGTCCTAACCCTCCCATCAGCCCATTTCCAGTTCTAACCCCCCCATAGCCCATTACCAGTACTAGCTCCCCTCCCGATCAGCTCATTTCCAGTACTAACCCCCCATCAGCCCGTTTCCAGTTCTACCCTCCCATAACCCATTACCAGTCCTAACCCCCCCATCAGCCCATTTCCAGTTCTAACCCCCCGATAGTCCATTACCAGTCATAGCCCCCTCCTGATCAGTCCATTTCCAGTTCTAAACCCCCATCAGTTGATTTCCACTCCTAACCCCCCCATCAGCCCATTTCCAATTCTACTCCCCCATAGCCCATTACCAGTCCTAACCCCCCATCAGCCCATTTACAGTTCTAACCCCCCCATAAGCCCAGTTCCAGTCCTAGACCCCTCCCCCCCCAACCCAGGGAAATTGAAACAAAAAAAAAAACTCTGGCAAAAGAAGCAGCTGCTGCTGCCGCTGCTGCTGCTCCAGCGGCGGCAGCGGCAGAATGAGGAGCCCCGCGGCCGCCCGCCCGCCCCCCGGAGAGCCTGCTGGTTTCCCCGGCTCCGCTTTGCAGAGCTGCTGTGAAGGGACAGTGTTTCCTTTTCATGCGGCTCTGTTAAAGCTGAGCCCGAGGTGCAGATGGGAAACCGGATTTCCTGTTTCCCATCAGTGCCGTGGGCTCAGCTTTAACAGAGCCGCGGTTAAGGGAAACACTGTCCCTTCACTGCGGCTCTGCAAAGCGGAGCTGGGGAAACCAGCAGGTTCTCCGGGGGGGTGGGCGGGCAGTTGCAGGGCTCCTCATTTTGCCGCTGCCGCTGCTGGAATGGCAGCAGCAGCAGCAGCTGCTTCTTTCGCAGGAGATTTTTTTTTATTATTATTTTGAAGAGGCCGAGTGAGGTAGTCTTTTTGGGGGCAATTTTGCTGCCCCCAAAAAGCAGCCGCCTGAGGCCACCGCCTCACTTGGCCTCATTATAGAGCCACCTATGCATGCAGAACAGCAGTCTACAGGTGAGCACCAAACGGCGAATGCACGTATCCATCACCTCAGCTTGGACAGTGTGTGATACAAGCACAAAGCAGCTACTGAGCAATTTCTGTGGTTACCCTGAGGGTGAGAATGGGCACCCAGCTCCAGGCCCTGCAGTGCTAGAGATGGTCTCTGCTGCAGATCCCCATCACTGTCAGCGTATGGCAGACATTGTCTACAGTGTGATTATGTTAGTCAACTTGTGTCCTGTTGATCCAGGACTCACCTAAAACAGTGCATCACCATACCCAGTGTTGCAATGCTGATGCCATGGCTGCCAACTACCGGGAAAGGGCATCTTGACTTGCACGGGGTTGTTACTAGGGTCCTGCTGGCACTACCAATAATAATGGGAGTAGGCCTGGTACACCTCCCTTCCCAACTGCCTAGATCTAATATTCACCCACAGCAAGCACAGTCAGACTGCACCTACCACCCACACTGGCTGTCCCAGCCATTCACATACTAACTGTGGAGAGTATGCTGGCCAGTATATTTGCATGTGCACAGAGCAATAATGTGCTCTCAGGCTTAGAACATACAGCATGGACATGTAGCAGTTTGTTCAATAATCAAGCCCCAAGAACAGGAACCACATTCATATCACTAAAACCAGACACTACACAGCACTATGTAGACCAGGGGTCTCAAACTCAAATTGCTTTGAGGGCCAAATGAGGACTTGTAAAGTAACCCGTGGGTCGCATCGTCGGAACTTTTTTTTACAATGGAAAAAAGTCAATAAAAAAGTCAACATAATAAGAACATAGTGCTGACTCATAGTGCCCAGAGGGAGAGTTTACCTTGTGTTCTCTTCAGAATCACCCACCGGATGTCTCACATCTCTGCCGGATGGATCAGCTTCCCGCTCGGGCCATGTGGAGCGCAGGACCCCTCATGCATTCCACCTTCTCGTGGTAATGGCCGCAGTCATCCAGGGACTGGAAATCACCCTCAGGCAGCCAAATCTCAGGGCCAGAACAACAGCAAGAGCTCCTCATGCACCTCTCAACATGCCAGCCTCTCCTGCATTCCATCTGCACTCGGTAGCACTTTTTTAAAATACGGGCGAGTTTTGCCGTTAAACCGGACTCTCCGATCCCTCCATCAGCTCATTTCCAATCCCAGCCCCCCATCAGCCCATTTCTAGTCCTTTCCTAGCACCACCATCAGCCCATGTCAAATCCTAGCTCCCCTCCACTCAGCCTATTTCCAATCCAAGCCCCCCATGAGCCTACTTCCAGTTTTAGCCCCTCCATGAGTCCATTTCAATCCAAGCCCCCATCAAAGCCCATTTCCAATCTTAGCTCCTCCCCAACAGCTCATTTCCAGTCCTATCCTAGCCTCTCAATCAGCCCATTTCGTGTCCTAGCTCCCCTCCCTCACTCAGCGCATTTCCATTCCTAGCTCCCTCTCCTCACAGCCCATTTCCATTCCAAGCCCCCCTCCCCATCAGCTATTTGCAGTTCAAGCCCCCCTCCCCATCAGCTATTTGCAGTTCAAGCCCCCCTTCCATTCAGCCCATTTCCATTCCAAGCCCCGTCCACATCAGCTATTTGCAGTTCAAGCCTCCCCTTCCACTCAGCCCATTTCCAGTCCTAGCAACCCCCCCAACCCATTACCAGTCCTAGCCCCCCCATAGCCCATTACCAGTCCTAAGCCCCCCATCAGCCCACTTCCAAGCCTAACCCCCATCACCCCATTTTCAGTCTTAGCCCCCCCATAGCCCATTACATCCTAACTCCCCATCAGCCCATTTCCAGTCCTAACCCCCCATCAGCCCACTTCCAGTCTTAGCCCCCCCCCATAGCTCATTAGTAGTCCTAACCCCCCCATAGCCCATTACCAGTCCTAACCCCCCTCCCCCCATCAGCCCTGATAGATTAAAAAAAACCAAACCGGCTGCTGCTGCCGCTGCCGCCGTGGCAGCGGCAGAATCAAATGTCCCGCCACGGGGCCCCGCCTGCCCGGCAGAGCCTCCCTTCACCATCAGCTCCCGAGTCCCTCCCAATGCGTGGGCTTTCAGAGCCGCGAGAGTTTCCCTTTCTTCTTGCGGCTCTGTTAATCTCGCCGGGGCGGATGGGATTTCCCATCAGCCCCGGCAGGATTAACAGAGCCACGAGAGGTCAGAGAAGCTCTCGCGGCTCTGAAAGCCCGCGCATTGGGAGGGACTCGGGAGCTGATGGTGAAGGGAGGCTCTGCCGGGCAGGTGGGGCCCTGCGACGGGACATTTGATTCTGCCGCTGCTTCGGCGGCAGCGGCAGCAGCAGCCGGTTTGGGGTTTTTTTCTACTTGTGCAATGAACAATGTTTTTTGCGCAGGGCCCCCTGAAACGCGGGGCCCCCTGAAACGCGGGGTCCTGTGCAAAAAACATTCTTGCTCAATGGACGGGCCGGCCCTGCAGACGCATCCTGGGCAATCCGCCCTGCTCAGGCCATACAATACTTTGCTCCTCATCAGGCAACAGTGTAGGCATTGCAAGACTCAATGAGGGGTAGCAAGACACAAATCATTGGATAGACATACACACACATGCACTAATATTGAAGCACTGTGAAAAAATAGGGATGGTTGGCATTGGGTTTTTTTAAATATCTTTATTTAGCTTTTCAAAAACTCAAGAAACATAATACAATACTTAACAAAAGAATACTACAGGATACAGCTATTTTCCCCAACATTACACTACTCCCCCTACCCCCCACCCCACCCCCCCCCCCCCCCCCCCCCAGGGTCCACAAGCAGACAGCATATCAGGCAACTGGCAGCAATGACGGGTTAAAGGACTAGGGTAGTTCTCCAAATCATTTCAGCGAGCATGCGTGACAAAGTCATTTAGGGCCTTCCATTTAAGATGCTTAAACAAATCCGTCGACATACCTTTTCTGGGCATTTGTTCATATTTACTATACATATAAGATTACTCCATGCTAGCCAGTTAACATCGTAAGTATGTTTCCAATTCATAACAATGAAGTGCACCGCTGCTCCCACCATAAAGTCAAGTAGAAAATGGCATTCCTTTTAGAGAGAGGGAATCTCAACAACCGAACTGAATCCTACTATGGCCCAAGAGAGGGGGGATTTGAAATTCAAAATTAATTATATCCAGTCCCATGCTTGCAGCCAAGAGTTCTGGATGCAGGGGCAGCTGAACTCTGTATGTTATAGAGTGCCTATTGACTTCTGACATGACCAGCATTTGTTGCTGGAAGCTTTGTCCCACCTAGCCATTCTGACTGGGGTACAGTAAGCCCTGTAGGCAAAAAAGGAAAGAGATTGGGTAATGGAGGCCGCTTTAGACACCCTGATCGACTTTGTCCAATATTTCTCCCATTTCAATATGGAGAGAGGAGCCCCTGTGTCATGTTTCCAAACATGTTGTAACCTGCTTATTTGAGGGGGAGCATTTTGGTGCAATATTTTATAATAATGGGACGCTACCCCAGCCATTTGTGTAACCTGTTGTATCAAAGAATCTATGCTGTTCTCTTTTCCCAATCGCTTAATTTCAATCCCAGCTTTCCCAACACAGTGTCTAATTTGTAGCCATTGGAAATAGAGTATTCCTGGGAGATTGAATTCCAGCTGCAATCTGTCAAAAGCCTTCCACCCTCCCTCTTCAACAAGATGACCTAAGTTCCAAATGCCCCGTGAGTACCACTGATTCCAGGCGAACACCTCTTGTATTTTGAATAATGGGTTATACCACAAAGGAGTGGATTCAGAGGCAACCTTGTCGTACTTCAAGGAGTGTTTCAAAGTTAAGAAAGCCCTCTGCGTGTCAGAGATCTCTACGAGGGCAGCCTTACTTGGGCATAGCATATTAGGCAATAGTTTACTGGGAATGGGGGCAGTTAATTTCTGTTCCAGGGCCAGCCAAGTTGGACTTTGTTCAATAGTGGCAGTGGGGTGGGTGTACATCACTTTAAGTAAATTAACGAAACCCTGTCCAAAACCAAACCAGTCAAGGACTGAGAACATAAAAGGCCATTCTAAGCGGTCAAACGTTTTCTCCGCGTCAAGAGATAGACCGATGATAGAATGACTCACCTGTTCAGCCCCTGCAAGGATATGACACAAAAGTCTTGTGTTATCGGCAGTTGACCTGCCTTCTACGAACCCGCATTGGTCAGGGTGGATCAACAAAGGAGCCACTTTGGACAATCGATGAGCCAGAAGAGTAGCATATATTTTGTAATCTGAATTTAACAATGAGATGGGACGTTAGTTGCTTACCAATTGAGGGTCTCTACCCGGTTTCTCCAGCACAATTACACTTGCTGCTGCAAAAGCTCCAAGTTGAGCAGAGTCTTGCGCTAGGGCTTGGAAGTATAGCTGGAGCTGTGGGGCTAGTTCTACGACAAATGTTTTAAAAAATTCTATGGGGAGTCCATCAGGGCCAGATGCTTTCCCCCTTGCCAGAGAATCAATAGCTTGATTTATTTCAATTACTGAGAAGGCATTGTCTAACCTATCAGCTACTTCTATGTCCAAAGTGGGTCTCTGTGTCTCAGCTAACAAAGCAACAAACTCCTCCTTCGCGAAATCTGCATCAGAAGTATAAAAATTCCTATAGAAAGATCTAAATGCCTCAGCTATTGCAGCATCAGAGACTAGGAGGTTCTGACTTTGAGAGTCCCGAATGGCCGAAATCCAACCTACATCTTCAGGCCCCTAGAGCATTGGCTAGTAATTGCCCAGCTTTATTACTTTCCCAGTAATAAACTCCATTCTGCACTTTTATGCTACGCGAGGCCTCATTTGATTAAAGTTGGTTATATTTATATCTCAGTCGCTGCAGTCGAAGCAGTATGCAGGGGTCCGAGTACCGGGTGAGAATGCGCTCGTCAGCCTTTATTTGTGTATCTAGACCGCGGAGTTGTTCCTTGGCCCTTTTTTCTTGATTGATACTATAGCTTGTTATAATAGCTCTGATGTACGCCTTAAATCCTTCCCACCATGCCCAGCCTGCAGTGTCCTGTAGCCTGTTGAGCTGGAAGTACTCCACTATAGCGGCATGGTTTTACGTGGGCAGTGTCCAGTAGCCCACCTGCTGTGTCCATGCCATCCACCACCATGGTCTGCACCCATCACAGATGCTGCACATTGCCTTGCAGGTGCCACCACTGCTGACCCCAGGGCACAGTTACATGTCAGTGCAGTGCTACATGTGTGGCACCAGCCCATGTAATGGGCGTAGTATTGCTAGATGCATGACACATGTGGAGTGCCCTGCACGCACCCTTTGTATCTTACACTGACACACATGTGTGTGTCCTCATGTGTCTCTCACACAACACTCACCCATAGCACAGAGGGATATCTGGACAGCACAGTTAACAGGTAATAATGTCAAACTTTATTTACATTACAAATTGGCGGTGTGGCTTTTCATTGGCCAACATGCAACAATCCCAATCAGGCGGACCTACTGCCCTCCATCTGTGGGGAAGACCATGGCATGGGCTGTCACAGGGCGGGTGTGCACTGCGTATCCACGCGCTACACACCCCGGGGACCCCTGTCACATGGTGGCTGTTCCGGTGTGCCCCCAGCTACACGCTCCTCCAGCAAGCGTAGCCGGTCAGCCACCATGGTCAGGGTCGCCAGGACCTGACCCATGATAAGGGCGTTCTGCCTCTGAGCGTGTGCATGTGCACGCACAGCCACGGCCACGCGCAGCCCGCACATGCAGCCACACAGACACAGGTCTCCCCGTGTCTGTGTGGCTGCATCCACGGTGCGCATGTCCTCAGCTATGTGTGCCATGCCCACGTCCACGGTGTGTGTGCAGCCATCACCATGGTGCAGGTCACTGGCGCCCCCATAGCCCTGTGACAGCCCATGTGGCTGTGCACCCAGCACACATGCCCGCCCACCCCCCCAAACCATCCCCCACCTGCGCCACGTTGTGCTGGTCACCCTCTGCAGGGCCCCTGCCCGCCCGAGCCACCTGCACCCGCCCCTCCTCCCCCTGCCCCCCCAGCACCTCTGCCCTCCCCCCATCCCCCTCCTCCTCCCCCCCCGTATCCGCACGGGGCAGCTCCAGGTCCACCTCAGCCGGCCCCCCACCCTGCCCCACATCCTCCTCCCCCGCCTCTGCTTCCGGGGAGTCGTCAGTCCCCTGAGGTGGTGTGTGGTGCTCCAACAGCATCTCCTCAGGGCCAGGCATCGCATCCATCTCTTCTGCTTCTTGCAGATCACCGTCCCCGTCATCCTGAGCCACCTGTTCCTCTGCACCGCGTGCATCCACTGTGGGAGAGGAAGACACGTGTCAATCCCATGTTCACACATGTGTTAACGCAGTGACTTACAACCAGTCTTCATGTCAGTCACTGGCCAACAGGGCCATGTTGCAGCACTCACCGTCCTGTTGGGCCAGCCGCTCCCTCTGCACTCGCCGCACAAAATGTGGATAACGTGCCCTTAGCTCCCGTGCCTTCTTGTGGAGATCCTCAACCTATTAGGGTGGGAACACATTTTGACATTAGTGGTCTGTCACCCTTTGGTGGCCTCTGCCGATACACATATACATTTATCTGTGTACACTAAGGTATGACCCAATGAGTCACAACACTGGGCTCTTCCAGGCCCACCAGGATGAGGGGTAGGGCTCTGAGGTGAGGCCTACTGCATCCTGGGGATCTGGTTTGCCTCCTGTATTGACTGTCTGGGGCATCCCCCACACCACCAGGAGGAGGGGTAGGACTCTGAGGTGAGGCCTACTGCATCCTGGGGATCTGGTTTGCCTCCTGTATTGACTGTCTGGGGCATCCCCCACACCACCAGGAGGAGGGGTAGGGCTCTGAGGTGAGGCCTACTGCATCCTGGGGATCTGGTTTGCCTCCTGTATTGACTGTCTGGGGCATCCCCCACACCACCAGGAGGAGGGGTAGGGCTCTGAGGTGAGGCCTACTGCATCCTGGGGATGTGTGTTGCTACCGTAGTCACAACCAGGCCCAGCTAACATAGCACAGGGACAGGGGATGGGCTCCTCATATGGGATCTTCAGCATCCTTGGGCTCTGGCCTGGTCCTTGTGAGCACTAACAAGGCCTGTATCCATAGCACAGGGACAGGGGATGGGCTCCTCATATGGGATCCCCAGCATCCTTGGGCTCTGGCCTGGTCCTTGTGAGCACTAACAAGGCCTGTACCCATAGCACAGGGACAGGGGATGGGCTCCTCATATGGGATCCCCAGCATCCTTTGGCTCTGGCCTGGTCCTTGTGAGCACTAACAAGGCCTGTATCCATAGCACAGGGACAGGGGATGGCTCTTCATATGGGATCCCCAGCATCCTTGGGCTCTGGCCTGGTCCTTGTGAGCACTTACAAGGCCTGTATCCATAGCACAGGGACAGGGGATGGACACCCTTTAGGGGCCTGCAGCATCCTGGGATGTTCTTGTGCTTTGTGCTAGCTGACAGGGGCATCTGACAGACCCCTGTGTGTATCTTTGCCCTCGTTTTGGCACAGTGGTTTTCTGTTGATTGACCACATCACTGAGGATGCAACTGCGCCCCATAGCATACCGATGGGGTCATTTGCTCATCTCTGCCATGGGTGCACGTACCCCCTGTGTGCTTGTGGGTTCTGCTATTGGGTGTGTACTTAAATAGCTACAGGCAGCCCACGGTAATACCAGACATTCTCCAGCGGTGCAGATTCTAATGGTGCTTTGGTTACAGGCTGTTCTTCATCACATCCTCATTTGGGGTGCCTGTCCCCAGACACTTACCTCACGTGGGTAGTCAGAGCTCCCTGTTGTATCTGTTGGTGAGGCGGGCCCAGGCCCTCCTCACCCTTGTGAGGTTCTGCCTCCTGGAGGAGCCAGGGAAGAGGCGTGGCTGGCGGAGACAGAAAAGCTCTGTCAGCAGGTACAGGTCTGCTTGAGAGAATGCAGGCCTCCGTGACATGGCTGCCATATGCTCTGAGTGTTTTTCAGCTGCGTAGCCACGTGCGTTTATAAGGGCGTAACCACGTGCGTTCATGTAGGCGTAACCATGTGCGTTCATTGGGGCGTGTCCACGTGCGTTGGAAATCGTTTTGGGGCCTTGACACGGCGCGTACCTATGTGCGTTGCTGTCGGCCGAGGGGCGTTGTATCGTGCGTTGGAATGTGCATTGGCATGTTTGATTGCAGATCCTCATGTTGTACTGCAACTCACATTAACACTACCATCTATACATGTGATGGCCTACGGCTTCTCCTAGCCTGTGGGCATGAGCTGGGTTTTACATCCCCAACATCTTTGGCCTACTCCTATTTATTGCAGGGTCAGCAGCATGTGTTCTGGTACCTTCTGCCTCTGAAATCTCACATTGTGGATATTTCACATTGCTTTGTCAGGGGCTGAACTTGCTGAAGAGATGTCTCTGACATTTGTAGTGTCCCTTTTGTTTAGATGGCTTGAGGGGGGGGGGGGTTGGGGACCAGGGCACTGTGAGTGTCCCTGATTGGCATACTGTGGAGGTGGCATCCGCACTAATGTAGAGCTTCTGTTTATCTGTTTATTTTGATATGTTTATCATTAGTTGTAGCCTTCTCATGCGTGCTCTTGCACCCGTTCTGTCTGTCCTCTCCTGCTCTTTGCTGACAAATGACAGCTTGCAGTCTGTATTTTACCTCTGCTATTATTTGGTTACAGACACCGCTACTCCACATGCAGATGCACCTGGCAGTCCTGCCATATCTCACCACAGTGGCCTCATACCCATAGGTTCTGGCTGTACAGTCCGTGCATTTGCCAGTGGAGTATGCCTCCATAGCTCCTTCTAGATGCCTAGCTGGCTACAGAGCGACGTCAGTTCAACGCACAGTCCATCTGCTGTGGTTCACAGATTTCTATTGGAGCACTCACAACCATGATGCACTACACATGCAAATCAGCTGTCCAATGATTGACACGAGATGTGAATTGCAAACCTACAGCGCCTCTGCCTAGTGGGGGGAACTGACCATGTGCACCCCCACAGCACCTCGGCCTGGTAGGAGGTACTGACCGTGTATTTTACAGACACACAGTAGCTACACAACGTCACATTGTGCGGTTACTGTGCTCACCCTGAGGGTGCAGTGAGGCGCCCAGCACCAGGTCCACCAAACCATCCATGGCAAACATAGGCCATGCTGGGGATCCACAACAGTGATAATGTGTGAGATAGGTGGATTCTACCCAAACACCTTGGATATATTTGCCTGTCTCAGTCAGGTGTAGTCCCTATGGACCCCTAGGAGGATTATGGTGGTGGACCGGGTCTCCCATCAGCAGATCCACATTCCGCCTCCCTGCAATGAGGGCAGTAGGGGTGACCATCAAACTCAGTTATGCTGTGGATATCACACCCTACAGTGCAGTCACTGCAGCGCTCTACATATCCATGGCACAGGGGCAGACAACTGGGAGGCCTGTCTATGCTAGGCTGCACCCAGACACTATCTGATATTTTAATACAGTAGCCCTTCAGCCACTGCACCCTACTATGCATTCCATCGAGACACATACCAGCTGAAGACAGTCTGCTAGTTGGTCCATTACTGCATCATCCAGTTGGACATGCATGCACCCAGACCTGGGATGGCAGCAGACACATGATACAGTTCAGTCAGTGACTGGCCCCCACACAGGGACACATACATATCACATAACAGAAGTACTATGGGGATGCCTAGCCATGCCGTGGTCACTGCACAGTCAGGGTGAGATTGATCTCCCTGCAGGACATACAGCGGCCGCCCTGTCTGTGTAGATGGTGGCCAGGCACTGCTATGTCAGTCACTGCCCTATGCGCTGTGCAGATGCAGCCTGGTCAGGCCACACTGTCTGGGCTATACCCATGGTACCTTGCTCCTCATTATGCATAAGTTAGGGCATCTGTGAACCTGCCCGTTGTGTGGCCCTCCAGGACTGCATTTTGGGGACTATGCTCTGGGTTATGCACCAGTTTATGGTGTCTGTGCTCAGTGCGGTTAAATATTGGCGTATTAGCCATGCGTATATTATCAGCATTAATGATTAGTCCTTAACCAGGCTTTCTTAACCAGGGCTCCACACATCAAACAGTAAGGATTTGAGGGTTTCTTTGTTTGGTTTTTTTATTACATTGCTAGCTCTCTGACTGGGAGCTCTTAAAAGGATTTTGTGTGTACTTTTTAAAAGCAAGGTTACTTACATTTTTGCTGTTTTAGGGGAACTTTACTGGAGCACAGTAGGTGCTGAACTCTGTAACCTCCTCAGATTCAGAAACTGCTAACACCTAATCAGGTGTTAGTGGGCCTGTTTCCTGAGTGCAGTTGAACCCTGCATAAAAGGCTCCTGTGCCCTGCCCTTTTGAGGCTTTCTTAACCAGGGCTCCACACATCAAACAGTAAGGATTTGAGGGTTTCTTTGTTTGGTTTTTTTATTACATTGCTAGCTCTCTGACTGGGAGCTCTTAAAAGGATTTTGTGTGTACTTTTTAAAAGCAAGGTAACTTACATTTTTGCTGTTTTAGGGGAACTTTACTGGAGCACAGTAGGTTGCTGAACTCTGTAACCTCCTCAGATTCAGAAACTGCTAACACCTAATCAGGTGTTAGTGGGCCTGTTTCCTGAGTGCAGTTGAAGCCTGCATAAAAGGCTCCTGTGCCCTGCCCTTTTGAGGCTTTCTTAACCAGGGCTCCACACATCAAACAGTAAGGATTTGAGGGTTTCTTTGTTTGGTTTTTTTATTACATTGCTAGCTCTGACTCGGAGCTCTTAAAAGGATTTTGTGTGTACTTTTTAAAAGCAAGGTAACTTACATTTTTGCTGTTTTAGGGGAACTTTACTGGAGCACAGTAGGTTGCTGAACTCTGTAACCTCCTCAGATTCAGAAACTGCTAACACCTAATCAGGTGTTAGTGGGCCTGTTTCCTGAGTGCAGTTGAAGCCTGCATAAAAGGCTCCTGTGCCCTGCCCTTTTGAGGCTTTCTTAACCAGGGCTCCACACATCAAACAGTAAGGATTTGAGGGTTTCTTTGTTTGGTTTTTTTATTACATTGCTAGCTCTCTGACTGGGAGCTCTTAAAAAGATTTTGTGTGTACTTTTTAAAAGCAAGGTAACTTACATTTTTGCTGTTTTAGGGGAACTTTACTGGAGCACAGTAGGTGCTGAACTCTGTAACCTCCTCAGATTCAGAAACTGCTAACACCTAATCAGGTGTTAGTGGGCCTGTTTCCTGAGTGCAGTTGAAGCCTGCATAAAAGGCTCCTGTGCCCTGCCCTTTTGAGGCTTTCTTAACCAGGGCTCCACACATCAAACAGTAAGGATTTGAGGGTTTCTTTGTTTGGTTTTTTTATTACATTGCTAGCTCTGACTCGGAGCTCTTAAAAGGATTTTGTGTGTACTTTTTAAAAGCAAGGTAACTTACATTTTTGCTGTTTTAGGGGAACTTTACTGGAGCACAGTAGGTTGCTGAACTCTGTAACCTCCTCAGATTCAGAAACTGCTAACACCTAATCAGGTGTTAGTGGGCCTGTTTCCTGAGTGCAGTTGAAGCCTGCATAAAAGGCTCCTGTGCCCTGCCCTTTTGAGGCTTTCTTAACAAGGGCTCCACACATCAAACAGTAAGGATTTGAGGGTTTCTTTGTTTTGTTTTTTTTTATTACATTGCTAGCTCTCTGACTGGGAGCTCTTAAAAGGATTTTGTGTGTACTTTTTAAAAGCAAGGTAACTTACATTTTTGCTGTTTTAGGGGAACTTTACTGGAGCACAGTAGGTGCTGAACTCTGTAACCTCCTCAGATTCAGAAACTGCTAACACCTAATCAGGTGTTAGTTCCCTCCCTACCCACCCCGGCTCCCACCCACCCCTAGTGAGCAGTCTTGCTTTATAGGGCACCTCCCCCTTTAGCAAATCACAGTGAATTGGACCAGCACATATTGAATATAATTAAAGAGATTTAGCTGCTTTTTCTCTGAAAGGACAGCTGCGAAACCAGCTGGTACTTGGTAGATCTCTCTCTTTTGCTTTAACAGATACCTAAGCTCCACAAACAGAACAATGGCTGGGAAAAATCATATTGCTAAAGCTGTTGCCCCCGTTACAGCTTCTGCCTCGGTCCAGACAGAGGTCCTAATGCCAGTTGAAGAACCGGTTCCATGTGCAGGGTGCCTGCATGCTGAAGCTCTGAGGAAACAAGTGGAGGAACTCAGAGAGGAGGTGGCGAGGCTGAGGAGCATTCAAGACAGTGAGAAGTACATTGATGAGATGCTTCTTGCAGCAACCAGGCTCTCCAGCACAGGAGAAGATGGGTGCCAACAGAATGTCGATGGTTGGACAACAGTCACCAGAGCCTGCAAAATCACCAATCCAACTTCTCCAGCCCTTGAATTGAAGAACCATTATGCAGCCCTGGAAGTGGAGGAGGTGAAAGCATCCCTGGAAAGGGAAGAACCAGAGTTCAAGTACCCCATAGTTGCGGAATCAGTGACCAGAAGGAAACGAAGGGTAGTGGTTGTTGGAGACTCTCTTCTGAGGGGTACTGAGGCGTCCATCTGCCGACCAGACTTGATGTCCAGAGAGGTGTGCTGTCTGCCTGGTGCCAAGATCCAAGATGTTACGGAGAGTTTGCCGAGACTCATCAAGCCCACTGACTATTACCCAATGTTGCTAATCCATGTTGGAACAAATGATACTGCCAGGTATACCTCGGAACGTATCAAAAGTGACTTCATGGCTCTGGGACAGAGGGTGAAGCAGGTAGGTGCACAGGTGGTGTTCTCTTCAATCCTCCATGTTGAGGGTAAAGGCCAAGGCAGAGAGGCTCGCATCCTGGAGATGAATGCATGGCTGCGTGGATGGTGTCTTCAAGAGCATTTTGGTTTCCTAGACCATGGGATGCTGTTCCAAGGGTTGCAGAGCAGAGATGGCATCCATCTGTCCAAGAAAGGTCAACGCATCTTTGGTAGTAGACTGGCTAATCTACTGAAGAGGGCTTTAAACTAGATTCGTTGGGGATGGGTGAAGAAAGCCCCCAGGTAAGTGAAAGCCCCCAGGTAGGTGATACATTAAATACCTTTATGGAAATGGGTAACAGGGGTAACACATGGAAAGCAGTGTGTATTAATGCCCGTAGCATGGGAAATAAGATCCCTGAAGTTGAGGCTTTGGTGGGAGTGGCTGACTTGGATTTAGTGGCAGTTACAGAAACATGGTTCACAGAAAACCATGACTGGGATGTAACTATACCTGGCTATACTTTATTCAGAAAGGACAGGGTAGGAAGAAGGGGAGGAGGAGTGGCACTATATGTAAAAACTACTATTAAAGCTTTGGAATTACAGAGCTTAAAAGGGAGAGAAGAGGCATTGTGGGTTAAACTAGAAAGAGGGAAAGAGAAATCTATTTGCATTGGTGTGATATACAGACCTCCCTCACAAGAGGAAGAGGTGGACAGAGAGTTAATTGAAGACATACGCAGCATTGCTAGGAAAGGGGAAGTGCTACTGCTAGGAGATTTCAATATGCCAGATGTTGATTGGCACATTCCTGCTGCAGTATCATCTAGAAGTAAGGAGATCCTGGATTCTCTACAGGGAGAACTATTCAGGCAATTGGTAACAGACCCCACACGTGAAGGGGCCATACTGGACTTGGTGCTTACCAATGGTGAGAGTGTTTCTGATGTTGTAGTGGGAGATCATTTTGCATCGAGTGACCACCAGATGGTATGGTTCAGTATTAGGACTAGGGCTGTTAGAATCCATTCCAAGGTGAAGATCTTAGACTTTAGGAAGACTAACTTTGCGAAGATGGGCCAATACCTCAGGGAGTCGTTAGTGGGATGGGAACAGCTGGGGGATGTAGAAAACAGTGGGCAAAACTGAAAGGGGGTATTTTAAAGGCAACCAACCTTTTTGTTAAAATGGTAAATAAAGGCAAAAGGAACAGGAGACCGCTATGGTTTTCGAAGGAAGTAGCTGAAAAAGTGAAGAAAAAGAGGGAGGCCTTCATGAAATACAAGAGATCACAGAGAGAGGAAGACAGGCATCTGTATTTGGCAAAACTTAGAGAAGCTAGCAAAGTAGTCAAGAAGGCAAAGATTCAAAAGGAGGAGGAAATAGCCAATGCAATAAAATGGGGGGATAAGACATTTTTCAGATATATTAGTGAGAAGAGGAAGGGCAAAAGTGGTATTGTCAGACTCAAGGGTGCAGGGGGGGAATATGTAGAAGCTGATAAGGATAAAGTGGAATTGCTTAACAAATATTTTTGTTCTGTGTTCACAGATGAAGAACCAGGAGCAGGACCTCAGAAAACACCCACAAATAAGAACAGAAGCGAGGGACATCTTGAACAATTTTCAGAAGACTGTGTTCGTGAGAAACTAGCTCAACTTAAAGTAGACAAAGCGATGGGACCGGATGGGATACACCCTAGAATACTGAGGGAACTTGGGGACGTTCTAGCAACTCCACTGACTGACCTTTTCAATGCCTCGTTGGAGTCAGGAGTGGTGCCAAAGGACTGGAGAGAGGCTCATGTGGTGCCTTTACATAAAAGCGGAAGTAAGGATGTGGTTGAAAACTACAGGCTGGTTAGTTTAACTTCGGTGGTGAGTAAATTATTGGAAACGCTGCTGAAAGAGAAAATAGTGAGGTTTCTGGAGTCCGGCGGATTACAGGATCCGAGGCAGCATGGATTCACCAGAGGCAGGTCTTGTCAGACAAATCTGATCGATTTCTTTGACTGGGTGACCAGGGAGTTGGACAGAGGGAGAGCTCTAGATGTGGTGTATTTAGATTTCAGTAAAGCCTTTGACACTGTTCCTCACAGGCGACTTATAAACAAACTGAGCACCCTAGGGATGGACCCTAAAGTTACTGCTTGGGTTAGAAATTGGTTGGGTGGGAGGCGACAAAGAGTACAAGTAAATGGAGCTCACTCTGAGGAGAAGGATGTTACCAGTGGTGTGCCCCAGGGATCTGTCCTCAGTCCGATTCTTTTTAACATCTTTGTTAGTGATATAGCGGAAGGGCTGTCGGGTAAGGTTTGCCTCTTTGCGGATGATACCAAAATCTGTAATAGAGTAGACACCCAGGAAGGTGTAGATAACATGAGGAGGGATCTAGCTAAGCTTGAAGAATGGTCTAGAATTTGGCAGCTGGGATTTAATGTTAAAAAATGTAAGGTCATGCATTTGGGCTGCAGCAATCCAAGGGAGCAATACAGTATAGGAGGTGAAGTACTTTTGTCCACTAAAGAAGAGCGGGACCTAGGCGTGGTTGTGTCTGATGATCTTAAAGTAGGTAAACAGGTAGAAAAGGCGACGGCAAAAGCTAGAAGGATGCTTGGGTGCATACGGAGAGGAATGGCTAGCAGAAAAAAGGAGGTGATAATGCCTCTGTATAAGTCTTTGGTGCGACCTCATTTGGAGTATGGTGTGCAATTCTGGAGATCGCACCTTCAAAAGGATGTGAACAGGATGGAGTCGGTGCAGAGGGTTGCTACTAAAATGATTAATGGGCTTCATTATAAAGCATATGAGGACAGACTTAAGGATCTTAATATGTACACCTTAGAGGAAAGGCGGGATAGAGGTGATATGATTGAGATGTTTAAATACCTCCATGGCATAAATGTTCAGGGAGAGAGCCTCTTTCAATTGAAAGCAAGTTCTGCTACGAGGGGACATGGGATGAGGGTGAAGGGAGATAGATTCAGGAGTGATATGCGGAAATATTTCTTTACAGAAAGAGTAGTGGATCCGTGGAATAGTCTCCCAGTGGAGGTGGTAGAGATGAGGACAGTAACTGAATTCAAAAAAGCATGGGACCAACACAGAGGATCTCTAAAGGTAGAAAGTGGACTGTTGTAGTTGTTGTTATGGAAGGACAGACTAGATGGGCCTTGTGGTCTTTTTCTGTCATCAGGTTTCTATGTTTCTATGTTTCTATCACGGTTTATTTGTGGCAAAATATGGGTCCTGGATTGGCAGTAGCCCCAGCTGGGCTTTGAACCTATGACCTTCTGTTCTTGCACACACTGTGTGTGTGCACTGCACCACTGTGTTGCCACAGATAGGCTGCATTCCCTAGGGCAGAGCTACTCAATTCCAGTCCTGGTGGCCCGCAACCCTGCAGGTTTTTGGGATATCCCTAATGATATGCATGAGATATATATGCATTAGAGATAGCCTGCCAACCTGACTGGTTTGTGGCCCTCCAGGGCTGGATTTGGAGACTCCTGCCTTACACCTCTGTCATTTAAGATTGTGAGTGGGCAAGGTACAGATGTTCTAGACATCAAAAAGGTAGATAGAATGTGTCACATTCCTCCTACATTCTCAACACCACCAAAAAGTTGTCTAATAGACAATATTTTGGTGGTGGTGAGAAGCAAGGAGGAATGTGACAAATTCTAACCTTTTTGATGTCTTGGACATCTGCACCTTGCCCACTTACAATCTTAAATGACAGAGGTGTAAGGCAGGGGTCTCCAAATCCAGCCCTGGAGGGCCAAACACCAGTCAGGTTGGCAGGCTGTCTCTAATGCATATATATCTCATGCATATCATTAGGGATATCCCAAAAACCTGCAGGGTTGCGGGCCACCAGGACTGGAATTGAGTAGCTCTGCCCTAGGGAGTCCATGACTGTACATCCGACAGGGCCTGTGTGTTGCGGTGGGCGTGACAGCCTGCACATGGCTGGGCAACTGTCTGCTGTGGCTAACAGCCACTGGCCCCTCCACCACCTGTACCCTTCCACCAACATGCTGACATGTCGTTCTCTTGGCAAATGCCTATGAGCTGCTAAGGTGTCGCACTCCGGGACTGCATTTGTGGGACTCGGCTGTGGGAACTGCCCATGGTTAGGGGGGGTGGGCGGGTAAAATATAGGTGTTTGTCTCAGGGATAAGGGGGTGTCTTTACTATCTCTGTTGTGTGGTGGGTAAAATGTGGGAACAGGGTTGGTGGGTGCTCCAGCTGGGGTTTGAACCCGTGACCCTATGGTCTTGCAGGTACTGGCTGTGTCCGCTTCACCACACTGTAGCAACAGGAACAGTGAGGTCCCTGGAGATGGGAGACCTGGCAGAGTGAGTCGGAAACCCTGCTCTGCACATGTTTACTGTCAGCTCATTCACCTTGTATTGCGATACACGTGCACATAGACCCCACACTTGACCTCGGGATATGGGGATGGACCCTCACCAAACTGGCCAATGGTGATAGTAGGGGGCAACCATAGCAGACAGTCCCAGGGGGACTCAGGGCAGGGCTGA
This sequence comes from Ichthyophis bannanicus, assembly GCA_033557465.1. Lineage (NCBI taxonomy): Eukaryota > Metazoa > Chordata > Amphibia > Gymnophiona > Ichthyophiidae > Ichthyophis > Ichthyophis bannanicus. The sequence goes on from CM066038.1 coordinate 350,083,817, forward strand.
CTGAGGAATGATTTGTGGACAGCTGTACGCTCCATAGACCCTTGCAAAAATCATATTTGGTTTTTTGTAGCTTCCCAGGATTTTGTTTTTACGGTTGCCTACTGATATCTCTGCTGCACAGCTGGTTTATACTTTCTTTTGGCTTTTGTTATGTTCTTTTTACATTTCTGTTTGCTATTTTGTTCTGTGCACATGTATCACAATGCTCACGTTTTTGTAGGTTTCCCCGGTTTGCTGTACATTGCTGACGGAAATGGTTTCTCTTCCCTTTAGTATGCCTTTAACGGCAGGTTTTCATTCGCGTTGGGATTCTGCTCACATAATCAGCGCGTTGGTGTTGGGGGAGCCTCTCCACGCCCACTCTCCGCCCATTGACCCCTTCTCTCCGCCCACTCTCCACCTTCCGCACTGTTTTAACGCGCCGCAGGGGTTTACGATCGTTAAATGCGGGTTACGCGCGTAGTGTACGGTTAACGGTCGTTCGCACGTTGGAACGCGCGTTGGGACATGCGAACGGTCGTTAGTCGTACATTACGCGCGGTATTCACGATTACCGCGATTTAGTAAACATACCCCTAAGTTTCAGAGATTCTCTCGTGTTTAGATGTGTTTCCTGGAGAAACAAAACATCGGCTTTTTCTTGTCTCCCATATAGAATTATTTTCTTGCGTTTAAAGGAGTTGTTAATCCCCTTTGTGTTTAGAGAGAGTATCTTAATGATCACCATGTTTGTTACCTAACAATCCTATAGTTGACTGAACCCATGCCACGACATGTTTTGGCGCCCATCTTGCATTGCCTGCCTTGCCCCACTTCATTATAACCCAAGATGTGGTCCCATGACTAATACAAGAATCACCCGGTTGTGCTACCTGACTTAACATGAACTCTAGTGATGCTGCTGTGAACACTGGAGGGGAAAACATCCTTTCAAAGTTGATGTGAATGCCCAGGGGAAACAAGATGGGCACAGAGGGCAAGTATTGGAAAAATTATCCCCAACATACTAATACCTGAACATTGATCATGCAATTAGAATAACTAAGCCCTGACTCCCTCTCCCCACCCCCTTCAACCACTACCAATGAACATGTCAACATTGAAAAGTATACTGCTCCAAACATATCTCAGCCAGCTACTCCTTTTAACATAACCTTTGAAAACCAACTGAAGCCAAGATAACATTTGTCCTGGAGTGACAGCCCCTCAACGTAGAAGAAGGGAGCGTCCCAGCGAAACAGATCAGCGAGGGCTAATGCAATTCCCTCTTTGTTGAATCATCGCATCTACATCAGTTCTTTTTCCTCTAAGTACGCGGCTAGAGAACAGGAAGGTCTTGGTCTGGTTGTGCAGAGTCACCCTCATCCAAGCTGGTTACATCAGCCCGAACCTTGCTTGCAGCTGTTGCAACCAGGGTCTCAGAGCTAGAAAGCCTTTCCGTCCGTCCACTGTGTACTTGGCAAAATAAGGAAAAAAGAACAGTCTGTGTCCCTCGAATTCTATTGGGGAGCGTGTGCGCGAGGCCTCCATAATTTGCATCACTTGCTGGAATCGAAGGACCCTAAGAATGATTGGCCTCGCTCATTTGTTGTTGAGTTGTGGTTGAGAAGGAACCTTATGCACACGCTCTATCTCAAAGGGGAGCGCAAATGTTAAGTTTAACACCTGAGGGATAATTTTCTGTAGAAATGCAAATACATCTTTACCTTCAGCCCCTTCTGGAACACCAACAATCCGTACATTGTTCCTTCGTGCTCTATTATTCCCGTCCTCCAGGTCTTTTTGTAGAGTTTTAATTTGTTTCACCTGTCTATCAATGAGACAAAGTCGTTCTTCATGAGCGCCAAGCACTTGCTCTACCTTATCCTATCTTAAGGTAAGTGGAGTGGAGGAGTGGCCTAGTGGTTGGGGCAAGGTACTTCAGGCCAGAAGGTTGGGGGTTCAAATCCCACTAGAGGACAGCAATCTTGGGCTGGAAGGACTGGGGTTTCTAGTCCCACAGGTGCTCTTTGTGGTCTTGGGCAAGCCACTTAACCCTCCATAGCCCATGTTCCCTGTAAAATAGTTATCTCCAAGTTATAATGCCCTGTTTAATGTAATTTCAGTTTGTTCAATGTAAACCACACTGATGCAGAATAGTGTGGTATATAAGAGAATGTAAATAAATAAATAAATAAGCACCTCCATAGAAGCTCTCATTGCCCCAATATCATCTTGAACGGCTGTCAGCGCCTCGCCATTCGATCGGACCATCTCTCAGATTGCTTGTACCTCAGAGAGCAACTCTTGTAGGGCCTCAGGCTCCTGGGTGGCCACCATCTTTTGTGGGGAAGGAGGCTCCATCTTTGATCTCTTTGCGCTATTATTCTGTGCTGTGGGGAAGTCCAGTCGCATCGGCTTGGGCCCAGACATTTCTCCAGGCTGTTGCTCTCCAAATCTACTGCTTCCCAACAAGATCAGTAGTATATTGGACAGGATTCTTTTCAAGCCCTCTGGAGCGAAAGCTCTACGCGGCCATCTCGTTCGGCGCTAGGCTCCGCCCCCCCAGTTCAGGCATTGTTAAGGTGTGTTCATTGTGCAGGAGATAGTAGTAGTGTTCTGGTGTTAACTGCTGCTCAGTGTGCCTGAACCATCAGCCTGACATTACATCCAGTTGAGGATAGTGGATAGGGTTGCCAATTGGCTCCAGATGCGCCCCTCCATCACCGCCTGTCACTGTTCTGTCTCTTCAACCTGGGGAGGAGACGATTGATGGGTGTTAGGTTAGTGGTTTAGAAGATATCAGGAAAGGCATTTAAAGATGGCAGCTGGCGGGACATCGGCCTCTTTGCCTCCATGCGGCTGATCGGGCATCGGGGTAGCAGCAGGAGCTGCTCGCCCCTCCCGCTCCCCCCACCAAGGCCCAATCGGGGCGCATCAGGAAAGGCATTTAAAGACGGCAGCCAGCAGGTGTGCCTGCGCCTGGCAGGCCCGCACCTGAGAGCCTCGCCAGAGGGACCTTTGGCATGGCCTTTAGGCGCGGCATAATGGCGAGGCTGCTCTCGACCTCACAGATGCCTTCACGGAGTGCAACCAAATGACCTAAATTAATGAACGGAGTGGAACGGGTAAACGTAGATCGATTGTTTACATTATCAGAATATAGGAAGATTAGGGGACATGCAATGAAGCTACAGGGTAAACTATTTAAGACTAATAAGAGAAAATATTTTTTCACTCGTGTAATCAAACTCTGGAATTTGTTACCGGAGAATGTAGTAAAGGCTGTTAGTGTAGCTGGGTTTAAAAAAGGTTTGCACAAGTTCCTGGAGGAAAGGTCCATAAACCATTATTAAAAAGGGACCCAGGATATCAATGCTTGATCCAATACAAGCATTGTGGAACCTGGTCTTTTGGGGAAACTGCTAAGTACGTATGACCTAGATTGGCCACTGTTGGAAACAGGATACTGGCTCGATGGACCTTGGTCTGACCCAGTATGTTATATCTTATGTTCTTATAACCCTGGTTCCACCTCTGCAGGGTAAGCACCTACCATGCTACCGCATTGCTCTGAACTCCATCACTACCACATTGCTCAAAATACATTGCTGTATTAATGTATTAATGTAAAATACATTGCTGTATTATAACACTGCTGCCCATCACTTGTGGCGCTGCTACAACATTACCTGTAACATGGCATGTTCAGCTTAGCCCGCTGAACCCACTGCTACCCCATTGGCCTGTAATATAACATTTACCCTGTTCTTACCCTCTTCTTACCCTGTTCTACCCTGTCTTACCCCTGTTATGCCCATGCTTGCACCCTCTGTGTTGTCTTGATTAGATTGTGAGCTCTGATGAGCAGGGACTGTCTCTTGTTTGTTCCTATGTAAACCGCGCTGATTTGAAATAGCGCGGTATATAAAACCAAATAAATAAATGGTGCCTGGAGTGAAACTGGTACACGTGGGTCAATTGTTTCTACAATCCGAATGTTGAAAGACTAGGGGACAAGCACTGCGGCTACAGTGTAAACCATTTTGGACTATTGGGTGGAAATAATTTTTCAGTCAATGTGTACTCAAACCCTGCAATTCATTACCGGAGGATGTGGTAAAGGCTGTTAGTGTAGCTGGGTTTAAAAACTGTTTGGCCAGGTTCCTGGGGAAGGTCAATACACCATTGTTAGAGTGGATCCTGGATTTGCACTGCTTTCCCCATTACAGGCATTGTGGATCCTGTGTGTCTTTTGGGGTAACTGCTAGGTACGTGTACCCTAGATTGGACACTGTTGATCACTGAATACTGGGCATAATGGACCTTGGTCAGACACAGTCATTCATATTTTCTATTTTTATGTTTTTCTGTGCCACATAAGCAACTACCTGGTCCACCCTGTGCCCCAGCAGCCCCCACTGCATGACCCACATACACCCTCCTGTGCCCCATTTTCACCATCATCATAGCGCCCTTTCATACTTGGGTACTATGCTGTTGCTGCAAATAGAGCACTACTATCACTTTCTTGGGCTCACCTGTCTGTGCAGCCCATTGTAGACATTTAAATAGGCTCTCTCTCCTCAAACTGCACCCTTACCAACAAGTTTTCACTCGCGGTAATGTTCCTAGTGTTAAGGTGACAACGTAAATGTAGCAGGGGCTTGTTCCTGCCCAATCCCCACCCATTGACCCCTAATCTCCACCTACTCTCCATCCATAGGGCACTTTACGCCACAGATCCTGTTAATGCTCGTTAAAGGTGGCGTTAACGTCCACTAATGTAACATTAATGGGCATTAACTGCACCAGAGCGATGTTAACACGCATTAATGTTGCAGATGCTACATTAGCGCAGTTTAGTAAACATCCCCCTTCGTGTAGTTTCTATTGCATGCTAACCATTAGCATGAGTCCATGGTAATGATCACCACACGCTAAAAACAGAACCTTAGTAAAAAAACTTGTGCTATGTGCATAGTAGCGTAAGTATTTGTCACCATCCACTCTCAGCGACTACACACTGGCTCACTAGTACTATTGCTCTCAAATCTCTCTAGCTAAGAAGAACTATTACTCAACTCTTATCTCCTTGTCTGCTAATTATTCCCATTGCTTATACTCTGTTCTTTCGTCCCCTTCTAAGCCCTCTGCTGTTCCCCTCTCTTCTACTGGTCAACTGTCCCCCTCACCACAGCTCATTGCTGATTTCTTCACTTCCGAGGTCGCTATGTTACGGGCTTCCTTTGCAAACAGTCCCCCACCCCCCTCTCCCTCTTTGCCCTCTTCCCCTTCCAGATCTCCCAATTTTACATCTACACCTGCCCCTGTTGGCTTCACACATCTGGCCCCTTCAGTCTCCTCTGCTGAACTTCTTAAGGGTCTTACCTCATCGCACAAGACCACCTCCTCCTCTGATCCGATTCCTTCCTTCTGGATCTCTACACCATCCCTTGCTCTGCTTCCGATTGTCTTAACCATTATGAATTCCAGCCTTTTCTCTGGTGTTTTTCCTACAGCTTGGAAACATGCCATCGTCTGCCCTCTAATGAAGAATTCCTCACTTGACCCATTTTCCCCATCAAATTATCGACAAGTCTCTATCCTTCCTTTCCTCTCGAAACTGCTTGAGAAATTGGTCTTTGCACAGCTCTCTACCTACTTGGATTCCACTCTAGCTTTGCACCCCCGCCAATCTGGCTTCCTCCCGGGTCACAGCACAGAAACTGTCCTTCTCTCTTTTCTTAGTGAGTTGCACCAGTCCCATGATCACAGTGATATCTCAGTGGTGGTATCTCTTAATCTATCTGCAGCTTTTGTTCTTGTCGATCGTGACACACTGATTTTCTGTCTACATGATCTCGGGATCAGAAGAAGTGGCTTTCATTGGTTTCACTCTTTTCTTTTGCATTACTCTTTCTTGATCTCCATTGGCAGGGCCAGATTTACCTATACGCCATGTACGCCATGGCGTAGGGCCCACAGCTGGCAAGGGCCCACAAAAAGCTGCCGCGGCAGCATGGACGTTCCCCGCGGGGCCCCCTCTGCCCTGCCGAATCCCCGGCTGAGCCCCTCCGTGCCGGCTTTGAGAGGCGCGAAGGGAGAGTGTCTCCCTTGCGTCTCTGTTAAGCTCGCAGGGGCTGATGGGAAATTTCCCATCTGCTCCTGCAGGCTTAACAGAGACGCGAGGGAGACACTCTCCCTTCGCGCCTCTCAAAGCCATCGCGGAGGGAGGGAGTCGGCAGGGCAGAGGGGGCCCCGCGGGACCGTCCATGCTGCCGCGGCCTTGGTAGCAGCCAGCGGTTTTGCTTTTTTAAAATTTCATTTTACTTGAGCCGATGGGGGGGGGGGGGTAGGACTGGAAATGGGCTGGGGCGGTTAGGACTGGTAATGGGCTATGGGGGGGCCGAGGACTGGAAATGGGAGGGGGGGGTTAAGACTGGAGGTGGGCTGCTGGGGTTAGGCCTGGTACGGGGCTGTGGGCTGTTGGGGGGGTTAGAACTGGTAATGGGCTTTGGGGGGGTTGAGACTGATAATGGGCTGTGGGCTGTTGGGGGGGTTAGAACTGGTAATGGGCTATGAGGGGTTAAAGACTGATAATGGGCTGTGGGCTGATGGGGGCTGTCTGGTAATCGTCTATGGGGGGGCTAGGACTGGAAATGGGCTGGGGGGGTTAAGACTGGAGGTGGGCTGATGGGGTTAGGACTGGTAATGGGCTGTGGGCTGTTGGGGGGGTTAGAACTGGTAATGGGCTAAGGGGGGTTAAGACTGATAATGGGCTGTGGGCTGTTGGGGGGGTTAGAACTGGTAATGGGCTATGAGGGGGGGTTAAGACTGATAATGGGCTGTGGGCTGATGGGGGCTGTCTGGTAATGGGCTATGGGGGGCTAGGACTGGAAATGGGCTGGGGGCGTTAAGACTGGAGGTGGGCTAATGGGGTAAGACTGGAAGTGGGCTGATGGGGGGTTAGGACTGGTAATGGGTTATAGGGGGGGCTTAAACTGAAAATGGGGTGATGGGGGGTTAGGACTGGAAGTGGGTTGATGGGGGGGCTAGGACTGGTATTGGGTTGGGGGGTTGCTAGGACTGGAAATGGGCTGATGGGTGGCTAGGACTGGAAATGGGCTGATGCAGGGACTAGAAGGGAATGGATGCTGGGTGAGGCTGGAACTAGAAGGGAGCTGATGTTGGGGGAGGATTAGAATGGGATGGGGCTGGAAGAGTAAAATGGAGAAGGGAAAAATATTTTGTGTGGGAGGGATAAAAAATCTACAATTGGCCGGGTATTGGGAGAGTAAGTGGGGATTGAGGATGGAGGGGTAAAATTTCAGTGGATGAAATAGGAATGAGGAAAGAGCAAAAGGAGAAAGATTAGTATGTTAAAGCAGATGTAGAGAGAGAATGGAAAAAACTAGAAGAGAGAAGAAAGGACAAATGGACAGCAGACGATGGAGAGTTAGCAGAAGACACGAAGAAACCAGAAGAAAGTGGCTGGAGCAATTGCAGCTGAAAAAAATGCACAAAAGGTAGAAAAATATCTCTTTATTTTGAATTTATTAATTGGAATATGTCAGCTCTGGTAAATGTGCATCATTAACGTCTGCGCTTTGTTTAGTACAAGAGCAAATTAATGTATAGTTATATTTCTACAGTGTTGTACATTCCAAGTTTGGCTTTTGGGATTCTCAGTTTAATTATTGTCTTCCTGTTTCTAAATTGTGATTACTTGTTTGGTGATGGTCTATGTTCTGCATGTGTAACAGAGCTGAGGTGTTCTGTTTATATAATTCCTATTTGACATTGCCACTTGTTCTCTTTCCCCAGTAGGTCATGTATTGTTGTTCTCTGAAATGTATTGGTTTAATATTTGCAGTGTTGCCTTTTGATTGGTAGAGTATGGTGCTTTGTGAGTCCTGGTAGTGCTGTTAGGATACGGCGGGTTTGCTATGGTTGGCACTGGATTATAGTAATGTAGAAATCTTTTAGTCTTTCTTTATCCATACACTCATTAAGAGGCACGTTTACTAAAAGTTAGTATATGGTAGCATTATGCAAATATTTATGCAAATGAGGCCCCTTATGCAAATGAGGCCCCGCACCCCCCTTGGGCCGCCCCTGCTGGGGGCCCACAATTTTTGTTGGCGTAGGGCCTCACTCAAGGTAAATCCGGCCCTGTCCATTGGTACTACCTCCTCTTCTTCATCTCCTCTACATTGTGGTGTACCACAAGGCTCAATGCTTGCATATCTCCTTTTTAATGTCTTTATGTCTTTCCAGACTGCAGACACATTGGTGCAAAACATAATTGTCACAGTCATTCTTCAATAGAGGATGTATTGAAGAAAAGAGCAGAAAAGTTTCTAAGTCCTGCCCTTATTCCAAATTTCCATAGGAATAATGTGGATGCCCGCAAGACAGACCTGAAGACGTACATGGGCCTTTCCTGAGTATGCTTTCTATGTTTCTTTGGCTGATCACGCCCCTGTTCTGCTCATTCTCATCCACATTCAGAGATCCCTGTGCTAGTGCCATAGACGTACATGGCTGCGGGGTTTTTAGAATATGGTCTTAGATGTTTTCACTAGAAAAATGTCTAACCCGCACGTATAACTAGCTTATTCATATTACGGAATGACCTCCTTAGAATCTTAATCATAACTTGAAAATGAGCTCTCACCTTGAATCATGCCAACATTGTCAAAAACCTTTTCAGTATCTAATATATCTCCAGTTTCGGGTGATCAGGCTACCAAGCCACATATATTAAATCATTTAGCAACGATGAATGCACCTCTTCACAAAAGATCTCATGTGTCTGCCAATTAAAACTGGTAACCTCTTACCGAAGTATAGTGCCAAAGTTTTGAATAAATCTTACAGTCTACATTAATAAGTGAGATAGGCCTGCGATTTTTGACCTCCATTTAGTCTTTCCCAGTTTATCATTCACAGCCACTTCCACTTCAGCCAATCTGCCTTCCAAGGTTTCAAGTGCTCCCACCCCCTATATAGATGTAATTAGTGATGAACCAATTCCTCTGCAGACACCCTGTAAAACGCTGTTGGGAACCCTTCAGAGCTTGGGATCTTATTAAACAGAAGGTCTCAAATCGCATGCCCAACTTCCTCTTCAGCTAGGTCACCTTAGATCATTCCTTATAAGAAACTCCCCAGATAATTAAAAATGGAATAGGAGATAACAACTTCCTACTGGGCTGCTAGGAGTTAGCATTGACTCAAAGGCACATATTGCATTTTTGTGGACTGATAACCGGCTAAAAGATACTAAACTGAGAGTAAAACTTAATAGTAATATTTTTTCAGTGGAGAAAGCTAAATTGTAGAGTGCCCCAGGACTCTGTACTGGAATCTGTGCTTTCTTAACATATTTATAAATGCGTGAATTGGATTAAATTTGTAAATGTAGCCCACCACTCATTAAGGAAGTAAGTGTGACGGGTACTGCTAAAAAGAAACTTACAGGGTGACTGTCACTTTAAATAGAGAAAAATACAATAACACAGCAGAATAGAGCATCTAAAACAAAATAAAGGATTCTGGTTGATAGGGAAAGACTGAGCTCAGGGCATAAACTGAATCAAATTAGCAAAAACAAGAAGCAAATAAGTAAAGCAGACACAAAATAATATTTTCCAATAAAAATACCTTTATTAGATGATCCCCCAAAAATAATGTATCTATAGTCTTTGCTTCAGACAAAGCGCAATTACTCACCTGTAACAGGTGTTCTCCGGGGACAGCAGGAATCAGTCCTCACATATGGGTGACGTCAACACTGATGGAGCCCTCAGAGAAACATCCGCCCAGCTTTCAAAGGAAGCCTTTGGAAGATGCTACCACGCATGCATGGTTCCCTTCCCGCTCAAGGATGCCATCTTGGTCAATCAGATGACATAGCTAAAAGACAGCAAAAATAAAAGATGGTAAAGGAGCAACTCCAAGGGGAGGAGGGAGTGTTGTGAGGACTGATTCCTGCTGCCCCAGAAAACACCTGTTACAGGTGAGTAACTACGCTTTCTCCGGAAACAAGCAGGAATTCAGTCCTCACATATGGGACTTCCCAACTATAAGCTACCGAAAGCCCATAGCAAAAATAGGGGTCCCTCATGGGGAGCTGCAAGCAGCAGCAATTACATCTGTGCCCACAGACCACAGTAGGACCCCTGTGTCCAATGAACCAGCACTCCAGTAGCCTGAACAGAGAAGGGTCAGAGGGTAGGATTTGTCTAAACCCCGAAAAGGTTACGGACTCTCTTTCCAGGCAGTAATGGGTTGTGAAGGTATGGACCGAAGACCAGGTGACGGCCCGGCAGATGTCCATCATCAGGACAGAGCGCACGTTTGCCACCAAGGCTGCCATGGCCCTGACACAGTGCGCCATGATGTGGCCTTCCAGCGGGATCCTTGCCTGCTCGTAAGTAAGGGTGATACAGTCCACCACCCAGGTGGACAACATACGTTTGGTCACCGCCTCCCCCATCCTACTGGGGTCATAGGAGATGAAAAGTTGAGAAGCTTTGTGATGGTCCTGATTGTGTTAGATATAGAAGGACAAGACCGTCTTACAGTCCAAGGTGTGAAGGACAGTCTCCGCCCAACTGAAGTGAGGTCTTGGAAAGAAGGTAGGGAGAACCACTTCCTGGTTGAGATGGAAGGGCAACACTACCTTCGGCAGGAATTTGGAGTGCGTGCGAAGCACCATTCTGTTCTTGTAGAACCTGGTGTAAGGCGCCTTCGCCACAAGGGTCTGAAGCTCGCTCTTTGCAAGCAGAGGTGAGCGCAACCAGGAAAGCCACCTTCCAAGAGAGGTAGCGAAGGTGGCAGGTAGCCAGAGGCTCAAAGGGTGGGCGAGTGAGCTGCCCCAACACTACGTTGAGATCCCATTAGGTTGCCAGAGGGCGAACCGGGGGCTTCGATAAGAGGGGCTTACATCCACCGGATGGTGGTGCGCCGCCAGGGCACTAAGGTGCACTTGGACAGAGTTAGACTTAAGCCTAGACTAAGAGAAGTGGAGAAGGTATTGTAACACAGAGCCACTGTGCAGGAGAAAGGGTCAGCCCCATGATCAGCGCACCAAACAGAGAACCTGCACCATTTGAGGGCGTAAGCCATGCCTTGTGAGAGGCCAGCAGAATGTCTTCCACCGCAGCCAGAAGGTTGAAAGGGGCCAGAGTCACCCTCTCAGCAGCCGCGCTGCCAGCGACAGGGACCCCAGATTGGGATGCAGGAGAGAGCATCTCTCCTAAGAAAGTAGTCCCAGGGAATGGGGGCCTCTACCATCAACTGTAAAAGCAGAGGGAACCATGGTTGCCTGGGCCACCGAGGGGCTATCAGGATGAGCGAGGCCCTATCGCAGAGGGTCCTGAACAAGATCTTGGTGATCAATGGCATCAGAGGGAAGGTGTACATGAGGCCTTCTGACCATGAGACCAGGAAGTCATCTGCTGCCACCCTAGAGGGGTGGGCCTGCTGGGAGCAGAAGAAGGGAAACTGAAAGTTGTCTGAGCTGACGAACAGGTCAATCACAGGTTTACCCCAGCGCCAGAAAAGCCGACTGGCTACCTTGGGATCCAGTTGCCACTCATGTGGCTGGAGAGCTCTGCTGAGTCTGTCGGCCAGCAGGTTGTCCTGGCCTGGCAGGTAAACTGCTCGCAGGAGGATATCCTGTTGGATTGTGTACAAGCAGAAGACCAGTGCCTCCTGACAGAGGGCACGAGACCTCGTGCCCCCTTGTTTGTTCACATAGAACATCACCATCTGGTTGTCCATCTGGACTAGTACTGGCTGGTAATGCAGGGGGTGACAGAAGACCCTCAGAGCAAGGTATATAGCTCAGAACTCCAGGAGGTTGATCTGCTGGATGCTCTCGTCTGGTGACCAGCTGCCCTGAGTGCGGAGATCTCCGCAGAGGGCTCCCCAGCCGAGTAGGGAGGTGTCCGTGGTGAGGAACCTCAAGGGGCTTGGGTCCTGAAAAGGCATGCCCGCCTCGAGATGCTTGGGCAACTGCCACCAGATAGGGAGTCCGCCAATTGGTGGGTCACCGAGACTTTGTCGTGGAGGCAGCCCTTGACCTGAGACCACTGATCCCGGAGACACCACTACTCTGCCCTCATGTGGAGGCAAGCGTCTGGGGTGACATGGACCATGGAGGCCATGTGCCCGAGAAGGCATAGGAGAAGCTGGGCAGGCACCGAGGGACTGTACTGTACATCCCGAGCTAGAGACCTGAGGCAATCGACTCAGTCCCCGGGCAAGAAAGCCTTTGACTGGAGAGTGTCAATCTTTGCCCCAATGAACTTCAGACACTGTGTCGAGAGGAGGTGAGACAGGGTAGTTTATGACAAAGCCCAAGTGTTGCAGGACCTGGATGGTGCGTGCGGCGGCCTGCCGCACCTCTGAGGTGGTACCGCCCTTTATGAGCCAGTCGTCCAGGTAGAGGAAGATGAATACCCCCTGGAGCCAGAGGAAGGCAGCCATGACTGCCAGGCATTTCATGAAGACTCTTGGAGTAGAGACTAGATCAAAGGTGAGAACAGTGTACTGAAAATGCCTGCCCCCTACCACGAACCACAGGTGCTGCCTATGGTTGGGGTGGATGAGGATGTGGGTATAAGCATCCTTGAGGTCTAAAGAGCATAGCCAGTCTCCCTGCTGGAGGTATGGCAGCAATGTTCCAAGGGAGAGCATCTTGAACTTCTCCCTCACTAGGAATTTGTTGAGGTTGCACAGGTTGAGGATGGGCCTTAGGCCCCCTATTCTCTTTGACATAAGGAAGTACTGGGAATAGAACCCCTTGCCCTTGAGATGGTAGGGCACCAGTTCCACTGCTTTGTCCTCGAGAAGACCTGCCAACTCCTTCAGAAGAAGGTCCCAGTGGAGGGGAGACCTGAGGGGCTCTCCCGGGAAATAAGGGGAAGGTGTCTGAGTCAGGTGGAGGAGGTAACCCTCCCTGACTACTCTTAGTGCCCAGGAATTGGTGGTGTTGGTCACCCACCTATGAGCATAGATGGCCAGACGTCTCCCTGTGGGCTGCTGACCTCCTTGGGGTAGAGAGGCTATTGTCAAGGAGTCAAAAACTCCCCTCTGACTGGGCTGAAACTGGTGCCTGGGGTTTCGGAGCCTTCTGCTTATGTGGGCCATGCCCTTGTCACTTGGCCTGCTGACCCTGTGGGGAGCTGGGAAGGCCTGATAAGGAGGGTAGTTTCTGTAAGCAGTCCCCTTCTTGGGTAGAAGGGGTTTTTATCTGAGCCCTTCCTTCGGGGAGGGGCAGCAGTCCTTTTAGAGAACCTGGTCCTCGTCATAAACTCGGTCTCCAGCTCGGCAGCCTTGTTGGTCATGGGTTTGCCAAAGAGGGTCTCTCCTTGGCAGGGGACATCAACCAATTTGTCCTGAACCCACTGCTCGAGGTCGGACAATTGTAGCCAAGCTTGGTGGCGTGCACTGATGCTCGCCGCCGCTACTCAGGCTGCTGACTCAGACCCATCATAGGCTACTCAAGACATGAATTTGGAGCATTCATGGACTGCTTTGTCCAGGTTCTAGAATTGCTGCAAAGGTTCTTCGCAGAGATCAGCAGAGAACCCTGCGAGTTCCTTCGCCAGGTCTCTCAGGTACATGCCCATATACAGCTGGTAGGCCTGGATGCGGCCGATGAGCATTGAGCCCTGGTAGCACTTTCTGCCAAGGTCATCCAGGGTGCGGGGAGAACCAGATGGGATGTTGCAGTCGTGATGGGTATTGGGGGACTCCTCATCCTCCGTCTCCCACTTGGAGTAGTCCATGGAGGACTCGGAGGGCTGCTCCGTGGACCGCAGGGATCCCGATACTGTGTGTCCAGTGTCCGGCAGACTTGCTGGGGATGACCGCAGTCCCGTTGAGCGGGACTCAGATCGCGACCTCAGCCGAGGATCGACTCGAGGCCAATGGACCTCGAGGATCTGCTCGGCCACCCATGACATCTTAGACTTATAGGGCCCGGTGGTTGGGGCAGATGAACCGGTCATGCTGGACAACAGTGCCTGCTGCTGGTCCATGAAGGCAGACAAACTGCGCTCCAGGGCCACCATTCTGGACTCCAGGCCAGAAGGCTCCACAGCCTTCGGCACGGGCACCGAGAGACTCGGGCCCTACGCCGGCTCCCCCGAAGGGGAATCCTCGATGAGGATGATTTCTGGGGACCGAGGCTGGTCTGCAGTCAGATCCTTCTGGAGGACCTTAGCAGGCCGTTCCTTCTCTGACGCCTCCGATGGGTGTCTCAGAATGCGGAACCGGGTCCGGGGGACACCTGAGCAGTTGGAGCCATCCAGGGACACCACCTTCGAAGGCTTCTTTCTGGGTTCACTCGAGAGAGACTCCCTTTTTGAGGACCCACGATGAGGCTCGGGTACGGAGGGTTCCATCCGAGGTGTCAGGGCCTCAGATGAGGCCCTGGCCTTCAGAAGCACTGGAGACTCGGGGAAAAACTTATCATGCTGCTGCTAGTGGCTCTTGAGGGCCTTACTGGACATCTTCTTGCAGAGACCACAGGATGCTGAGTCATTATCTGGCCCCAGGCTGTGGAGACAGCAGCTGTGTGTGTCGGTCAAGGACATAATTTTGGAGCACCGATCACACTTTTTAAAGCCTCTGGTAGACATGGGGGAAAAAGTAACCCTTTGAGGTTGAAGACTCTCCGGACTGCCAGTGGGAGAAAAAGGCGTGAATGCGCCAGGAAAAGAAAGAAAGATAACTACAAAAATAGGCCGACTCGACCCCGAAGCAACGAGGTTGGCAGGCGGGAAGAGTACTGGTGCATTACTGGAGGTGAGTATGAAACTCAGAGAAGAAAAAATCAACATTTTCCGGGGACAAGCCAGACAAACGTCTGAAGGGCTCCGCTGAAAAAAGGAGACTGAGCAAGATGGCATCCTTGGGCGGGAAGGGGACCACGCATGCATGGTAGCATCTCCCAAAGGCTTTCTTTGAAAGCTGGGGGGATGCTTCTGCGAGGGCTCTGTCAGTGCCGATTTCACCCATATGTGAGGACTGACTTCCTGCTTGTTCCCGGAGAAAACAATAGACCAGGCAAAATATAAATGGTTGGTAAGAGTCCTTGGATTCAGAGCTCTCTTTTATTTCTCTTTCCGTACTCTCCTCTCCTGTTGGTTCCGTGTTGGGTACTTTTTTCTTCTCACTCCTCCTTTTGTTTTCTAATGGCTGTCTTGAAGTAGCCAATCTCCCTTCACTTTTCTCTGGACATCACTCACTAAAACTCTCCTTTAGGCCCTCTATCAAGGAGAGGTATACCTTCTGTATGGAGATTCACTTTTTCTCCTCCACAAGAGTACAAGTGTAAAAATACCTTTAATAAAATAACACTCTTACTGGAATGTTAGGGATGTACTTCGGTCTAAGGTTTTTACATGGCTAGGCCGGCTGCCCAGCAGAGATCTATGACTGGCCCTTGAAAGGCCGGTTTTTTGCTCTGGCCGTGAGACTGGGAGCAACCAGAGCAGAAAGCCAGCTTTTCATCTGGGGTCCTTGTCCCCCTTGCGCAGTCTCACTTTCTCCTCCGCTATCAGTCCCCTCCTGCCACCTCCTTTCCTTGGCAGCTGTGGCTCCTGCTTCTTATACAGCTGTGGCTGCAATAACACTAATTTAAAAACAAAATGAAACCAGTGCGGAGCCCTCTGCCCCTATGGAACCCCTGCTGCAGCGTCACTTCCTTTTGAGTGTGGGATGCTGCAGCAGGGGTTCCATAGGGCTGGAGGGCTCTGCACTGATTTTGTTTTTAAATTAGCATTATTGCAGCCACCACACTGTAAGAAGCAGAAGCCGCGACTGCCAGTGGAAGGAGGTGGCAGGAAGGGACTGACATGGGGGCAAGGTGGAGGCAGGAAGGCAGCTGAAAGAGTGGGGAAGGAGGTGGCTGGAAAGGTGCTGAAAGAGTAAGGGGAAGTAGGTGGCTGGAAGAGAGCTGACATGGGGGAAGGTGAGGGCTAGAACGGAGCTAACAGAGGTGGGAAGAAAGTGACTGGAAGGGAGCTGACATGGGGAAAAGTGGGGGCTGGAAGGGAGCTTACAGAGGGGGGAAGGTCGGGGTTTGAAGGGAGCTGACACCTGAGGGTGGGACTGGAGGGAGCTGACACTTGGGGATGGGACTGGTACATGGCTGAGTAATGGATAGGAGACTGGAAGAGAGGGAACACTGGGACTGGAAGGGAGTTGACATGGGGGTGGCACTGGGAGTGGAAGTGAGCTGATACCTGGTATGGTATATGGACTAGAAGGGGCTGAACAATGGGGAAGGAGGGGAACTGGAAGGGAATGGACACCACTGGCAGTCCTGTGAATGCAAGGGGGTTGACATTGCAAAGTAATGGGAAGGGAGGACTGAAAAAGCAGCTGATACTGTGGAGGGTTACTGGGACTGGAAATAGACTGATGGAAGGAAGCAAAGAAAACAAAAGAAGAGACAAGAAATGGCAGATGGACTATAGACCATAGAAGAAGAGCTAAGAGAAGACAGGAAAGCAGAAGCCTCAGATCAGGACTAGCATGATCAGAGAATAAAATGGACAGACAACAAAGGTAGAAAAAATAATTTTATTTTGAATTTTGTAAATGGACTTTGTGCTATCTTTATATTTTACACATTTTTGGGAACTGCATCTCTTATTTATCTGATGTTGCACTGAATGTAGAGTCTGGCTTCTTGGGGTTTCAGTTTAATTTTTATCTATATTTTTCTCTTTTCGTTTTATGCTCTTTTATTGATGAAGGACTGTCTGTATTGTGTATGCTGGGTATTTTGTTAGCATGGAATTTCTGTTTAAGAATGTGTAGCAATCTTGCTTGTTCAGTTTGTACATTGCCCTCTCTGAAATTACTTTTTGGGAACAGGGGTGAGACAGGGAGTGGGGTAAGCGTGGGGGCAGGACAGGGGGAGGGAAAAGGGTGGGGTGCGGGAGGGCATGGTCGGAGCATGACTAGCCACAGGTGGCGGGTTTTTCTCTTTCAAAAAGTTGGCAACAATACTTGTGTCTCAAGTCCCTTCTACAGCTTTGAATATTATAGTCCTCTTTTCCTAAAGATAGTGACCGGCTCCTCTGTGGTTAGATTCTTTCCTAGTCTGTTGCAGCAAATAAGTCAATAGCCAAGCTGGTTGCATAAGATTTAGCACCCAGGCCATGCTGTGCCCCAAAGGGGTTCAGTCAGCCTCTCCCTGTTCCCCAGACTCTTTGTGGAAGGAAGATCCTGGGCATTTTCTTGCAAGGATGCTGGGGTGCATAGGGAGAAGAATGGCCAGCAGAAAAAAAGGAGGCGATGGTGCCTCTGTATAAGTTTTTGATGAGACCTCATTTGAAATATTGTATGCAATTCCGGAGACTACACCTTCAAAAGGATATAAACAGGATGCAGTCACTGCAGAGGGTAGCTGCCAAAATAGTCCATTTTTTTCATTATAAATAGTCTGGGGACAGACTTAAAGAGCTCATTATGTTTACTTTAGAGCAGGGGTGGGAAATTTACGGCCCGCGGGCCGCATGTGGCCCGCCACAGAGTTTTCTGCGGCCCACGGCACAGATATAAAACCGGCCCTAGAAAAAAACGTTTTTTTGCTCTGGCCGCGAGATCGTGAGCGGCCAGAGCAAAAAAACAGCTTTTCTCCCGCAGTCCGCAGTCCGTGGTGCGAACGCGATCCCCAATCGATCCTCCATGCAGCCGCTGCTTCTGCTTTTCACAGAGCAGCGGCTTCAATAAAGTTAATTTGAAAAGGAAAAGAAAGCTGTGAGAAGCCCACCCTCTCTGATATTACTTCCTCGGGCGCTGACCGGAGGGCTCCTCTCAGGTTGTCTTTTCCTTTTCAAATTAAGTTTATTGCAGCCGCTGCTCTGTAAAAAGCAGAAGCAGCGGCTGCACGGGGGTGAACTTTGAAGCAGCACTAAGGGGAGAGGGTGTGAAGCAGCACTAAGGGGGGGGATGAAGCAGCACTAAGGGGGGGGATGAAGCAGCACTAAGGGGGGGGGCGATGAAGCAGCATTAAGAGAGAGGGGGGATGAAGCAGCACTAAGGGGGGGGGGTGAAGCAGCACAAGGGAAGCAGCACTAAGGGGGGAAGCAGCCTTAAGGGGGGGGGGTGAAGCAGCCCTAAGGGGGGGGGGTGAAGCAGCACTAAGGGGGGGGGGGTGAAGCAGCAGCAGGAGCTGCAAAGGGAAAGAGGTGGCAGAAGGAACTGACAGGTGAAAGGTGAGGGCTGGAAGAGAGCTGAAAGGGGGGAAGGAGGTGGCAGGAAGGAACTGAAAGGGTGAAGGAGGTGGCTGGAATAAAGCTGAAAGGGGGGAAGGGGGTGGCTGTAAGAGAGCTGAAATGTGATCTCAAAATATTTTTGTATATAGATATCTGTTTGCTCCTTTTTGTCAGAGTTCCTTTACGATCGCTTTTTATTTATTTATTTATTATTATTATGCAATTTACACTTCGCATTAAATGAAATGTAATGTTAACTAATGAATATGATCAGTTTTAGAAGGTGCGGCCCTCCGCTAACCACAGCCCTCTCAAAGTGGCCCCCGAGCCAAAACAATTGCCCATCCATGATTTAGAGGAAAGGCGGCCACTGAAAGTTCTTAAGATGCAGAAAAATATATGTCAGACATCTGGCTATTGAATGTTACTTGGATATTCAAGTAAATTACAGGTTGCATTACAAAGCTCAATTCCATCACTAGAGAGATGCAAAGAATTCAAGAAAATGTCAAAGGAGGCTGATCCCACCAAGTACTGCCAGTTACAAATTGAGAAATTTCTCATTAATAAAACATGGGTAATACTTTCCTAACATCCAGCAAAGAAAGAGAAAAAAAAGAAGAATTTTGACTATGCATTCATCTATTCTCCTTAATCTCTGAAATCTCAGAAAGGTGGCTGTGTTGAAATCTTGAGTTTCATAACCTTTCAAAGGGCACAAACAACCTGAGTATTTCTTCCTTATTTGACTCACACAGTTTTTGCGTAACTGGGTCCCTATATAAGGGCTTAGGAAATGCCAGAATTGCATATTCCTGTCTTGAGAATTTCTAAGGTAAGCAGAGGTCTCTTTCTTTAGATTTTGGTTTGCTATACATCACTTTGTTAAAGGGAGACTTTGAGGGTCTTTTACTGAGAGGTGCTACCTTGCAGCGCGTGTTCTGATGCATATTGAAGATGTGCTGGGACATGTGTTACCAGGTAGCACAAGGCATGATAGTTAGATTCCCACACTAACTGCACAACCCACGTTAAGGTCACAAGTGGGCAGGATAGGGACAGAAAGTGGGTGTAGTGTGCTTGGCGCACTTAGCGCTGTGCTCACACCGCATGCTAACTGCATTAGCGCGGGTTTACCTAACACAACCTCAATAAGTGGGGTTAGGTGCACCCGTGCTAATGCAGCATGCACTATGGGACAGGGCTCTGCAAGAACTGCCAGGGAAATGCTTTCCACATCCCCAACAGTTAATGCGGGTGTGTTGCACGTAATGCGCCATGGTTTTGGTGCTATTGGCACATTAGGTGCAACAACTTAGCACCCATTAGTAAAAGACCCCCTTTCTGTCTGTGTGTCATTGCTCTTTGATTCTCCATACCCTTAAATGACTGTAGTAGCATGATAGATAAAAAAAAGGAATTTAAAAAATAATAATGCATTTACATAAATGATAAAAATAAGGCATAATAAAAAGGCAGCAAAATAATTGAATTGAATAAAGTTAAAAACAAAAAATAAATAAGGATAGATTAAAAAATGCATTTAATATTGTTAGGACTTCTGATTTTAACTGATTTTAACTGATAAAACATCCCTTCTCAAATAATAATTATTAGTATTGATTTATTTTAGCTATATATTTATTTACATATATGAAACACTGCTATTCGAACATGCAACTGACTACATGGTGGTTTACAACTACCAAAATTAAGGGGCGTGTTTACTAAACTGCAGTAATGTTTAGCGTGAGGTTTAGTGCACACTCATTATGCTGTTGTAACCATTATCACACACCAAATACGTGGTTGCGTTAAGAATTTGGTGCTAACTGCTTAGTGCAGATTGGGGCAGAGTCTGGGAAGTCCAGGGATGAAGCGTGCAGATTATGGTTAGTATGGGAAGCTTTAATACACACTAACCATTAATTTTGCAATTAGCGCTTTTGCACCTATTGCCACCTCAATGGGTGGTACTAAGTGCATTCAGGATAATAGTGGCAAACCACTTATAGTAACAAGGGTGGTGCAAAACTTTCACTAACTACATGGCGACATGCCAGGCACACCTCCATTTGTTTGCACAGTTCTGGCACCAGTCCCGTTCTAAGTTTTGAGGCTTAATGCTTAGTGCACTGCTGCATTTTATTAAGCATACTCCTAAATGTGGAGGTAATTATTGGCTAAAAGGTAATACCAAGGAACATTTTATTTATTTAACTAGGCTTATATACTGCTTTTCTACCAGTCAAAAAGGTGTACATTCAGGTAGTGTATATATTTTTTCCCTTGTCCTAGAAGGGCCCATAATCTATCTTTTTGTACTTGAGGCAAAGGAGGGTAAGTAGTTTGCCAAAGCCACAAGGAGCACCTGGGGGACTAAAAATCCTAGTCCTTCTGGCCCATGGTTGCTGTCCTCTAGCAGGATTGATGCCCCTGGCCCTCTGGCTGGAGGTAACTTGCCACACAACCACTGTGCCACCCCTCCCTCCCCCCCCCTCCCCTCCCCTGAAGGGGGTCATGGCTGGGGCTATGCCCTCACTTAGGAGGTGACTTTGGGGGTCAGAACATGGGAGTCAACATTTGTTTTGGCTTCCCCTTCTGTCCTCCTGGGCTAATGGGTGACTTCTTCCCCTTCTCACTGTCTGCTTCAGTCACCGATGGGCTTCATAATACCCCTCAGCTATTACCAGTGCATTCTCAGTCACGTGGTAGAGAAAATCCCACTACTACCACCATGTGAGCTAGTATGGCGTGCAGTGGGAAGGGGTTTTCTGTTCAAACACCAAATAGACAGCGGTTCAGGAAAAACAAAACTTGTTTTATTCAGACCCAGTTTGTTACACCTTCACAAAGTTGGTCTCCTGACTCTTCCTCTGGCCCATTTAAAGTTATTACCTTTGTATGGCTTGCCTTGAAAGGACTCCTGACTTCATGGGCCTTTATGCCTCCTGCAGCCTGCTGGGGTTTTAACCTCTCCTTGTGAGCCATGCCCTCCCAGCCTTGAACTTCGGGCTGCAGGCTCCCTTAAAGGGGCCTGTTGATAATCCTTCTGAAGAGGGACGGGCAACATTCTATAGACCCATCACAGCAACTATATTAGTATGACACTGGCCCCACCACAGAAGACACTGAAACACATACACTCTTGCTTTTCACACACATAGACATGCACACACACTTCAAGTGTGCTGCTGAGCTATGCCCATCATCATGTAATGTTCTTGCAACTAGTGACAGCTCTTTCCTCAGCCTACAGCAGCCTCCCTTTCCCTCATCTCTCTTCCATTTCTGGGTCTTCAGAGCCCCCCTCCACAAGACACTCACTGACTCTCTCCAAGGTTAGCCCCGTGCCTCTTGTAGAGTTCATTCTTCCCCTCCCCCACTTCTTGCAGACGCTTCACTTGTGGAATAGAAGAGCTTCCCCACCCCTTCCCTCCCCCTCATGTCTCCTTTCCTGGATCTTACTGACAACCCATGCTCCTAGTGATACTGGAAGAGGGCAGGGCAAGCTTACTCAGAGAGGGATAGAAGCTTTGTAGGTGGGGGGGGGGGGCGGGGGGGGGGGGGGGGGTGGGGGTGGGGGAGAGGTAGTGATAGTGGCGGGAGGTAGTAAAGGGGTTGTTTTGGCAATGTGGTAGTGAGGGTGTGGTTGTGACAAGGTATTTTGTGGGTAAAAGGTAGTATTGGGGGGGGGGGGGTTAGTTTAGTGGAGTGGGGTAGTTGAGGGGGAAATTGTACCAATAGTTGAGGCAATGGGTAATGGGGGTACTTGTGGGGTAACTGGAGGAAGCTGAGAAGTAGGCAGAGGTAACTTGGGAGGGAGTTGGGGGGAGTAGTTTTGGGAGTGGGAGGTGCAGAGTAGTTGTGGAGGATAATTTTAGAGGAAAGGTGAGAAAGGTGGAGGTAGATGGGGGTAGGGTAAATAGGTGGAGGCAATTGTGGGAGGTACTTATGGGGTCAGGGATAAAGGATTGTTATGGGTAGGATGGGAGTACGGGCAGTCGGAGAGGGTAATTTTGGGAAGTGGGGATAATATTGGGGGTGGAGTAGTTTTCGGGTTATTTGTGGGGAGATACTTTTGCAGTGAATATACAGATTAAGTTAAAGATTGAAACTAACATTTAACTTAAACAGTTGACTAGGCTGGCTGAATAGTAACTCCACAGTTGTTTTTGCTTTTTTGTTCTCTCTGTGGTAGTTGGTCAGTTTCATTTAGGCTTGCTATAGCAGGCAGAAATTGACCAGCTAAATTTAGGGGTATATTTAATAAACCGCGCTAAAGGAGCAGGTATGCTGTTAGCACACGCTAATGGTGCAGTCATGCCATTAATGCCTGCTAATGTGCCATTAGCAGGTGTTAATGCCGCTTTAGCACATGTTAACAGTACCAGCAGCGTAAAGTGTCCTGTGGACGGAGAGTAGGCATCCATGGGGTGGAGAGTGGGGGGGTCAATGGGCAGGGAGTGGGCGGAAACAAGGTCTGCTCCCTTAATGACGGCACTTTAAAGGCAGGAACCTTAACGCATATCAAAACCTCGCAGAAAGGGTGTATTTTGAGGTGACTTTACCAAGGTTTAGTAAACATACCCCTTAGTTATAAGATAAAATTTAGTTGTTAAATAAAATTTAGAGTGATTCATGTGGTTAGCACACCTGCTAACTGTGTTAATTGCGATGACCAGGATATTCAGTGGCACCAACCACTAAATAGGTGCTGCCACTAAATGCCCCAATGCTAGCTGGCTAGTATCGTGTCATTCTAGGGGGGCGAAGCGGAGATGGTACCAGAGATAACCTGGCAGCCGTGATGTTCAGCTACTGCCTGGTTATCCCTCAGCAGCGAAACGTAAGCATTGTAAAAGTTGTCCTCACTTTCACCGCTGAACCTTACTGGATGACCTAGATATTCAAAGCCAATGGCCAGATATGGCCTCAGCATTGGATATCCAGGTTTATCCTTCAGTGGCAATGCTAGCCGCTTTACAAGGGTTATCTGTCACCACTGTATATTGGGCCCCTTGTTACTAAGCTGCCTATTAAGGTGTCCAAATGAATCAAATGCACACTCATGAATGCTTACCCCTAGTTTCAGGATAGTGGACTGAATATCACCACTCTCCGCATAGCTCTGGTGCTGACTACACTATACATGCATTCAGCGCCACTCGCTATCTGGATAGCGGCCTTGTATATATGTATTCAAGTGCTGTGGATGGTGCAGTTTAGATATCAATCTGATCAACTTAAAAATGGGTTAGATTGGACTCGGGGTTCTGGAGAAGTAAAATTCCATAGAAAACAGGACAAATATGGGAGAGTTTGTTTTAGCAGCTGCAGGCTTAAAACATTGAAACAAAAAGAAAAGATAGTGGTTTGGGAACTACTCAATTAAAATCACCACCTCTCTCTCCATTCTTCTACTAGTCACAGATATAGCTACAGATAACGCAGAGACACACTCAAACAGATACACAGAGCACAGACATACACACACGCACTTCTTGTTGTGACTGAACTGTATTCCTTTCTTAATGGTTGCTATATATGGTGCAGACTAGTGACTAACAGTGGAGTTTGTTACAAGATACTGTGTGTGCTGATTACTAGTGATGCAGTCACACAGCAGTACCTACAATGGCTTCCTATAGTTAACATGTGAAATGCATCCTTTGAAACCTGTTATCTAATTGTTTGACATATTATCCTTTTCTTTCCAGTTACAGACACACACACTGAGGGGTTGGAAAGAATTCAATGAGACATGCACAACATGCTTTCTCTACTTGTTTAAGAATAAATATGTTTGTCTGTAACATAAATACATTTTTTCCCCTTTTAAATTTCTAGAGAACCATGAAGGTCTTTGCTGGCTTACTGCTCATTGTTCTCTTTGAATGTGGCTTTGTAGCCACTGATCCTGATCAGTGCACCATCTCCGACATACGTTCTCTGGGGAGCTTCTGCAAGTCAGGTAAATATTGAGATCACCATGAGGTGGGTTTTCAAAGAGTTTAGCTGGCTAATTTCAGGAGTTCACCAACTAATGGGTTAGTGTTTTTTGAACAACTTCAGACCTTTATTAAGTGATGCTCTATTTTAGATACATTTCTATTTGGCTTTTGGAAGGACTTGAGCACTGAGATCCTTTTTGCTTCTGTGATTGATAAATGGCTGTGAGCCAGAAGGTTGCTATAATTTTTTTGGATGTTTCTGCAGCCTTTGATTCTATTGTACATCAGTTTATGTTAGTCTGCTTCTCTTCCATTGGGATCAGTGTACAAGTACTGCAGTGGTTTAAATCTTATTTTTCTGCAAGTATACAGTATTTTATATGTATACTGGGAATCAATCTGATTGGTTTAACCTTTGAGGGGGAATTCTCCAGGATTCCACTTTCTCTGCTGTTTTGTTTAATCTTTGTTTGCTTTGTGCCTTACTACAGACTTTGCAGATTCAATCTGCTCTGTATGCAAATAACATCATGCTGTTTCTTCCTATTAGCCTTAGGTGTTTAGGTGCTTGTATTTCTCAGGTTGCCTCTTGGCTATCATTGCATGGCTTTCAGTTTATAGTCCTCTAATAGTCCTTCCGGGATATTGGTGGTCACAGAGTTACTGCTGTTCAGGAGGTTTGTTATTTAGGCATTTTAATTGACTCTCACCTCTCATTCTGTTCTTTTATTTGAGATCTTGTTAAGAGCAAATTTTTCAATCTGTGCTTATTAAGGCACTTTTAAAAATTAATTTGGATAGTGGTGATTTCAGGTCAGTTTTACAAACTATTTTTTTGTCTCCTCTTGACTACTCCAATTTATTTTTATATGATATTCCTGCTTCTTATTGCAAACCTTTGCAGTCTATTCAGAATGCTGCAGCTCACTTTCTAGTGGGACTTTCATTTCATGAGCATATTACTCCTTACCTGTATGCTTTGTACTTTTTGCCAGTTTTGTATAGGGTTCAATTTTGGGTGATGTTGCCAACTTCTAAGGTAAAGAAGTTAGGTATTCCCCTAACTCTGACTATTCTAAGGTAATTTAAAGACCCTAATCCCGAAAAAAACCTCCCAGTTCAATTCTCCTAATACCTATTTAAATTCAATTCAAGTTTTCCTTCAAAGGAACACAAATTGATTAACCAACAAAGCAAAGGAGAAAAAGACCTCAGTACACAGTCCCTATCTCTCTATATGGCAAAAAGACTTGCTAAAGAGGAGTTGGTTCTCACCGGTATCATCGGTCATAATAAACCTCTTATGCTTTTCTTTATTTTTATTTTATCATCCCTTTATAGAATTAAAATATCAAATTTGATTTAAATATAATTCAAATATGATCCCAGTAAAAATAGATATAACTATAAACATAAACCCAGTTCAAGGATGGAGCCATTCATAATTAAACTGACTCAAAGAGGCAGTAATTCAAGTCTCAAGGCCCCAGTCGCCAATCTTTATAGTACTTCCATCCCTAAAACAAAATGCAAAACATCACTGGAGAGCACTGCACCATACTAATGTAGTAAATTGAATTCACTTTGCTTTATGATACTCCAAAATGTATCCCATGAAATAAAACTCACTGTCCTACAAAGATTTTCGTTTCACGACTGCTTCATCAGGGGCGAATATTAAAATCTTCCTTCTGTTACAAAATATCCTCATAAGGGAGAAAAATACTCCTCAGTGATGGCGTCTGACATCATCACATAGTAACATAGTAATATAGTATATGACGGCAGACAAAGACCAGTATGGTCCATCTAGTCTGCCCAGCAAGGCGATAAGAGTAGATGCACTTGCTGCTCTGTGCAGCCTCTCCCCATGTCTTTGTTTAGGGGTGTACCCACCGCTCTGTGTAGGCCACCCCTATTTGTACAGATATAAGAGATAGTTATGCTTATTTTGATTTTATCCTGCTGCTATAAAGGGATACACTATGTCTGTCCCATGCCATTTTGAATTCTGTCACTTTGTTTGCCCCCACCACTTCCATCAGGAGGGCATTCCAAGCATCCACCACCCTTTCAATGAAAAAGTATTTCCTGACATTGCCTTTCAGCTTACCCCCTTGCAGCTTCATGTTATGCCCTCTAGTTTTACAGATTCCCCATCTTTGAAAGAGGTTAGTTTGTTCATTAATAATCTATAAGTATTTAAAGGTCTGAATCATATCTCCCCTATCCCTCCTCTCCTCCAGAGTGTACATATTTAGGTCTTCAAGTCTCTTCTCATAAGGCTTCTGATGCAGGCTCCAAATCATTTTGGTCACCTTCCTCTGAACCGTTTTGAGTCTTTTTATATCCTTTGCAAGATATGGTCTCCAAAACTGAACACAATATTCCAAGTGAGGCCTCACCAGCGACTTGTACAGTGGCATTAGTGCCTCTTCCTTTCTGCTGGTTATTCCTCTCTGTATGCAATGCAGCATCCTTCTGGCTTTTGCCACCTCCTTGATACACTGTTTTGCCACCTTGAGATCCTCAGAAACAATCACTCCAAGGTTCTTCTCCTTGTCTGTGCACATCAACCTCTCGCCCACTATTGCATACAATTCCCTTGGATTTCTGCTTTCCAAGTGCATTACACGACACTTCTTCATATTAAATCTTAACTGCCAAGCATTAGACCATTCTTCCATCTTTTGTAGATCATTCCTCATGTTCCCCACTCCCCGAGGGGAGTCCACTATGTTGCAAATTTTGGTGTCATCTGCAAAAAGTCAGACTTTTCCATTCAGCGTTTCAGCAATATCACTCTCAAATATATTGAACAGTACTGGTCCCAAGACTGAACCCTGGGGCACACCGCTAATAACCTTCCTTTCATTTGAGTGAGTTCCATTTACCGTCACCCTCTGTTGTCTGTCAGTCAACCAATTTCTAATCCAGTTCACCATCTTGGGACCCATCCCCAAGCTGTTGAGTTTATTGATAAGCCTCCTATGAAGAACAGTATCAAAGGCTTTGCTGAAATCTAGGTAGATCACATCCATCGCATGCCCTTGATCTAGTTCTCTGGTCACCCCGTCAAAGAACTCAATCAGATTTATTTGGCAAGATCGTCCTTTGGTAAAACCATGTTGCCTCAGATCATGCAACCTGTTGGTTTCAAGGAAGTCCACTATTCGCTCTTTCAGGAGCACCTCCATTACTTTTCCAACCACCGAGGTAAGGCTTACTGGCCTGTAGTTTGTCACTTCTTCCCTATTACCACTTTTGCGAAGAGGTGCCACATCAGCCCTTCTCCAGTCCCATGGAACTTCTCCTGTCTCCAAGGATCTATTAAAATCATCCTTTAAAGACCCTGCAAGAACTTCTTTGAGCTCTTTCAGTATCCTGGGATGTATCCCATCTGGTCCCATAGACTTGTCCACTTTCAGTTTTGCAAGCTGTTCTAACACATCATCTTTTGTGAATGGTGTGGTACCTACTCCATTCCCATTTGTATATTTGTCAATCAGGTCCTTCTCCAGGATTTTCTCTAGTGAAAACATAGCAGAAGTATTTGTTTAGCATTGTCACTTTTTCTATGTCACTTCCACGAATCTGTTCCCACACTTTTGAGTCCTGCAATTCCACCTCTGATTTTCTTCCTCACCCGAATATTACCTGAAAAAAGTCTTGTTGCCACACTTCACATCTTTAGCCATCCTTTCGTCTGCCTTTGATTTCGCTATCCTTATTTCTCTTTTTGTCTCTTTTAGTTTAATCTTGTATTCTTTTCTGTGTTCCTCTGTTTGCGAGCTTCTGAATTTTGTGAAAGCTGTGTTTTTTGCCTTTATTTGTGCAGCCACTTTGGAGAACCAAATAGATTTCATTTTCCTCTCGTTTTTATTTACTTTCCTTACATATGTATCTGTTGCACCTTTTATTGCTTTCTTTAGTTTAGCCCATTGAAATTCCACTTTCCTTAACCTCTCCCACCCTACCAACTCCTCCTTCAGGTACTTGGCCATTTTACTGAAGTCAGTGTTTTTAAAGTCTAAGGGGTATGTTTACTAAACCGCGGTAATCGTGAATAACGCGTGTTATGTAACGTTCACGTGCGTTAGCACATCATAAGGCACGTTATGCTGCGCTTACGCTCATTAGCGTTACATAACGCGCGTTATGATGCGCTAACGAACGTAATGCCCCACGGCGCGGTAAAACACCGCAGAAGGTGGAGAGAGGGTGGAGAGAAGGGGTCAGTGGGCGAAGAGTGGGCGGGGAGAGGCCCCCCTCACACTAACGCGCTGATTTTCAGAGCTGAATTCCAACGCGAATGAAAACCTGCCGATAAATGCACATTACAAGGGAGAGAAACCATTTCAGTATCAGCAATGTACAGCCCAGGCAGCGAAACAAAAAAAAAGTGATAAGTGTGATACATGTGCACAGAACAAAAGGGCACAGAAACAATGAAAATGACCCCAACAAACTGGAAAAAACAATAACCAAGCTGGCCAGTAGTGGTATCAATGAGAAACATCAACCCCTCCCCCCCCGAGTAAGCTCCATAGAACAGATATAAAGCGTAGAAGGGTCTATACTCTGTCCCCATACAAGGTGAATGAGCCCACAGTGAAATAGTGCTGCTCAGGGTTTTCCCCACCATCGGACAGGGTTCCTATGGCGTGCACATGTCCCGCAACATCAGGGCGGGCATGTCGGAACGGCAACTGGACAGATGCCGAAGAAGGGGATACAGAGGGCCGCAGGCGGCACATGCTGTGGTGGAGCTGGGCCACAGTGCGGACTAGGGTGATGCCTAGGTGGCCCATACGAATGCTGAAACAGCAGAGCAGCCAGACAGCAACTGCTGAAGGCCCAACATGGGCACGAGTGTGTTTCCCAAAGTGTCACAGGGGATAGTACCCAACAGCTACCCCCAAGGGCACGGAACATTGGCAGGCGGGGCTGGGGGGGAGCGTGGACATCTATGCAGGCACCCCTACCCCAGAAACCGCACCATAGGCAGCCGCCTACCTGCACACTAGATGGCCTGAGACTGCGCACCACCAGCTCCACCAGCAGAAGGGCATGTCAGCATGGTGGCTGAGGGATACTGGTGGTGGAGGGGGCAGTGGCAGCTGCCCAGAGCAGACTGTGGCCTAGCCCTGTGTAGGTGGGTGCCATGCACTGCAACAGACAGGCCCTGTCTGACCAACAGTCATGGTATCACCAGGGAATGCACCATCTCTGTGATATCATGGTGGTGCAGTGCACAAAACCAGTGTATTCAGAAGCAGAAGGTCACAAGTTCAAGTCCCAGTTGTGGTCTCCGCCAACCCAGTCCCCATATTTTACCCACTACTACAACATGCTAATACAGACAGAACCTTTCATGCAGATGATGTAAACATGCCCAAAACACCTACATTTTACCCTACAGAGCACAGACACCATAAACATGCACATTACCTAGAGCAGAGCCTCTCAAATGCAGTCCCGGAGGGCCAAACACCATTCCTGTTCCATGCTGCCTCTGATAAAGATGCCTGTGCTGCATTTCTATGCGCCACCCCCATGGTATGCAGATGTATCCATGCATATTCATGAGGGACAGCATGAAAACCCGAACAGTGTTTGGCACAGCAGGACTGGAGTTGGGAACCTCTGCCGTAAAGCAGCAGCCAACAGGGGCAGACACACCCATACCCACAGGCCCCATTATCCAAAGCCTCCTGGAGAGGCAGGACTTTGGGCTCTGCGTGCATCTCCCAATACTAGCACATGCATACCTTAGTAATGCCACCCTAAACCTGGGAATATGCTACACATCTATCAAAAGGTTGCTATGATTACTGGTAGATAGCAATTCCTAGGTTAAGTACAATTCTCTGAGTGAGCTGCATCATAGCAACCTTTCTGATGTCTGTGGAGTGTGCTACAGGTCTTGTGTCTGACAGTGTTTACCAACCTGGGGAGTG
Organism: Ichthyophis bannanicus; assembly: GCA_033557465.1. Lineage (NCBI taxonomy): Eukaryota > Metazoa > Chordata > Amphibia > Gymnophiona > Ichthyophiidae > Ichthyophis > Ichthyophis bannanicus. The sequence goes on from CM066038.1 coordinate 350,113,961, forward strand.
ACTCCTACAGTATTGCGTACCATAGCCATGCCTGCACTGTGCCCAGGACTGGTGTGGTGGCCTGGGCTGCCCAACACCTCTATAGTTGCACAATGCTGGCATAGGTGTGGGGAGTGTTTGTCTGTCTATCCCAGGGGTGGGCACCTCCGGTCCTGGAGGGCCACAGACCAGTCAGGTTTTCGGGATATCCCTAATGAACATGCATGAGATATATATGCATTAGAGATATCCTGCCAACCTGACTGGTTTGTGGCCCTCCAGGGCTGGATTTGGAGACCCCTGCCTTACACCTCTGTCATTTAAGATCGTGAGTGGGCAAGGTACAGATGTCCTAGACATCGAAAGGGTATATAGAATGTGTCACATTCCTCCTCGATTCTCACCACCACCAAAAAGTTGTCTAATAGACAATTTTTTGGTGGTGGTGAGAAGTGAGGAGGACTGTGACAAATTCTATCTAACCTTTTTGATGTCTTGGACATCTGCACCTTGTCCACTCACAATCTTAAATGACAGAGGTGTAAGGCAGGGGTCTCCAGATCCAGCCCTGGAGGGCCACAAACCAGTCAGGTTGGCAGGATATCTCTAATGCATATATATCTCATGCATGTTCATTAGGGATATCCCGAAAACCTGACTGGTCTGCGGCCCTCCAGGACCAGGTTTGCCCACCCCTGGTCTATCCAGTGTGTGGTGACTTCCAACACCCTCCACAGCCCACACTGCTAGCACTGTTGCCAGTATTGGCCTGCCAATGTGCATAATGAGGAGCAAGGTAACGTGGGAATAGCCTGGATAGGGTGGCCTGGCCTGGCCGCATCTGCATAGGGCAATGGCTCAGACATTGTAGTGCCCGGTACCACCTGCACGGACAGAGTGGCTACAGCATGTCCTGCTGGGAGGTCACTCTCACCCTGACTGAGCAGTGACCACGGCATGGCTAGGTTCCCCCATAGTGCTATATAGCATTTCTCTCATGTGATATTTATGGGTTTCCTTTTGGGGCCCGATCACTGACTTATCTGCTTGGTGTGTATGCTGACATCCCCATTCTAGGTACATACATCTCCTCCAGGACCATGCACTATGGACTAGCTGGCGGACTGTCTGCAGCTAGTATGTGTCTTGCTGGAACACCTTGCAGGGTCAGCGGCTGGAGGCTTGCTGCTGGAGAATGTCAGATAATGGTGGGGGGCAGCTGAGCATTTCCAGGCCTGCCGTCTGTCTGCTATTGCGTTATGGATGTGTACCGCTCTGTCTGTTCCCCAGCAGGATTGCTGTTGCTAGTCGCCTCTACTGCTGCCCTTGCAGGGAGGTAGACTGTGGATCTATTGGTGGGTGATCCTGTTTCCCACCCTGAGCCCCAGAGGGTGGGTTGAGTGGTGGTACATAATCTGCCTATGGGTCCATACACCCCCCCTTCACACCCCCCCCTCCACCCCCCCTTCACCTACCCCCCCTTCCCGACCCCTTCCCCCCCCCTCCACCCCCCCCACCCCCCCACCCCCCCCCCCCCCCCCCCTACCCCCCCCCCCCCCCCTCCCCCCCCCCTCCCCTACCCCCCCCCCCCCCCTCCCCTACCCCCCCCCTCCCCTCCCCCACCCCCCCCCACACCTCCCCCCCCCTCCCCACCCCTCCCCTACCCCCCCCGCCCCTCCCCTCCCCCCCCCCTCCCCCCCCCTCACCTACCCCCCCTCCCCTCACCTACCCCCCCCCTCCCCTCACCTACCCCCCCCTCCCCTCCCCTCACCTACCCTCACCTCACCTACAGCAGGTAACAATGGCACCAACACAGTATATGCACTATTCTGGGTGCAGCATCGCCCATAGGGACTAGACATGGCCGAGACATACAGCAGGACACAGATGTATCCTAGGTGTGTCTAACGGAACTACCTATCACACACTGATGGGGACCTGCAGTATGGCATATTTCAGCCATGAAAGGTGCTGTGGACCTGGTGCTGGGCGCCCCACCTTAACCTCAGGGTGGGCACTGTACCCGCACAATGTGACTGTCTGTGGCTACTCTGTGGCAGTGCCACACACGGTCTGTTCCCCCTACAAGGCCGAGGTGCTGTGGGGGTGCATACCCGATCTTGTGCCCATCTCTCGACTGCTGATTTGCATGTGCAGTGCATCATGGGTACGGGTGGGTTACCCCTACCCTGGTAACCACAGCAGAATGTGGGTGTGGTGCCGTGCAGTCCTCCTGTAGCCAGACAGGTGTTCATTAGCAGCTCTAGCCCACTGGTTACTTCACTGCCTGCGGAGCCAGAGGTCATGGGTTCAAAACCCACAGTGGGGTTCATCAATAGGGCTGTCTTAGGCATTGTCTATTTTTATTGTATATTAGTTCTGCCAGCAGGACCACCCTCAGGGTACTGTCACCTTATGGTGGCTCATAAGGCGCCCTATAGGGCGCCTTATACGGTGCCCTATAAAGCGCCTTATAAGGTGCCTTATATGGTGTCCTATAGGGGACATTATAGGGTGCCTTGGCAGACAACACACTTTATAATGTGCCCTATGGAGTGCCCTCTAGGGTGCCCTCTAGGGTGCCTTAGGTTACGCCACTGTGAGGGTGTGTTTGCTGGCAGCACTATTCAGGTACAACTAAACTTCCTCACAGCCCACTACTTAACCCTTTCCAGGCCAAGCCCAGAACTTTCGGGATCCAAACTTCTGCCTAAATATTCCTATCAAATGGTATATAATACATGACCATGCCAGAGGGAACGTCACTATTGGAACATATTGGATACGACGGGTACACTTTTCCTGACATATGCAGACATTAACCCGGCTGCAGAATGTGGATTAAAATATTATAGTAGGCCTTTAAAGGGTTACACATGACGCCTCAGCCAGCCTTATTCATTACGCACACTGGGGAATCAAACCCATGACCCTTGTACCACCCGTCTGTGTAGTAACCATTGTGCTACAGCTCTGTTTCTGTATTTGGGTGTCTGCGCGCCTTCTTAAGCTTGCCGCTCAGTAACGCGCCCTGTAACAATCGTTGCTGCGCGGCGCCTTATAACGCGCGTTATCACGCGTTATCGGTAACGATGTACCGCCCATGTCCTTTTTTGGCTTTCCTTCCACTAACGCGGCTCCTAACGCGAATCGCACTAACGCAGTTTAGTAAACATACCCCTCAGACTTTGAGTTTGCTGTGATTGGATTCCAAATTGACTTTTATCTCAAACCACACCATGTGATGATTACTGCTGCTCACATGGATATTCGACACACTATTTTCATTGGCAAACACTAAATCCAGCTTGGAGTTCTTCCTGGTCGGTTCCATCACCATTTGTTTAAGTGATGCATCTTGGAAGCATCCACAAATTTTTTACTTCTTTCCAGATTTGCAGAAGGAACATTCCAATCCACATTAGGTAGATTAAAGTCACCCAATATGATTACTCCCCCTTCATGGCTATCTTTGCAATATCAACAATCAATTCACTATCCATTTCTTCGGTTTGAGTTGGAGGCTTGTAGACCACACCATTATGGATGACAGTGCCATCTCCTCTTTCCAATACAATCCAGAGCGCTTCTTCTTTTCCCCACGTCCCCTGCATTTCAGCATCTTTAATATTGCTTTTGACATTCAGGGCTACTCCTCCTCCATTTCTACCCTCTCTATCTCTTCTAAATAGATTATAGCCAGCCATGGCTGTATCACATTCATGTGACTCGATAAACCATGTTTCTGTAATGGCCACAATGTCCAAGTCTATTTCCACCATTTGGGCTTCCAAATCAGGAACTTTGTTAGCTAGTCTTCATGCATTTGTACTCATTGCTTTCCAGCATTTGTTGAATGGCTTGCCTGTCTTTTGCATGGGGTTTGTTCTACACGTCCCTTCCCGCTTGCCATTGATGTATTGTTCAAGTGTGTGGCTGTTTCCAATGTTGTTTTTCTTTTGCTGGGAGTGACATATTGAACTTGTCCTTCTCCATCTGTCACCTCCTTTCCCTAGTTTAAATGGCTGTCCACATAATGCCTGAAGTTTTCACTTAGGATCCTTTTCCCTGCGTTGGAGAGATGTAGTCCATCAGTACAGTATAGTGTCTTGTTGACTGCAGAGGCACTGTTTCTAGCCAGGTCATTTGTACCCAAATGGATGACAATATCAGTTTTGGAGTGCTCACTTTCTGCACTAACTATACCAACAATTTGGTTTGTATTCCTGCTGGCTGAAGAGCCTAGGAGGCATTTACCATCCTCTCTCCTTTGAGCTGTGCTCTCAAGTTGATGCTTCTGATGATGGAATCTCCAATGAGTAGTAGTTTTCTGTTTTGTGATTTTTTCTTCCTATTTGGTATATTATCAGTAGATTTGGCATTAAGTCTATCATTTAAGGGGACTTCAGTTTCCATCACTTGGGTAACCTCATTATCCAAGGCAGAGAAGGCATTATGCAGGGATATTATCTGATGCATAAGGTGTCTCTGTGTTACAGGTTGCAACCTACCAGAGCCCACTGTGACCAATTGTTCCTGGGCTGTTTGATTCTTTGTGGAAGCGGTGGTGGATTCTGTTCATTTTGTAACCTAGAGGAAGTGTGTTTAATTGCAGCTAATTCTTCCCTTAGTGGAGTCAATTCTTTATGCATAGCAGCTAACTTGAGGCATATAGGGCAAGGTCTTAGGATCCAAATGATTCTTCTTGGAATGAAAGCACCACAGTTATTGCATTGAATACACAACATTCTGACTCAGCTGTCCCCTCACAGCTCCTCATTTTCTAACTGACTAATTATACACTGACTGATCCAATCAAGAAAGAGCATGGGAGGAGCTACACTAATCCCATTCCATTGGCGGGAAGCAGATCTTAAAGCCTGCATTAAAGGTATACACCCACTCTATCATATTATTTAACCCCTCGGGTTCCATGGAATTAAGATTGAAAATCCATTTTTATTCTGTCTGCACAAGCCATCTATGTCTATCGCCTCCACACACATTAGGCAAAACTTGATCAATTGCCATGCATCGTTGGTCCCAAAAGCATTATTGAATTGCTTGCAATGGCCAACCAAGGGTGCTTCTTCTTTCTGTTTTGACAAACAATATTTGTGCTCTGACAATGTAACCCAAAGTTGGCAAATGGTCTTTCCTACATACACTTTACGGCATGTGCAAAATGGCATATACACAACAAAAGTAGAGAAACATGACATATATGACTTTCCTCTAACAGTAAATTGCAAGCCCTTATCCATTATAGCACAGCATTTACACTTTCCACATTTGAAGACACCCTACTGCCCCCTTATTCCCCACAAGAGACTCCCTGCCATGATAAAACAGTCCCCTACCTCCCTGAAGAGATCCCACCCTATTGCTCTAATTCCCACATTCAGGCTTACCGGGACTATCCCTGCTGTCTAGCAGTATGGAACTGGAGCCTGCACCATAGGCTTCCAGCATCAACATAGTCCCAGTCAACCCCTAGCAGAAGTCTCATAGTTCTGCTACTAGAAGTCACGTTGCCAAATGGTACCAATTATCATTACAACATACTTTCCTTCTGTATTTCAGATTGTTCAGAGAATTGCCAGTTGACATGTAGTAGCATCACAGCTAAGGGAGCATTTGCAACATGTCCTTCAGGTGAGAAATCTGTCTTTCTGTCTTGTCTGCCTGTTGATATATGTTGCCAAAACTAAAAGTAGTTAAAACAATATCCACTAAGTTGTTTGGTACTGATGATACTTTCATCAAACTCTGGTGCTGACTGCTGTCCACAATCTGCTCTGGTCACCATTGAATGCACATATTTTATTTAAATACCACAGCCAGTTTTAAAAAACCACCAACTGCAAAGTTTAAGTATTGATACATTAAGTTTTTTTCATACTGGAATTGAATGTGGGTCAATAAATAAATGGGATTTATTTTTGAAAATTCCATGGGTTGACCATTTCAATGTTTATTTTTCATGAAATTTCATTCTTCCCTTGGATAGCCTGGCTTGGCATGAAAGATGGTTGAGACATTGGGGTATGTTTACTAAATCGTGGTAAAGTCACAGGTAGTAATGGCGGCGTTAAGGTGCCTGAAGCCATATAAGGCAGTGGGCACGTAGGGGGCATCCCTGCATCAGGGCATCTTGGGCCATTTAATGTGAGCTAACAGGACCAAGTGCTGTAAGGTGACAAGACGTCATAAGGAAAGACAAGGCGCCCTAAGGAGAGACAAGGTGCCTTAAGAAGAGACAAGGGGGTATGTTTATTAAATGGCACAAACGTAGCAGCTGCGACATTATCGCACGATATGTGATGTTATCGTGCGATAATGGCGCATTACCGTGTGAGAACATCACGTATCGCGCGATAACGTCTCCTGCGGTGGTAAGGTGCGCAGAGAGTGGAGGAAGGCTCCCCAGAGGGCAGAGTAAGGCTCCCCAGGGGCGGAGAGAAGGGGTCAATGGGCAGAGAGTGGGCGGGGAGAGGCTCCATGCACACTAACGCTGTGAAATGAAGGTCTGAAAAGTAGCGCCAGTGAAAACCTTGCGCTAGAGGCACATTTGTAGGGGAGAGAGACCATTTCAGTCAGCAATGTGCAGCAAAGGCAGGGAAACCAAAAAACGTGATAGTAGTGATACATGTCCAGCAATATCATAGTGCCCAAGTACGAGAGGGCACTACGGTGAGGCTGCAAATGGGGTACGGGGGCTGCAGGCGGGATATGCAGTGGGGCAGCTGGGGCACAGGGTGGGCTAGGCAGATGCCTAGGTGACACATAGGAATGTAGAAGCGTAAAACCAGCAAAACATCAACTGACCAAGGGAAAACATGGCCATGAGTGTGTGTCCCACAGTGTCCCAGAGGACAGTACCCAGCAAGTACCCCAAAGGGCACATAAAATTGGCAGGCGGTGCCGGGGGGAAGCGCGGATGTCTATGTAGGCACCCCTACCCCAGATCCCACACCATAGGCAGCCGCCTACTGGCACACTGGATGGCCTGGGACTGCATACCACCAGCACCACCGGCATAAGGGCATGTCAGCATGGTGGCGGAGGGGTGCTGGTGGTGGAGGGGGCAGTGGCATCTGCCCACAGCACACCAATGTCAAGCCCTGTTCAGGTGGGTGGCGTGCAGTGCAACAGACAAGGGCTGTCTGATGAACAGTCATGGCATCCCCAGGGAATAACCTGCCTCTGTGGCAACAGTTTGGTGCAGTACACACAGCCAGTGTGTTCAGGAGCAGAAGGTCACAGGTTAAAGTCCCAGCTGTGGCTCCTGCAAACCATGTCCCTATATTTTACCCAGTACTAAACCATGGTAATAAAGAGAGAACCTTTATTGCAGATTAAATGAACATGCCATAAACACCTATAGTTTACCCTACAGAGCACAGACACCATAAACATGTGCAATCCCTAGAGCAGTTTCCCAACCCCAGTCCTGGAGGGCCAAACACCATTCAGGGTGTCAGGATGTCCCCAATAAATATGCATGAGATGCATTTACTGCCCCCCAGTGTATGCAAATGTAACCATGCATATTCATTAGGGACAGCATGAAAACCTGAACTGTGTTTGGACCACCAGGACCGGAGTAGGTAACCTCTGCCCTAGAGCAGCGGCCATCAGGGGCACAAACACCCACACCCACACCCACACCCACAGGCCCCACTATCCAGCGGCTCATGGAGAGTCAGGCTGTTGGGCCCTGCATGGAGCAGGAGCTACCAATACTAGCACCTGCATACCTTAGCAATGCCTGCACTGTGCCCAGGAATGGTGTGGCGGCCAGGGCTGCCAACCACCGCTATCTTTGCACAATGCTGAAATAGGTGTGAGAGTGTGTGTATGTCTATCCAGTATTAGGTGGCTGCCTACACCTTACTGAGCCCCCAATGCTTGCACTGTTTCCAGTGCTAGCCTGCCAATGTGCATAATGAGGAGCAGGGTACTGTGGGTATGGCCCGGACAGGGCGGCCTGGGCAGGAAGCAGCTGCACAGGGCAAAGGGCAATGGCTGGGACATTGTAGTGCCTGGCCACCACCTGCACGGACAGGGTAGCCACAGCATGTCATGCTGGGGGGTCACTCTCACCCTGACTGAGCAGTGACCACGGCATGGCTAGGTTCCTCCATAGTGCTTCTCTCATGTGATATCTCTGGGTTTCCTTTTCTGTGGGCCTAATCACTAACATACCTGCTTGGTGTGCATGCTCACATCCCATTTTTGGGTGCACACAGTTCCTCCAGGAACATGCACTATGTACTGGCTAGCAGACTGTCTGCAGTTAGCATGTGTATGGTTGGAACACCTTGTAGGGTGGCGACTGACTATGCCCCCAGCGGGTGAATGTCAGATAGGGGTGGGGGGGCAGCTGAGCTTTGCCAGACCTACTGCTCTATGTGATGTGTACAGATTTGCAATGACTGCCCTGTAAGATGCCCATTCTTCTCTACTGCCACCATTGCAGAGATGTAGAATATGGATCTGTTGGTGGGGGATCCTGTACCCCACCCTGACCCACAGAGGGCAGGTTGGGTGGTGCTACATAATCCGCTTTGGGGTTCACAAACCGCCCTTCACGTATAACATATGACCATGGCACCCACACAGGACATGCACTATTCTGGGTGCATCATAGTCCCCAAGGCCTAGACGTGACTGGGAAATACAGATGGACACAGGTGTATCCTAGGTGTGTCTGCAGGGACTACCCAACACACACTGGCACTGATGGGGACCTGCAGCACAGCCTATCTCAACCATGCCAGGTGCTGCGGACATAGTGCTGGGCCCACACCTTCACCTTCAGGGTGAGCACAGGAACCACACAATGTCACGGCCTGTAGCTACTCTGTGCCAGTAACACACATGGTTGGGTCCCCCTACCAGGCCGGGTTGCTATAGAGGCGCATATCCCATCTTGTGTTCGGATGTAGGCTGCTGATCTGCATGTGCAGTGCATCATGGATACGGATGGGTTTACCCTATCCAGGTAACCACAGCAGACAGTTTGTGTGGTGACCTGCAGTCTTTCTGTAGCCAGCCAGCGGTGGGTTAAACACTATGGAGATTTAGCCCACTGGTTGTTTCAATGACTGTGGGGGCAGAGGTCATGGGTTTGATCCCACAGTGGTGTGATTTAAGAATGCTGTCTGTGGCTTTTCATTTACATCAGTGCTGCCAGCAGAAACACCCTCACAGTGCCGTAGCATAAGGTGCCTAATAGGCGCCCTATGAAGCGCCCTATAGGGCACATTATAGGGTGCCTTGGCAGACAGGGCACTTTATGATGTGCCCTATAGGGCGCCCTATAGGGTGCCTTATGCGGCACCTTAGGTTACGGCACTGTGAATGAGTTTTTGCTGGCAGCACTGATTTAAATTACAAAAAGGAGATGCCTCAGACAGCACTGATTTAAATTAAAAGGAAATGCCTCAGACAGCACTGATTTAAATTAGAAGAAAACACCTCAGACAGCCTTCTTAGATAATACCACTGTGGAATCAAACCCATGACTTCTGCCTTCACAGTGATTGCAGCAACCAGTGGGCTACATCTTTACTGCTTCTAACACTGCGCTGGCATGAACTTAGGGTTAACGCGCGTTATTGTGCCATGGCACCCACTATCGCGCGATACAGATTCTTGCTACTTTGCCGCAGGAATGCCCACTCCTTATATGGCATCCTTTACATTATCGCTGCAACTAGCGCCGTTAACATTAAGACGGTTTAGTAAACATACCCCAAGGTGTCCTAAGGAGAGACAAGGCATCCTAAGGAGAGACAGGATGCCTTAAGGAGAGACAAGGTGCCTTAAGGAGAAACAAAGCATCCTAAGGTGAGACAAGGTATCCTAAGGAGAGCCAAAATGCCTTAAGGAGAGACAGGGCATCCTAAGGAGAAACAAGGCATCTTAAGGAGAGAAAAGGTGCCTTAAGGTGGAAAGCATGCACCTTAAGGCACGAAATCGGCTGTAACCCAAACGCTGGATAGAGCACCAAGGCATATCAATGTAAAGGTAATGGAAGGAAGGACAGGTGTAAATTGATGCACCTGCCATATCGTTAGGCACCCTATATGGCAGCCAGTAAAGCAGACGAGCATGTGGGAGGCAGCTGTACCGATGCACAGGGTGGTGCCAATGTAAAGTGCTGCAGTGTTAGTTAGTGGCATAAGATAAGGAAGATGTGTCCCCCAGCAGAGATAGAAGTAGCAGGATGTTTGCAGCAACAGAAAAACAGAGTAGTAGCAGTGATGTGCAGATTAGGCACAGAAGAAATGAGCATAAAGAGCTGAAATGGGGAAAGGAGTACCAGTTTATGTCATAGAATAGCAGCCTGCACAGAGAGATCAGACCACCAACAACAGACATGCACCCATATCACTAGAACCAGATCCTATATAACACTATGTGGATATATAGCCGTGCCATGGCCACTGCTGGGTCAGAGTGAGAGTGCCCTCCCAGCATGACATGCTGTGGCTACCCGGTCCATGTAGGTGGCAGTCAAGCACTATGATGTCCCAGCCATTGTCCTACCCAGGATGCAGACACATCCTGGCCAATCTGCCCTGTTCAGGCTATACCCACAATACTTTGCTTCTTATCATGCACATTTGCAGGCTAATGTTAGAAACAGCTTAGGCACTGCGAGGCTCAGTGAGGTATAGAAAGCCACAAAACAATGGATATATACACACACACATGGTGTTTTTACCCTCATTGGCCGATTCATTGGGAGTTGCACATGTTGGTGTTGTACCTGCACTGTGGGATAAAATTTAACCACAGGGACATACACTGCATGATCCATAGCCAGGACCCAAATCTGTGATTTTTGGCTCATATACACACCAACTGTGTGCAGTATGCCACAGTCCTGTCACATGGTTGGCATAGTCCCTGGAAATGATATGTTTCCCATCAGACAGACCTTGGCACATGTTGCACTATACATGATGCACTGGATCAGAGCATGGCTTTGGTCTGTTGCAGGCAGGTGCCACTGCCCCCTCTGCCAGCACCCCTCATGCCATGCTGACATGCCCATGTGCTGTCAGTGTTTGTGGTGCACAGGCCCAAGCCAGCAATGCAGGTTGGCGGGTGCCTAGGGTGTAGGGTCCGGTGGGGGCGGAGATATATATAGATGGCTACACATCCCCCCCTCCCCCACAACCATCTGCCTCTCCTGGGACCCCATCACCGCCTGCCAATGTTATGTCTCTTCAACCTGTGGAAGAGACGGCTTAGGAGTGTTATGTTAGAGGTCTATAAGATACTGCCTGGAGTGGATTGTATAAATGTAGATCGATTGTTTATGAAATCAAAATGTATTAGGACTAGGGGACATGCAATGCGGCTACAGTGTAAACCATTGAGGATTACTGGGAGTGAATGGTTTCTCTGTCAACGTGTATTCAAACTCTGGAATTCATTTCCGGATAATGTCGTAAAGACTGTTAGTGTAGCTGGGTTTCAAAAATGTTTGGACAGGTTCCTGGGGAACGGTCCATAAACCATTATTAAAGAGGGGCCTAGAATATCCCCTGCTTGTCCAATACATGCACTGTGGATCCTGTTTGTCTTTTGGGGAAACTGCTAGGTACTTGTGACCTAGATTGGCCACTGTTGGACATAGGATACTGTGCATGATTGACCTTGGTCTGACACATTCTGGCATATATGCAAATCTTATGTTCTTATGTGCCACCTAGGGAACTGCCTGGTCTGCCCTGTACACCAGCGGCCCCCACTGCATGACCCACATGCACCCTCCTTTGCCCAATTTGCACAATCAACATAGTGCTCTTTCATACTTGGGTACTATGCTGTTGCTGCTAATGGAGCACTACTATCACTGTCTTGGGCTAACCTGTCTGTGCATCAGATTGCAGACATTAACATAGGCTCTCTCTCCTCAAAATACACCCTTTCCGCGAGGTTTTGATATGCGTTAGGGATCTTGCCATAACAGTGCCTTCATTAAGGGAGCAAGCCTTGTTCCCACCCATTCCCTACCATTTGACCCCCACTCTCCGCCCCATGGATGCCTACTCCACCCACAGGGTGCTTTACGATGCTAAAGTGGTCTTAACATGTGCTAATGGCGCATTAACTCGCATTAAGGGCACAAGTACACCGTTAACGTGAGTTAATGACACACTTGCTCCTTTACTGTGGTTTAGTAAACTTACCCCATTGTATTATTATAAACAAAAACTAATTTGGTATGTGTCATGTAATGCCAATTAGTAATACTTAGGGGTATATTTACTAAAGAGCAGTAATATTACCGGTGCTAAGTGCATCGGTAACATGTGTTAGCCCATATATGATAAGGGGTGTTACAGCGGTAATGGGCATTAGGGCATGTTAACATGCATTACCGTGACAAAGGGCATTAAGGTGACCAGGCACCTTAAGATGCCATACAGTGCCCTAATAGACAGAAGACACCCTAACATAGGATAAGCTGCCCTAACGGGAGAAGGTGCCCTAACAAGGGATAAGGCGCCCTAAAAGGAAATAATGTGCCCTGTGAAGATGCTCTAACATTGGATAAGCTGCCCGAACAGGAGAACAAGTACTCTAACAGTTAAGGTGTCCTAACAGGCAAGGTGGCCCAAAGGCCCAACATGAGACAAGGTGCCCTAAGGTGGAAACATGCACTCTAAAGCAGAAAAATGGCTGTAATCCAAATGTTCGACAAAGCACCAAAGAAAGTCAATGTAAAGGTGCTGGAAGGAAGAACAGGTGAGAGCTGATGGACCTGCCAGATCGGTGGACACCCTATATAGCAGCCAGTAAAGCTGACGAGCAAGTGGGAGACAGCTTTACTGATGCACAGGGTGGTGCCAAAGTAAAGTGCTGCAATGGCAATGTGTGGCATAGGATGGGGAAGACATGTCCCCCAGTGGAGGCAGAAGCGGCAGGATGTTAGCAGCAACAGGAGGATAGAGTAATAGTACAGACATGCCGACCAGATATAGGAGAGGCAACAACAAAGAGCCGTAATCGGAAAAGATACCAGTGTAAGTCATGGGGTAGCAGCCTGTACAAGAAGACAGGACTGTACACAGCCAATAGAGGCAGATAGATGGGCTGAAGAATGTATGGCATGGGCTGGCAGCACAGATCTGTAGAGCCCTCACTGTAATAGACATGAAAACAATCTGAGTAGCACAGTCAGAAACAGAACAGGTAGGGATTTATTTATTTATTTATTTAACCAGTTTTCTATACCGCCTTATCCTTTAATCAAAGTGGTTTACATTATGTAATCACTAAAAACAGGTACTGGATATATTCCCTTGTCCCCAAAGGGCTCACAATCTATATGTACCTGCTTAAGGAGACACTGAACTAACCGGTTTGCTATACCTCCATACTGCTCTATGCAGCAATGGCTGGATACAAAGAGACTGCAGGTCATTGCCTAACGTTGCTGTGTGTGCTGGTATAGGGTGGCCTCACAAGCACCCATGATGCAGTGCACATGCAGAACAGCACTTATCCATCACCACAGCTCGGTAAAAGGACCTGACAGTGTGTGATACAAGCACAGAGCAGCTACAAACCGTGCTACTGAGCAGTTTCTGCGGTCACCCTGAGGGTGAGGATATGCGCCCAGCACCGGGTCCCCAGTACCTGCCCATGTTGCAGATCCTCATCAATACTAGTATGTGATGGGTATTCTCTGCTCTGTGATCGTCTTGTCACTTTGTGTCATGCTATATTGACCAGTAGCATCTGGCCCTGTTAGACTGTGTCCTACATAGAGCAGTGCATTGTTATACCCAGTGTTATAATGCTGGTGCCATGGCTACCTAATACCAAAAGAGAGGGGTAACTAGACCCAAAGGGGGTTTATATATTTCATGTAGCAATGCATACATACCACTTTTCAGTGGGGCAAAGGGTTGTATAGTTAGGTATGGTATAAGTTTCCCTTTGTCCCCGAAGGGCTCACAATCTACCTCTTGTACATGAGGCAATAGAGGAGGATGTGGCTTGCCCATAGTCACAACTGGTGCCTATGAGGCCAGAAACCTCTGTCCCAAGGTTGCTGTGCTCCAGTGGGATTTGGATTCTCAGCCAGAGATAACATGCCCCAACCAGTAGGCTGCACCTGCTATGATGGCCTTACCTGTAATACCAGGAGTAGGACTGGAAGACCTCACTTCCCAAACAGCTAGATCTAACCTTTACCTGCTGCCCCCATACACATATTAACTGCAGACAGTCCACTGGCCAGTACACATTGCATGTGCGCTGAGAGATCATGCGCACCCAAAAGTCAGGTCAGTGATTGGGCCCACAGAACAAAAAGCACACCCATGTCACTAGAAGCAGACACTATATAGCACTATGTGGATACATAGCCATGCCATGGTCACTGCCTGGTCAGAGTGAGAGTGTCCTCCCAGCATGACATGCTGTGACCACCTGGTTCATGCAGGTGGCGGTCGGGCACTACGACATCCTAGCCATTGTCCTACCCCCGATGCAGACGCATCCTGCCCAATCTTTCCTGCCCGGGTCATACCCACAATACTTTGCTCCTCATCATGCACATTTGTAGGCTAACAGTGTATGCATTGTGAGGCCCAGTGAGGCGTAGAAAGCCACAAAACAATCGATAGACATACACACATATTACAGCACTGTGCAAAGATAGGGATGGTTGGCATCCATGCCTGCCACACTAGTCCCAATTTGAGTGCAGGCATTGTTAAGGTGTGCTCATTGTGCAGGAGCTAGTAGTAGCGCTTTGGTGCTAACTGCTGCTCTGTGTGCTGGAACCAAGAGCCTGACTCTCCATCCAGCTGTGGATAGTGAAGCCTGTCTGTGTGGGTATTTGCACCCCTGTTGGCCGATGCATTGGGGATTGCACATGTTGGTGTATCTACATTGCAGGGTAAAATGTTGGGGCATACATTGCAGGACCTACAGCTGAGACCCAAACCTGTGACCCTCTGCTTTATGTTTAAATTTGTTTATTGAACACAGCTCACACAACAGTATCAGTCCATAACAGCACCATACAATAACAGATCAGCTAGAAATCACAGCCATGTGCAAATTTTTAACAATATTTTACCCCCCTCCCACCCCCCACCCCCCAGTTCCATCTACAGTCATTCCACTAAGGGACGACAGCGTACACTGGATAACACCACTGACCACAGTGCCACCCACTTCCCCATGTAGTTCTATACACAGAGAATATCAATATAAATTATACTACAATACATCCTTAAAGGCAACACTACAGTCCACCAGAGCGCTGCCACAAGCGTACACTGCTTCTGAAACCCAATGACCCCACCTGTCAACTAACCATCCAAGCATTCTCAAAGCCCCCTGCTCCAGCTCCCCCTCCCAATTCCTATGATGCAGGGCCTCATCCCAACATACAACTGCAACACTCCTCCCTCCCTCTCACAACCGCCACTCACATTCCAAAGGGGCCTAACTCCCTCCTCTCCCCCCCCCAACCCCAACCCCAACCCCCCCCCCATGCAAGACCCCACTCCGAATCGTCACCCAAGCACATTAAGGATTCGGCTCCTCTCTCGCAGAGACAATGTATGTAAGTAGGGACCCCATTCCCCCAAAAATTTATCAGTGGCTACTTCCCCATGTTTAGCCCCTTGCTGTTCAAGCAGTAACAACCGATACACCTCCCTCCTCCACTGACCCATGGTCGGGCCACTGGGCAGTAGCCAATTCAGCAAAATCACTCTCCGAGCTACTAGTAGAACCTTACCTACCCATCGTCTCTGGCCTCCCCCCAAACCTTCCACCCACCTGGTCATACCTAACACCAACATCTTGGGGTCCCGTTTAAGTGGACAGCCCAAAACCCCGGTAAGACAGCCCACAAGGTCCTTCCAGAATCTAACCACCACCGAGCATTGCCACCACATATGCCCCAGGTCTGCCCGAGCTATCCCACACCGGGGGCAGCTCGCGGTAGCACCGCAGCCGGCCCTGAACGCCCGACAGGGAGCAAAGTGACAGCGTCACAAGATACGATATTGCAGATCCCTAAAGTCTGCAGTCTTAATTCTCCTGGGGATATCTGCTAGCAATTGCACCATATCTACCCCTCTGATCTCCACCCCCAGATCATGTGCCCATGCTGCTGCCAAGACGCTCTCATCAGGAAACCCTTTTAGGTGAAGATATTCCTTATGCAGTATAGCCACCCGCGCCCGCTGCACTCTCCCAGCATACAGCAGTTCCTCAAATTTAGAACAAATATCTGTATGCAAGTTCTGCCCATCCAAACTCTGAACATAACTACGCAGTTGTAAATAAGAGAACCAATCCCGAGGTACCAGACCATATCTACTTTGGAGATCTTGAAATTCTAGGGCCTGCCCCCTTTCATCTACTACCTGCTCCAAGGCCACAATCCCTTTAGCCTCCCATCCTCGAAATGCCCCCCCTTGCATCCCCGGACCAAAAGCCCCATTCCCATATAAAGGTAAAAAGGGGGTTGTCCCAGGATTCCAGGAATACTGCTGACATAACAGGCGCCAGACCCGTCGCATGACCTTAAAGATAGGGTGCCCCCCACCAGGTGAGGCAAATCAGCAGCTGCCGCATGCAATATGAATCGCAAGGCCAGTGGCTTCGCTACTTCCTGTTCATACTCCAAGGGCGTATAATCCGCCGAGGTCGCCAACCAATCCCGCAAGTTCCTCATCAGGCAGGCGATATTATAACTCCGCCGATCGGGGGCTCCCATACCTCTACCCCCCCCCCCCAGGGTCTCTGCAATGTCTTAAGACTTAGCCGGGGTCTCTTCCCCCTCCAATAAAATAGAGTTAAACATTTCTCCACTTTCGCTATCTCCTTCTTCGTCAGCAGGATAGGCAAACTCTGCAACATGTACAACCATTTGGGAAAAATAGTCATCTTATACAAAGCTACCCTGGCTCCCAAAGAAAGCGGTAGGTCTCGCCAACCATTCAAGCACTCCGCAGTCTGTGACAACAATGTAGCCAGATTAACCATCTGCAGATGGGCTATATCGGCAGTTAAATATATCCCCAAATAATGAAGTTTCGGCCCCGCCCACTTCAGCGGGAAGGCTTCCCAGTCCCCATGCAACGTCTGCTGTAGATCCAAGGCCTCAGACTTATCCAAATTTAATTTCAAACCCGAAAATTTCCCAAAATCCGCAACTAGTCTCAACAAAATGGGTAGGGTCTGCCTAGGGGCCCCCAAGTACACTAGGATGTCATCGGCGAAAGCCGAAATCCGGAA
The DNA here is from genome assembly GCA_033557465.1 of Ichthyophis bannanicus. Classification (NCBI taxonomy): domain Eukaryota; kingdom Metazoa; phylum Chordata; class Amphibia; order Gymnophiona; family Ichthyophiidae; genus Ichthyophis; species Ichthyophis bannanicus. The sequence goes on from CM066038.1 coordinate 350,131,235, forward strand.
TTCTTCCGTCCCCACCCTGGCCCCCACCAGTCCCCTATGTGTCCTTATTCTCTCTAAGAGAGGTTCCAGGGTTAAAACGAACAAGAGCGGGGACAAGGGGCAACCCTGTCGTGTCCCCCTCCGAATCGGAAAGTCCTGGGAAAGAGAACCATTTATCAAAATCTGCCCTCGGGGATCCGAATACAGAAGCTTAACCGTATCCAAAAAGAAACCCCCTATCCCCATAACCTCTAACAAATGATACATATATTGCCACTCAACACGATCAAACGCTTTCTCGGCGTCAAAGCTTATTAATAAAGCTGGCTCCCCTGCCTCAGCCGTCATATATAATGACGAAACTATCTTACGCAGGCTTTTGGTGACGTGCCTACCTTTCACAAAACCCACCTGGTCCTCCTTGACTAGTTGGGGGATATATTCAGCTAGCCTATTAGCCATAATTTTAGCCAAAAGTTTGATATCCACATTCAAAAGCGAAATAGGCCTATACGACTCGGGTAATAACCCATCTCTACCTGGTTTAGGAATCAGGGTAAGCACTGCGCTATTTTTCTCATACGGAAATGCCTGGCGCTCGATCAAGGCAGAATAATACAGTCGTAAAGGCCCAACCACCCTATCTACAATTAACTTATAAAATTCACCCCTATACCCATCAGGTCCCGGAGCCCGACAAGTATGCAAAAGCTTTATGGCCCCCCGGACTTCCACTTCAGTGAGCGGGGCGTTAAGAGTTGCACGCTCCTCTAGGGATAAACTAGGCAAGTCTACCGTCGTAAGAAATTTCTCAATCTGTGCCAAATCCCCAGTACCAGCTCCATAAAGCGTCCGGTAGTACTCATGAAACCGTTCCTCAATATAAGCTTGCCCCGTCCTTATCTCACCCCGTGCATCCCGCAGGGCCCCTACGTTTGTCTGCCCCCGACTGGTCTTCACCAACCTGGCCAGCAGTCTCCCCGCCCTACTACCATATTTGTACAACTTATATCGATAGTATAGCAAAGATTGTGTCGCCCGTCCGTGCAACATCGCATTCACCTCCTTTTGTAATCTACTAAATTCCAACTTCTTCCCCCGCGTCGGCTGCTGCGCTAACCTTCTCCTTGCCTGACACAGCTGTTTTTCCAAAAAAATTAAACGAGAGGCATAGGCTTTCCTTTTCCGGGCTCCGAATTCAATAATTTTCCCTCTCAAAACCGCCTTTGCGGTCTCCCAAAAAAGAATTGGGTTATCACTATGTTTCCCATTAAATTCCACAAATTCGGCCCACTGCGAGTATAAGAAGGCCTCAAACTGACCACCCTGAGTATAGCTAAGCGGATAGCGCCACAGAGACCCAACTCTCTTTACCCCCCACCTGACATCCAGCCGGACATAAGCATGGTCCGACACCTCCACCGGTCCAATCTCTACGCTAGTTACTTTAGTAAATAATTCTTGAGACCCCAGAAAATAATCTAACCGTGACCCCGTGTCATGCGCTCTAGAAACATGAGTATAGTCCCTATCCAGGGGGTGTAGCACCCTCCAGTAATCAAGCAGGTTAAATCCTTCACAAACCCCCCGTATCCACTGAGATTTCCTGTCCTTGGTCAGCCCTCGGGTTCCGGACCTGTCTATCATCTCATCCAACACACAATTGAAATCCCCTCCCATTATGAAGGGAGTTGAGCCAAGTTCACTCAAACATTTATTCAATCTAGCATAGAAGTGAGCGTCATATGTATTTGGGCCGTAAATATTCACCAAACCCAATTTAACTCCTTTGATGGTCCCCACTACAATAACAAACCTCCCACCCGGGTCACAAATGCTATATTCCACCTCCAGGTCCACCCCCCTCCTAATCAAAATCGCTACTCCTGCTTTCTTCCCTCCCGAGGAAGCCCCATAAACCTTCCCAAACCATCCCCTTGCAAGCTTGGCATGCTCCAGGGCACTCTGATGTGTTTCCTGTAAGAATGCCAGGTCTGCCTTTTGATCTCTAAGGACACGTAAGATCTTATAACGTTTCACCGGGGACCCTATACCACACACATTCCAAGTAATCAGCCGTAAACCCTCACCCATAGTCATCCACACTCACGCGAGTCATACACAAAGGCAATACTAAACGCAGAACCGAAGGGAACTCCCCCAGCCTAGAGTTCCCCCCATCGCCCCCTCCTCTACACACATGTCTCAGTTGACTCCCACCACCCCAGCTCTGAATCCCATCCCCAACCATCTGAAACAAGAAAGAGTCTTGCATGCTTCCCCAGTTCCCCTCCCCTCCCCCAAAGCTCTTCCGACAGAATCCCGAATACCCACTGCATCCCCAACCCCAAACCCTTCCCCCTCCCTCCCCCTCCCACCAAACCCCCTCCCAGAATCCACCTTCCTCTCTCCATATGGAGTACTCGCCTGACCACTGTGATGCATTGGCCTCCCCCCCCCCAGACAACAAACTTCCATTCATCCTCCCCTCAGGAGCCAGCCACATTCAGTCCATTCAACACAAATGTTAGTTGCACCCCTCCTTGAAACCATGCAACCTCCCAGCTTTTCAAAAATAGCCACCAGTGCATAATAACATAACAGCAATATAAAACATAGACCATAGTCCAGTCCAGGTGTGCCTCAGCAATCACCACCAGGTGCCTGCTGACTCGGCATCGGCTCTCCCGCCTCTGGCACGATCTCAGTCAAAAACTTAGTGGCTGAAGCGGGTGTGTCAAACATCCTCTGCCGGTTTCTGTATTCTACCCGGGTAGAGTAGGGCAAAGCGCACCCCCCTCTTAGCCAACTCAGCACATGGTCCAGCAAACTCTTTGCGCTTTTTGCTCACTGCTGCAGAGTAGTCCTGAAACACCAAAACTTTTGCGGGTCCTGGTCCCCGTGCCCGAGAGCATCTCGCCGCTCGGATTACATCTTCCTTCTGGGCATAATTTAAGAAGTGCGCAATAACCACGCGGGGCCGGTCTCCTGGGCCTCTCTGCCCTCCAGCCGATGCGCTCGCGCAATTTTTACAGAACCCAGGGCAGCAGTCAGCTCCAAATTTGTCGCCAACCAAGTTTCTAAGTAGCCGCACAGCTCTCCATCCACAATGGCCTCAGGTATCCCCACAAATCTGAAGTTCTTCCGACGGCCTCGATTCTCGAGATCATCAAGTTTTTCGTCATGGCGCCTGAGCAACTCTTCCAGGCGCTGCACGTGCTGGGCCTGCGTCGATTGCACCTCCTCCACCTCCGCTATCCTCTGCTCCGCTTCCCCCATGCGCGTGCCAATGTCCACGATCGAGTGATTTACCTGGGCTAATTGCTCTGCCAAGCCATTAAAGCGACTTTCCAATGCCGCCACGACCGCATTGGTAACCTCCTCCACGAGGTCCAGGTCCCACTCAGCCTTCGGGCTAAATGCTGCTTTAGCTGCCATCTTGTCCTCCGCCACCCGCACTCGGTCTTTCCTCGGTGCCTTCGCCGCCATGCACCCTCTGCGTCTTTCACCGGGGCCTGAGGACACCAATACCTTTCCTCCACTCCTGGCACCGCTCAAGAAAGATTATCGGAGGGTAAAGTTATCATTAAACAGCTTCTTTGGGGGGGAGCCCTCAGAGCCGTGCAGAAACGATCCTGCCTTGCTCACTGCATCACGTGATCTCGACCCTCTGCTTTAATACACACCAACAGTGCTGTCACATAGGACATCAATCCCTTGGACTACCTTGTTTCCCATCAGACAGACCTTACATGTTGCACTGTGCACCACGCCCTGGAACAGGGCATGACCATGATCTTCTGCAGGCGGGTGCCACTGCCCACTCTGCCAACACCCCCCCCCCGCCATGCTGACATGCCCATGTGCTGTTAGTGATGGTGGTGTGCTGTCACAGGCCAACCAACATGTAGGTAGGTGGATGGCTAGGGTGCAGAGTCTAGGGGGAAGGCATACATGGACAGCCACACATCCTCCCCATCACTGCCTGCCACTGTTATGTCTCTACAACCTGGGGAGGAGACGACTGCGAGGTGATAGGTATGGGGCTTAGAGCATTTTGCCTGGACTGGAGCAGGTAAACATTGGTTGCTTGTTTCTGCCATCGGAGTATGGCTAGACTAGGGGACAAGCACTGCAGCTACTTCTTGGACTACTGGATGAAAATAGTTTGCCAGTCAACACATGATCAAGTTCTGCATTTCATTACCGGAGGCTATAGTAAAGGCTGCTAGTGTAACTGTAAAATATGTTTGGCCAGATTCCTGGTGAAGGTCCCAGAGCAATTGTTAGTGTGGACCTCAGCTTTGCACTGCATGCCCCATTACAAGCATTGTGGATCATGTGTGCTCTTTGGGGTACCTGCTGGGTACTTGTACCTTAGTTTGGACACTTGCACACAGGATACTGGGCATGATGGACCTTGGTCAGACACTGTCTTGCATATTTACAGGTCTTCTATTCATATGTGCCACCTAGGCAGTCGCCTTATCTGCCCTGTGCCCCCACAGCACCCACTCCCTGATCCACATGCACCCTCCTATGCCCCATTTGCACCATTAACATAGCACCCTTTTATACTTGGGCTCTATCCTGTTGCTGCAAACAGAGTACTACTATCACTTTCTTGGGCTCACCTGTCTGTGCAGCATATTGCAGACGTTTAAATAGGCTCTCTCTCCTCCAAATGCATCCTTACTGACAGATTTTCATTCGCAGTACTGTCATGCTGTTACTGTGACAGCGTTAGTGTAGCAGGGCCTTGTTCCCACCCACTCCCCGCCCATTTACCTCTATGCCCTGCCTTCTCTCCACCCCCTGGGACATTTACCGCTGCCGGTAACATTAACACGCATTAACATTACATTAGCCCGTGTTAATGCTACATTAGCGCGCGTTAACATCGCCAATGCTAATTTAGCGCCCTTTAGTAACATACCCCTTAGATATATAACATATTGCAGCCTCTTTTTTTCCCCAGAACTGCCCACAAATGGTCTTGGATCTTTTAAAACAAATATAGCCAAGTGAATATTAATATGTCATGTAGGCAACATATCTGTGAAAAATATAATTAGCAGTTGTGGAAAATTTCAGGGAAAATGCAGCATTCACAGCCCTGGCCAGCTTTGGTGATACAAGCAATGACCCAGAAACTAAATTCAGGTTCTATGAATGCTAGATGACCTCTGAGTCACCATTCTGGCCCCCATTTTTCTAGCAGAAAGTTACCTGCACAAAGAATAGGGGAAAGCATGCAGAGCAAGGTTCATGGAATTATTTCAAATCCCTTTGCATGTATGTGTGTGAGTGTGCTCACACTTCTGTGTTTGTATTCACATTATCTGTCGGTCGTATTTGTTTTTTTTTCACATGTGGAGTATGTGTGTATGTGCATCTCTCTTTTATGTGTTTACCTGTTTTGTGTGTATATGTGCATTTGTGTGTATCTGTGCATGCATGTTGGGGTATGTATGTGTGTATTACATGGATGTGTTTGTATGTTTGTGTTTGTCTCTATCAGTGTTGGCTCTGTGTGTATTTGACACACAGAGCCAGCATGGGACAGGAGAAGAGGGTAGAAATCAGTTTGAAAGGTGCAATTCCTTAACCTCTACAGTACATTGCAGTGAATCAGAACAGTTATACTGTAGCTGTGGGAACTGCTTCCCCCATAAAAATGTATTGAGGAATTTTTGGTGGTGGTACTGGTGGAGGGGTTAATTTTTCTTCCTCCCTCCACCACAGAAATTTCTCTTCCCCAGTACATGAACTTCTCCAGCTCATTTTCTTTCTTCCTATGACTAGAGTAGTGCTCCGTTTCCACCTCTTTCCCCTTGGCAGGACCATACCCATAGTTTCTGCTGCTAGTAACATTCAAAGCAGGAAGGGCAGGCCCACTAACATAGAAGGGAGAAATATTGAATTGCAGATAGGGGTTTTAAACTCTGAAAAATGTGCAGGCACATTAGCCATCATTCTACCATCTGAACATTAATACAAAATTCTATTGAATCCTGAAAAAAGACAGATAGTTGGTAATTCTAATCTCCTGAAAATAGAGAACATCTCACAGGTGCAGTGGCGGCCAAGAGAGCAAATAGAATTCTAGGTATCATAAGGAAAGGAATGGAAAATAAAACAAGGCGTAGTTACTCAACTGTAACAAGTGTTCTCCAGGAACAGCAGGAATCAGTCCTCACTTATGGGTGACGTCGGCACCAACGGAGCCCGCGCAGAACAATTCCCCAGCTTTCAAAGAAAGCCTTTGGAATTGCTGCCACAGATGTATGGTCCTCTTCCCGCCTAAGGGTGCCATCTTGCTCAGTCAGTCCCTTAGCTCGAGCCCTACCAAGCAGATGGCAAGGGAAGGATAAAACTCCAGCAACTCATCAGGGGAGGTGGGAGGGTAGTGAGGACTGATTCCTGCTGTCCTTGGAGAACACCTGTTTCAGGTGAGTAACTGCACTTTCTCCAGGAACAAGCAGGAAGTCAGTCCTCACTTATGGGACTCCCCAGCTACAGGCTACCGAACCTGTAACCAAAAAAAGCCTCCATGAGCAGAAGTCAAAGCCCGAAGGAGACCGAGTTCTTGGGTCCCCGGGGTGAAACCCTCAGTAGCCATCGAGAAGGGTCAGAGGGCAGGAGTTGATTATACCCCGAACAGATTATGGAGTACAGCCTGGCTGAAGGCGCTGTTCCAGCGGGACTCCCTCTCTAGGCTGTAGTGGACAGCGAAGGTATTCGCTGAAGCTCAGGTCGCAGCCCAGCAGATGTCTGTCAGATGCACTGAACACAACAAAGCTACCGAAGCCGCCTTGGCTCGGACACCATGGATGGTGACCTGCCGAGCCAATGGGATGCCCGCCTTCGCATGAGCAAAGGCGATGCAATCCGAACCCAGATGGAGAGGGTGTGTTTTGTGACTGCCTGCCCAAGGTGATTGGGATCGTAGGTCACAAAGAGCTGGCCAGACTTGTGATGAGGCTGGGTGTGCTATGGGTAGAAGGCAAGGGCCCTCTTGCAGTTGAATGTATGCAATACTGCCGATGCCTGGTCGGCATGCGGTCTCGGGAAGAAGGTCGATAAGGCTATCTTCTGATTGAGATGAAAATCCGAGACAACCTTTGGCAGGAACTTGGGGTAGGTATGGAGGACCACCCTGTTCCTATAAAACCTGGTGTAAGGGGCTTCGGCCATGAGAGCCTGAAGCTCGCTGACTCGGTGCGCCGAGGTCAAAGCCACCAGGAAGACTACCTTCCAGGAGAGGTGCCGAAGCAAGCATGTCACCATCGGCTCGAAGGGTGAATGGGTAAGCTGCATGAGCACCACATTCACGTCCCACTCCACCGGGGGTAGGCCGGATGAGAGGCTTGGACAGTAAGAGACCCCGCATGAAACGAGAGACCAAGGGCTGCTCCAAGAGGGGTTTACCCTCGATGGGGAGGTGATTCGACGAGATGGCGCTCAGGTGTACCCTGACGGAGTTTGACTTCAGCTCTCAATCGAAAGATGGAGAAGGTACTGGAGGACCCATTGAGTGGGGCACGAGAACGGATTGATCTGGAGCTCGGAGCACAAGACCGAGAAGCGTCGCCACTTGAGGTCCGGGAGGTCTAGCATGGCTAGGGTGACCCGTTCAGCCGCCAGACTTTAAGGGACAATGTGGCGAGGTTCAGGTACAGCACTTGCACTTCCTCCTGTGTTAGCAGGACTGGGGCACAGTCCAGGGGAACCGGAGGCTCGGACGTGAGCCGGAGCAGGAATGGGAACCATGGTTGCCGAGGCCATGAGAAAGCAACGAGTATCATTGATGCTCGGTCCCGCTGAGCTTTGTGGAGGGTCCTTATAATGAGAGGAGTGGGAGGGGATGTGTAGAGAAGCCCGGAGGTCCAGCTCAAGAGGAACGCATCTTAGGCCTCCCTGCTCGGGTGCGGGACCGGGCCGCAGAAGCGGGGGAGCTGTGTGTTCGTCGGGCTGGCGAACAAGTCCACAGTCGGGGTCCCCCATTGATGGAACAGCCAGCTGGTCACCTCCGGTTCCAGCCGCCATTCATTCTTGTGGCCAGGGAGGTAGACTGCTCGTAGGGACATCCCTCAATGGAAGACGAAGGAGCAGAGGAGGACCACTTCCCGGCAGAGGAGGCGTGATTCTGTGCCTCCCTCCTTGTTGATGTAGAATATTGCCACTCGGTTGTCGGTCTGCACGAGCACCAACTTTCCTTTGAATGGTCCTTGAAGGCCCTCAGGGCCCACCAGACTGCCTGAAGCTTGAGCAAGTTGATTGGCTGTAGAGCCTCTTCGGGTGACCAGCATCCCTGCGTGCACAGTGCACCGCAGTGGGCTCCCCATCCCAACAGGGAAGCATCCGTTATCAGCACTAGGTCGTGCTGCGGGATGTGGAATGGCAGCCCCCAGAGAAGGTTGTGGGGGTTCTGCCACCAGTCTAAGGGCCTGAAAAGGTAGCGGTAGACCCAAATGTGGTCCCTGAGGTGACTGGAGGCTGGGCTCCACTGAGATCTGAGGTACCACTGGGTTGTCCATATGTGCATGCAGGCTTGTGGGACCACATGGATGGTGGAGGCCATGTGTCCCAAGGAGGTGCAGCATAGTCTGTGCCATGACCCGAGCATTGCTCTGGATCTGGGACACCTGGGCTCAAAGGCAAGCCACGTGGTCTGCCGGTAGAAAGGCGATCGCCTGCTGAGTGTCGAGGCATGCGCCGATAAACTCCAAGGCTTGTACCGGTTCGAGGTGGGACTTGGGGTAGTTGACCAAGAACCCCAAGCGCTCAAGGAGGAGGATCGTGCGTGATGCTGCCAGGTGGGCTTCACCGGCTGAGGGCCCCGTGACAAGCCAGTCGTCGAGGTAGGGGAAGACCGGTACGTCCTGCCATCTGAGGGAGGCGGCGACCGCGGAGAGGCACTTTGTGAAGACTCGCGGAGCAGATGCGAGTCCGAAGGGGAGCAACCTGTATTGGTAATGCTCCCCCGGCACCCTGAAGTGCCAGAACTGCCTGTTCTGGGGGTGAATCAAAATGTGGGCATAAGCGTCCCAGAGATCCAAGGAGCATAGCCAGTTGCCCTGCTGGAGGAAGGGCAGCAGGATGCCAAGTGATAGTATTTTGAACTTCTCCTGCACCAGAAACTTGTTTATCTTTCAGAGGTCGAGGATGGGCCATAGGCCCCCCGTCTTCTTCGGGATGAGGAAGTACCGGGAGTAAAAGCCCCAACCTTGGAGGTGCATCGGCACCCTCTCGACCGCTTGCTGGGTGAGGAGGTTGTCTAACTCCTGCTGTAGGAAGGTCTGGTGCGCAGGGAGTCGAGAAGGCTCTACTGGGGAAAATGGAGGGAGAAACCTGTCCAGATGGAGATGGTAGTCATCTCGGACTGCTCAGTGAGGGGCGAAGGAGGACAGGCGTCCCCCTACTGGCTGCGGTACTGCCGGAGGCAAAAGGCTATGCTCCTGGTGTCAAAACCCCTGGGCGGGCTGAGGCAGCACTGGGGTTTGGGCCTTGGGCCCTTTCAGCTTGCAGTGACCATGAGGCCCAGACTTTCCCTGCGTCGCGGTGGTTGGCGCGGGAATGAGTGGATATGGTGGATTGCCTAGGTAGGGTAACCCTTCCGCAGGAAAAATGGCTTCTTGGTTTGCTGTTTCTTCCGAGGGAGGGAGGAGGTCTTGCGTGAGAGGCGGGTTTGGGTAACGAACTCCATCTCTATCTCGGTGGCCTTATCTTCCATCGGTTTACCGAAGAGCTGCTCACCAAGGCAGGGTATATCTAGGAGCTTTTCCTGGACCCGCTTCTCCAAGTCCGAGGACTGGAGCAATGCCTGGTGCCGGGCCCCAATGCCAGCGGTTGCCACTCAAGCCGAAGACTCAAATCCATTGTAGGTGGCATGGGAGAGGTATTTTCAACACTCCACGATGGACTTCAGAAGGGTCCGGAACCTGTTGAGGGGCTCGCCCGTGAGGCCTGCAGAGAAGCCCTCAAGTTCTTTGGCTAGGTCGCGTAAAAACATGCCCGTGTACAATTGGTGCATTCTAGTGCCAGCATACGGGACTCCCACACGGGCGTGTGGCCCTGCGATGCTGACACCAGTGTCACCAGGTTGGGTGTCGAGGAGGAGAGGGGATCCTCACCGGGACGACCCTCGGGAGACCTGACGCCATCACCCAGGGCCTCCGAGTCTGTTCGAGGTACCTTACAAGGTCACTCCTTGTCCGACTCTCGGGAATGCCGAGGGGGGCTAAGTGACCGAGCATGGGAGCGCTCATGCTTGTCAGGAGCCTCCGACAGGGACTTCAAGGTCTTCTTCTTCTGCCTCTCCACTTCAGGGGACCCCTGGTTGAAGTGCTGTCTTGAGCACGGAGCCGAGGTGTGGGATCCCACCGGCGGAAAGACGACCGAGGGTGCCACTGGGGATTCCGAGGCAGCCTTTCGGAAAATGTCCTGGGACTTCTGCTTACGACTGAGCAGGGCTTTGGATGACATTTTCTTACAAAGCAAACAAAGCTCTGGATCAAAGTTGGCTCTGAGACACGGTGAACAGCAGTCATGGGTGTCTGTAAGCAACATGTTCTTAGTGCATCTATCGTATTTTTTTAAATCGGTGGCCATTGGGGCAAAAAGGGCCCCTGCGAGGTCGAAGACCCATGCGGCCAGCGGTTAGGAGAAAAAAGGGTGTGAATCCCGCCAACAACAAAAGTTAGGAAAAAATGTCCCCTTTGCTCAAGGGGGATAGGAGCAAGGGGGAGGACAGATAGAGGACCGGTGCAACCGGAAAACAGTAGACCAGAGGCCGGAAAACGAAAAACTTTTTCCGAGGGACAAGGAGGTGCGTCCGAAGGGCTATTAAGCATCAGCAATGTGATGCACTGACAAGTGAGTTCAAGATAGTGATAGTAGTGCTCCATTAGCAGCAACAGCATGGTCCTCAAATAGGAACGGGCACCATGCTGATGGTGCAAATGAGGTACAGGAGGTGGCATGGTGGTCATGCAGTAGGAGTGCTGGTGGACAGGACTAACTAGACAGCTGCCCAGGTGGCACATAAGAACATAAGTTCTGAATATATGCCATACTGTGTCAGACCAAGGTCCTTCAAGCCCACTATGCTTTCTCCAATAGTGGCCAATCTAGGGCACAAGTACCTAGCTGGGTCCCAAGACACACCAATGGTCAAAGCAGATGGGTCACGTAACTGATCCTCAGTGTCCCCTGATTAAAGGTATAATGACCTTGACCAAACCCTCCATAAACCCAGCTACATGAAGAGCTTTCATGACATACACCACCACTGCATGCCAGAGCTTGCCAATATGTCGAATGACAAACTATATGCCCGAATCTGTCTGAAATGCGTTATACTGTAGTGGCTGTGCCTGTCCCCTAGTCTCCCCATATTGTGATGGCGTTAACAACCGTTAACCATTCCATGCCATTCCCTATCATATCTCCCCCCAGTTGTCTCACCACCAGGTTGAGGAGGCCTAACCTTTGTAACCTCCTCACATAGAGGACTCCTTCCATCCACAGCACCATCTATGATGTCCGTCATGATCACAGAGTGACAATGGTGGAACACAGACATACTGCTGCTGTGGAAGGTGATGTGCCAAACGGGGCGTTCCAAGAGATATGGCACTCTAGGCAGAGATCCCGGCGGGCCCTCCTCGGTACCACTGAACCCAGCTGTGGAGGAAGATAGCACCTGTTGCTGTAGCTCTACAAGTAGCTGGAAAATGTCGCTGCCCAGGGAAATACCACAGCAGTGGCTGCCATCCTTCCCCCGAGACGTATCAGTGGCAGGCGGTGATGGGGCCCTTGCATAGACAGCTGGTGGGGGAGCTGTGTGGCCATCCATGTGTGCCTCTGCCCTCCCTCATCTGGGCCTTTTGCCCAAGATGCCTACCTAACCCACATGTTTAATATGCTGAGACTGCGATCCACCACCACTGACATTGCGTGGGCATGTCTGCATAGTGTAATGATGGTGGTGGCATGGGCAGTGGCACCAGCCTGCAGCAGACAGAAACCTTGTCCTGGTGCTGTGTGCCATGCACATTGCAGCATGTACCAAAGGCCATCTGAAGGGGAGCATTCAGCAACAGGGGCTGTTGTCCCTCATATGGCAGGACTGTGGTGCAGCATACAAGGTTGGTGTGACTATGTGTGGAGTGTCACAGGTTCAAGTCCCTGTTGCGGTTTCTGTGTTGCATGTTCTTGTGGCCAAGGTTTAGCCATCAGTGTAGGTACAGCACCAGTATGTGCAACCCCCAAGGAGGTAGTCAGCAAGGGTGGAAACACTCACCAGCAGCACAGACAGGCTCCACTATCCACAGCTGGTTGGAGGCTAATAGCATACTGAGCAGGCACTAACAACCATGCTTTGAGGCTAATAGCACAAGCACATTTTATCAATCCTTGAGCTGACATGGAGACAGGAATGGCAAGCAGAAATGCCAGCCATATCCACTTTTGCACAGTGCACCAAAGAGAGTGTGTGCTTATGTATGTGTATGGCTCCCCTTTGTCCTTTGGCTTTCTTCCACTTCACTTTGGCTCACATTGGCCGAACTGTTCCCAGCCTTTGTCTGCTATTGTGCATAACGAGAAGTGGAGGATTGTGGGTATGGCCTGAAATAGGTTGGATTGGCCAGGGTGTGTCTGTCTTGGTGGTAGGGTCAATGGCTAAGACTGTTTACCTCATCTGCCATGTGCATGGTCTGGATGGCCAAAGAATGTCATGATGGGGGGGGGGGGGGGAGCATTCTCACTCGGACCAAGCAGCATTTCTGTAATCCTGGCAGAGGTTTTCAAGCTGATTATGCTTGTCTTCAACAAAGCTAAGTTGCGTTTTTACAAAATTCTTTAAATAAAAAGGAGAGGTCGCAGTGGTGCATGGGAAGCTTCCCTGCACTGAGCCGACTAGCTCTGACAAAAAAAATTTACAAATAGGGAATTCTTGTTGTCAGAATCTTTTTTAGTATGACAAGCAGTGCATATGGCACAGCTATATATCCACATAGTGCTGTAGAATACCTGGGTCTAGCAATGCAATTTCTCTGTGGGATATCCCAATCACAGAGCCAGATACTGGGTGTCAATGCACAGTATCCCATGGTAGGGACACACATGGCTGCTCAGGGCACATGCAGCGTGTGTGTTGCCCAGTAGACCTACTGCAGTTAGTATGTCTGAAACAGCGAAGTGGTGAGCAGCAGGTGTAGTCTGACTGCTCTTGCTGTGGTGGATTGTTAGTACACAATGGTGCCCCATGGCACTGCTACTTACAGATCACACACACCAAATTATTTTGGCCAGTCAGATCCCATGCATCCACCCAGCACACACATACCAAACTCTTATGAACATCCATAGCACAGATCTGCACCTGCCATTGGGTGCATTCCTGTATTTGCCAGTTAGCTGTTCCACCATGGCCATCAAGGGTCATTTGCGACAGTTGGGCAAATCATACACACCTTTCCTGTGACTGTTCCACATCACCACTCAAGGTCAATACGCACTTTGCTGCCCACATCAGAAACATGCTGCCTCCAACCAGACACTGTTCAGGCCTATCGCATACCACACACCGACAGTACTGCTGGATACATGTCCACACCTCACTGACACTATACTGTAGCTTATGGCAAGGTCTAGGCTTTCAGCAGCACCTAGGATTGCATGCTGGGCATGTGGCCCCCACTGCTGCCACCCCTCCGCTGACTCCACTACCACCACCACCTGCCCATGACACTGCCACCACCCACATTGGCAAGCATCCCTAGGCAGTCGCCTATACTGCCTAGTTGACTGCACAGCCCAGATGTTAGGACCAACATTCTCATCACATGTACTGCAACAGAGGCTGGCCACAGGTCATTCAGCTCTATCAGCTACCAACTGTTTTTCCATCAATAACCTTTCCACTGGCTCCCCTGCCCCCCTTTCTGCCTTACAGAGGTCTTCCTGTGTTAGGGTGCATGCTTGACACCTTAGCGCACACTATCCTGTTAGTGTTCGCTGTGTCCGATAGCTCCGTTAATGCCGGGAGCACCTCCAACACACCCAGTGCCCTTTCCACACAGAAACCTCTTATCACTGCCCTTAATGTTCACTAAAGGGTGCTACCTTAGCGCCCTTTAGTAAACATACTCCTATGTCTGTATGTAGTGTGCATGTATTTGTGTGGGTGTGCTGTGCATTTCATTCAATTTATTCCATTTACAATTAGCCTATCATTGTACTTCTAAATGGACTCCAACAAAATGTAAGTATGTAACATAAAATATAGTTAAAATTTCATATGCAGGACCAAATAAATTAAAATATATCTCTACATTAAAAACACAGTTATGCAAAGACAGCTCTAAACAAATGTGCCTTGAGGCCCTTTAGAAAAGCAAATAAATCCTGCTACAAAGGAAGCAAGTAATTTCTTGAATATGGCCTATTCACAAAAAAGACACATGAATGGGTACTCTCCTTTTGTACTATAGGAACTGTAGTATCTATAGAGAGGGGAGGGTAGCTGGGGCTGGTGAGGCAGTTGTCAGTGGAGTAGTTTTGGGAACTGGGGACAGTTTGATTTGTAGTTTTATGTGGTGGGTGCAGGTTGCATGGTGGAGGGGGACGGGAGAAGAGTTCCAGCAAGATAGTCTTTGAGAGGAGGCAGTTTGCAAGGTGGTGGGGGAGTTGCAGGTAATAGTTTTTTTGGGTTAGGGAAGTTTACAGGATTCAGGGCTGTTGTTGGGGAGGGGGGGTAGTTTCTGTGGGTAGACATAATGCAAGGTGGTGAGGCAATTGCAGGGGATAGGTTTGGGGGTGAGTGTTTGTGGGGTGATGGAGCAGTTACAGGTAGTTTTTGGGAGTGGGACAATTTAGGGTGGTGGGGCAATTGCAGAGGGTAGATTTTTGGGGTGGAGACAGTGTAGGGGTGATGGGGTATTTGCATGAGGTAGTTTTTGGTGGTGGTGGCAGTTTTCAGACTGGTGGAGCAGTTGTGGGGGATAGTTTTGCTCATGGGGCAATTTGCAGGGTGATGGAATAACGGTAAGTGTAGATTTTGGCAGTGGGTCAGGTTGCAGGGTGGTGAGGCAGTTGTGTGAGGTAGATTTTGGGAGTCGGAACAGTTTGTGGGCATGTGGGAGAGTGGGAAGGGATCATTTTTGAGAGTGGGGCAGTTTGTGTAGGGTAGTTGCAGAGGGGTAGATTTTGGGGGTAGAGCAATTGGCAGCACCTAGGCATTTGTAGGGGGGTTGTTTTTAAGAGGAGGTAGTTTGTGGAGTGACAGGACAGTTGCAGAGGGAGCGGGCATTTTTGTGGGTGGGGCAGTTTAGAAGGTTTGGAAAGTACAGTATCAGATTAAAACCTGGAATTTACACTACAAGGCTACTCTACTAACAGTATACCTTTTCTCTAAAACACTTTTACCCTCTAGTGTTCTGTGATTTCACAGACTTAATTTGAATACATTTTACTTCCAAAAAGTATGACAAACTGAAGCCATGCTTGACTGTTGAGTGCTTCTACAAATAACTTATTGAGGCGGTAGTCATTAATGTGGGTTAAGGGAATAATACATGATATTTGCTATTTAATACACATTGAATGAAAAAATTATGCATTATTGTTGCCATAACAGATGTTAATTTAAGGCAACACATGTTACACAATAATGAGATATAAAGTATACAAAGAACCCTGGGCCCAATTTTCAAAGGCCTTTACACAGGTAACTTCCCTAGTTACCATGTAAAGGCCTTATCCGGGATTTTTGAAGGGCACCTACATGTGTAGTGCCCTTCAAAAATCCCGGATATGTTCATATCGCACCCAGATGCTATCTACATAGCATTAGGGCATGTTGGGGGCATTCCTGAATGAAGCGGAGGTGGGCCATGGTGCTACCCGTGTAGCACCAATTTTGATGCAACACGGTTAGCACTCTATGCCTTAAAGATAGGTGTAGGAAAACCTCGCCTATCTTTAAGGCACTGGGGCTAACCATGTAGCATCGAAAATCGGTGCTACATGGGTAGCTCCTGTGGCTACCTGGCTGTGCGGCGACACCCAGATTTTTGATGCCGGGGCTGCATATGACCCCGGCATGGAAAATCCGAGTTAGGCGGGAGGTGGGTGGGCTATGCGCTGATGCGGCACAAAGCTCCATCCAACTGAAATCCTGGCCCCCCATTATTAAGCAAATCGATTAGCAACAGCTTTGCATTGAACTTCACATACTGTGTTATTCCTGAAAAATAAGGCTGGCTCAAAGCTGACATTATGTTTCTTCTCTAGGGCCCTTATGTGGCAGCTTGATCACTAGCAGGGCTAGCGACTCACTCAGTAAATTAAGCTGTGGTAAAATGTGATATTTTGCCTCAGCTTAGTAATTAGCCCCCAAGTGTGTTTTGTTACAGGACTGCGTCTGACCATGGAGCTTCATTCCATGTATAGCTCTCTACTCCAGGATAGGCTGAATACTGATTGCATTGTAGGTTTATATTTTCCAATTTCCTTGCAGATACAATCGCAACCAGCTGTTCCTGCGGGATGGCCTGTGGCTCTTGGGACATTCAGAATGATGTGACATGCCATTGCCAGTGCAACAACATAGACTGGACAAGTGCCCGTTGCTGCAAAAACGGTGCCAAATAAAGCCAAGCCCAAGCAGTGCACATGATCACAGATAACAGGCTTCCTATCCCATGATCTAATTGGCCTGTGAAAGTTCCAAGTGATCTGATTGGCTGTGACATTTATATCATACTTTTCACCACCCCCATGATGCTGTTTTCCCTTGTTTCTATTACTATAATCTAGCCTCGACCTTTTACTCTTCTCTCTCCTTTCCTATCACACTATGGCGTTCCTTTCCTAATTTTCTAAGCAGCCTTTTGTATATTGTAAACCGCTCAGACGCTATTGTGATGGGCGGTCTATTAAGTTCCCAATAAACATAAACATAAACATACTGCTTTATGTATATGGGGCAAGAGAGTGACCTCACACAAGAGATGGGAACAAGAACTGCAAAATGAAGCAATAGGGGTCCGTCCTTCTTATTTCAAAAAAGGTATCCTAATCCAGCATTATTAATATATTTTAAAGCAATGGGCCATATATTTTAAAAAACACTAACATCTGAAAATAGCCATGGCAAATATGAAAATGGCTGAAAGGTAACATAGTAAATGACAGCAGATAGTAGAATAGGAATTGTTTTGTAATTCACATTTCCTCTTATAATTCAATATTCTAAATAGACAAACTTTTCCACAGCCCAACTTGTAATGAGGAAAAAGATACTTTTTTTTTTTTCGCTCGTTGAATGAGAACTTTCTTATATTTATTTATTTGTATTTATTTACTTAAGTTTTATATACCTCTTTTTTTCTAGAATCAAAGCAGTCTACAGAGAATAGCAAAGAACAAACTCAAGTGAGTTTTACATAGAACTGAGGAGAGGATCATACAAACTGGGAGTAAACAATCGGGAGGAGGAAACTTGTTCTGATAATGTTCAGTTGGGGACCTTCTTAGAGGTTAAGTGTTACGTGATCGAATCAGTCCCATAGTATACAATGAAGTGAGTCTTTAGCTTCTTTCTCAGATCTTATATGGTTTGAGCTGATTCAATGGGCTCCAGTAGGGAGTTCCAAATTGTGGGAGCAAAGAGGGTAAAGATACTCGTGTGTTGTCGTGAGTGATGGGATCAATAGCAGGTTCAGGTTTATACATCTTTGTGATCTGATGTTAGGTGCTCTGCAGATAAGGACTTGAGGCAGGATGCTGATTGGTTATGAAGTATCTTCTATATCGTGGTAACAACTTTGTGTTTTCTTTTTTTAATGCTTTATTTATCGTTTCAGAACAAACAGAAAACAGAGGAAAAACCCTCCCCCAAACGTCCCCCCCACCTCCCCCCCCCCCCCGGCTCTCTGGGTAACATACAACCCCTGACCCAGACCACAAACAACATGAGAAAGACCCCCCAGCCTGACTTCCGGGGAGTGACATCAACCTTCAAGACAACACCTACTGAACAACCTTTGAGCGTGCTAGATATTGATCCAATAACTCCCATCTTTTGAAGTTTAGTTCTGCATCCCTCGGGTGGTAAAGTTTACTATATAACTTCTCATATGTAGAATACTGGCATACCAAATTCCACCAATGCTCCGAACTAAGAGCTTGAAAAGATTTCCAGTTTGCCAGAATCTGCTTGATCGCTATTGCCAACATAAAATTTAGTAGGAAGCGTTCCCCATATCCTTTAACCGGATATACCGCCAGGGACCTCATAAACAAAACCCTCCAAGTAAACCCTAAGGACAGCTTTAAGATGGAACAGATTCTCCCCCAGACCTGGTTCAAAAAGCTCTGTACAAGGGGGCAATCGAAAAACATATGTGAGTAGGTTCCCACGCTTGACTGGCAGGACCAACACTTACCAGAAGCACCCTTATCCCACTTGGCCAGCTTTGCTGGGGTAATAAAGGCCCTATTTAGGAAAAAATAGAGCGTCTGCGTGATTGCCGCAGACCTAGAAACTCTTGTTACCGGACCCCATAGTAGCTTCCAAGTACCAGCCGGGATCGGGCCGGGCGCGTCGGATTCCCAAACTCTGGACAACCCTAACAATCTCTGTGAGGCAGAGTCCCTGAGCAACGCATAAATCTTAGAAAGGGCTCCCTGCAGCCCGATGGTGCCTCTGAGTCCTTTTAGCAGTCCACTCTCATCCGCCAACTGCATCACATTGATGCTAGCAGCAATAACACAATGCTTGAGTTGCACCCACTTAAAATGACTAGCGTCCGGAAAGGAATACTCTGTCTGCAATGCATGAAAATCCTTCCAGCCACCTGGCCCAACCAACTGTCCCAGCGTCCACACCCCTCTCTCTTGCCAATTCTTCCATGCAAACATCTTACCTCGAATCCTAAACAATGGGTTCCACCATAACGGAGACGATCCCGAGGGCAAATTATCATTTACCATCCTCCGAACTAAATTTAAGTAAGCGTCCTGCGTTGCCTTAATGACACACCCTGCGTGGAGCCAATCCGGCTGCAAAGCGCCTAGCAAGGAAGCCAGAGGGTAGGGTGCCGACACCCCTGCTTCAAACTCTAGCCAGACTGGGCGCGACGCGAGAGCCCCGGGGTCAAGCCACAAAGCTCCTTGCTTCAATAGCAAGGCTTGGTGGTACAAATAGAGGTCCGGGAACTGTATGCCCCCCTTGTCCTTAGCAGCCTTAAGTTTTTGAAGCGCTATACGCGGTTGCGCTCCTTTCCATAGAAAGCTAATGAGACATTTCTCCAACCTAAGAAATACACTATTCGGTAAAATAAAAGGGAGCATGCCCAGTACATAGTTGATTTTTGGCACCAATATCATTTTAATGAGTTCTAGCCTACCCCACCAGGAGAAGTGTAGAATGGACCACGCTAAGGTCTTCCCACGAATCACTTGCAACAACTCCTCAACGTTCCTTTGAACCATCACTTCCACCGAGGAACAGTACCAAGAACCTAAGTATTTAATACAATCAGCCTCCCACTTAAAAGGGAAACCAGCCATCTCCGCGGAAGTAGTAACTTTATTAAGCGGGAAGGCCACAGACTTATTCCAGTTGATCTTATAGCCAGAGACTTTGGAATAAGACTCGATCAGGTCTAGAACTTCGGGAATTTCGGACGGTTGAACAAAAAGGAGCAGATCATCTGCATAGGCCGACAGTTTCACCACTGACTCTCCTCCCGCTATGCCCCCTAAACCACTGTGTTGCCGAACCGCTATGAGCAGAGGCTCCATTGCCAGGTTGAAAAGCAAGGGGGAAAGGGGGCAGTCCTGCCTGGTGCCTCTATGCAACGAGAAGGGACGGGACAGGATACCATTCACGGAAATACGCGCCGTCGCCTTGAAGTACAACACTTTCACCCTTTTAATAAACTCCTCTCCGAGTCCGAACCATTTCAGGATAAAAAACAAAAAAGGCCACTCCAGTCTGTCAAAGGCCTTCTCGGCATCGAGAGAAAGGACTATATAGGGGCTGGGATCCACCGATGCCCTATCTAACAAATTACATAGCAAGCGAGCATTGTCCGAGGTGGACCTTCCGGGCACGAACCCGCACTGGTCCGGGTGCACCACCTCCCCTATAACAGACAACAGCTGCTTCGCTAAGACGCTCGCGTATATTTTGTAGTCGGCGTTTAGGAGAGAAATGGGCCTATAGTTTCCCACGTTACCAGGGTCCCTCCCGGGCTTCTCAAGAACCGTTATGATGGCATCCGAAAACAGTCCGGTCTGCCCTTGACTCTCCCCTAACTCCTCAAAATATTCTAGTAGATGAGGTTGTAAGTCTTCCCCAAAGGCTGCATAAAATTCGGAGGGGAGGCCGTCCGGCCCTGCAGCTTTCCCTGGGGGCATAGATTTTATTGCTGCACGTACCTCGTCTCCAGAAATGGGCTTCCCGAGACTCACAGCTTGATGTTCCGCCAGGACGGGGTGATCCAACCTACCAACAAAAGTCCTGAGACCCTCTAGGTCCGCCTGAATCTCAGAAGAGTACAAGTCCCTATAGAATTTAGAAAATTCCTCAACAATATCTTCACTCTTGGTCTGTCTTACAGCATGACTATCTACTATGACAGCAATCCTAGATTTGCAACGCTTACCTCTGGCAGAGCTAGCGAGCAACTTTCCTGCCTTATTCTGTTCCACGTGATATCTGGCTGACTGCCTAAGCAATACCTGCTCCACTTCCGAGCTAAGAATTTCATTGTATTGAAATCGTAGTCTCTGTAATCTCAGAAGGAGGCCAGGAACTGGCTGCTTCACCCACAATCGCTCACCTGCCTTAATTTGGTTTTCCAGAGCCAGCAGTTGGGCTTTCCGCCGCTTAGACTCCTTTATCTTGAAGCTAGTGATTGTGGCCCTCAGCGAGGCCTTAAAGGCCTCCCACCAAGCCCAATTGGCCGACTCCCCCAATTTATTCTCTTGGAAGTAAGAGGCAATAGTCGCCCTGATCTCTTCTTGAAACTGGGCTCTGCCAGCCAAGCCCTGCTAAAAGACCAAGCTGGATGGGGCCTCTCATCATCTGGGACCTCCACAGTGATCGTGATGGCTGCGTGGTCTGAGACGGTTATACCTAAGATCTCCGCCGCGCAGCTATCCGAAACTAGGGTCTTAGATATTAAAAAGAAGTCAATACGCGACGAGGAGTTGTGGATGGGGGAAAAAATAAAGTAATCTTTATCACCCGGGTGTGTCAACCTCCAAATATCCACTAACCCACACGAATCCATAAGAGCCGAGAGCGCCAGACTCGCACGAGAGGGGCGCTCAACTCTCCCCGGATTCCGGTCTACCAGAGCATCTCTTACCAAATTGAAATCCCCGCCTAGAATAGTTAGTGGTTCACCCTCCCTCTGGATGCTCTCATTTAGGTTACAAAAAAAGACAGGGTCATCCCTGTTGGGCCCGTAGATATTTATGAGCAAGAGCTGGACATTCCCTAACAGTAATAGTGACTTCGCCCACCTCCCGTCTTCATCATTACTAGCTTGAATGACCTTGCAGCTCAGCGAGACCTTGGCCAAATTAGCCACTCCATTTCTCTTATGAGCTACTGGAGAGGAGCCCACCAACTTATAGACATTACTCTCCAATTTAAAGGTCTCTTTCAGGGACAAATGCGTCTCTTGTAAGAAAATAATATCAGCATTCTGACGCTTACAGTAAGCCAATATCTTTTTCCTCTTTATCAGAGAGTTTATTCCTTTGACATTCAGAGACAATATCTTTAACATTTTAGCCATTCCCTCCACTGCAAGGTGAAATGACAGCGGTCTTTAGCCAGAGACAATAAGATATCAAACAATCATGACCCCCCAGAGAGCCTTTTCCCCAAAACCCCCAACAACAAAAGAAAATCGGGTGAGAAAGCAGAAGCACTATTACAGCAAAGCGCAGCCCGGTCATTGCACAAACAAGAAAGTATTAGTATCCCCCCCACCGGCCATCATTGCACCCCCAAACAGAACTGCCCTTCTGTTACACCAGGGCTAAAACAGAGATCCGCCACTTTCTCCAGGACCAAGCAGGAAGTCAGTCCTCACATATGGGTGACGTCGGCGCCGACGGAGCCCTCGCGGAGCAATTTTCCCCAGCTTTCAAAGAAAGCCTTTGGGAATTGCAGCGCGCATGCGCGGTCCCCTTCCCGCCCAAGAGTGCCATCTTAGCCAGTCTTCTTTTTTCTGCGGAGCCCTACAGACGTGGTCTTCTTGTCCCCGCAGAAAAAGTGATTTTTCGTGATTTACTTCGCTTTTTTCTTCGGTTCGACGCCGGTCTCTTTCCTGCCCGGACTCGCGACGCCGTTGCGAGTCCTTTTCTTATTTTTCGGTTTTTCTGATTTTTCTTGTCAGTTTAGTTTTTCGGTTTTTCGCTGGCAGCCCGGTCCTTTGACCTTGCAGGGGCCCTTTTTCCCCCGATGGCTGCCAGTGGTTTCAAAAGGTGTGTTCAGTGTGACAGAAATATGTCACTTACTGACACACACGATAATTGCCTCCGCTGCCTTGGCCCAGATCACGAGGAACTGATCTGTGGGGCCTGCAGCAAAATGTCCTCCAAAGCGTTACGGAGTCGGCGGCATCAGCGGGAAAGAATCTTCGCAGATCCCACCCGTACACGGACCTCGTCGGAGGCCTCGGCGTCCAGAGGCTCCAGCTCTGAGCATCGCCGGAGTTCCTCCGACAGAGGTTCTCCCTCCGGGGATCATCATCGGAAGGTGAAACCCGCGAGGGCGGCGTCGGTGGACGCTCCTGGTTCCGCGAGGGCCAGGTCGCATAGCCCCGATAGCCATCCCGGGTCTTTGGAGAAGGAACGTCTCCCGAAACGACCTCGTTTGGAATCGGAGTTGCCTGCTCGGGTAAGTCCTGTAGTCCTCCTGGACTCGCCTCCGAGGGGTCCGACGTCGGGCCCGACGCTGTCGGGGCCCGAGTCGGGGGCTGCTGGGTCACCTGAGGTCGGACTCAGGTTGACGGCCTTGGAGAGCAGACTATCTGCCTTCATGGACCAGCAGCGGGCACTGATCGCTAGCCTCGCTGGCGCCTCTGCCCCGGCCGCTGGGACATCGACGTCTAAGTCGACCCCGGAGACCGAGCCGATCCTCGAGTCCATGCGGGCTCGAGTCGATCCTCGGTCGAGGTCACCCTCGGCCTCCCGTTCGGGACCGAGGTCGTCGACGCCGACTTCCTCGGCGTCGGGGCGGCCGACGCCTCCGCCCGCCCGAACCGACCCCACCGATTCCTCCTCGGAGTCGGCCTGGGAGTCTGACGTGGAAGAGTCACCTGATTCTTTTCGGACTCGGTGTGTCCCCTCGGACTCCCCTGAGTCCGAACCTCGGAAACAGTCCCCCCCGGAGGATGCCCGGTTCTCGGACTTCGTCAGGGATATGGCCAAGGCTTTGGCCTTCCCTGCGGATCCCGAGGAGGAGCCTCGAGCCGAAGAGCTCGACGCCCTTCAGTACGACTCTCCCGCCACGGAGCACTTTACTGTACCGGTTCCTTCCATGCTGCAACGACTACTCTTCCGCATGTGGGAGAGTCCGGCATCGTCGCCGGTATTAAGCAAGCGGGTCGATTCCATCTATCGAGTCCGCAAGAGCCCTGGCTTCCAAAAAGCACAGCTACCGCACCATTCCATGGTGGTGGAATCGGCCATGCATAGGCTTAAGAGCCAAAAGATGCACTCCTCGGTGCCTCCTGGCAGGGAGGCCCGCAACCTGGATGGCCTCGGTAAGAAGTGTTTCCAGGGCTCTATGCTTGCTTGTCGGGTCCAGACCTACCAGCTCTACATGGGCATGTACCTTAGAGACCTGGCTAAGGAGATAGCCGGATTCTCTGCTGGGCTGTCCGAGGAACCTTTGCGGAGGTTCCTAGCCTTGTCCACTGGTATTCGGGAATGCTCCAAATTCATTTTTCGAGCAGCCTATGATGGCTTTGAAGCATCGGCTCGAGTAGCCGCAGCCGGCATCGGTGCCCGCCGACAGGCTTGGCTTCAGTCGTCTGACCTTGAACCCTGGGTGCAGGACAAGTTGGTCGATGTCCCCTGCCGAGGTGAGAACCTCTTTGGCAAGCCCATGGCTGAGAAGGCTGCACAAATCGAGACGGAGACTCTCACCAGAACTAGGCTCTCTAGGAAGACCTCTGCCCCTTCCCAGAAGAAGAAGGGCTCGGGAAAGAAGTCCTTTTACCCGAGAAAGGCGGCTGCCTATAAACACTACCCTCAATATCAGGCCTCCGCAGCTCCCCAACAGGGTCAGCAGGCCAAGGGACGGGGTAACGGGTCCCGTAGGCAGCAAGCCCCCAAGCCTGCACCACCGGCCCCTGCTCAGCAGGTGGGGGTTTTTGACTTCATCGGCATAGCCTCTCCCCCTCAGCTGGTTCCTCCCAGCACAGGAGGCCGGCTGGTCCACTTTGCCCACAGGTGGTCCAACATCACTTCAGATGCCTGGGTGCTTCAGGTTGTGAGAGAAGGCTATCTTCTCCACTTCCACCAGGTCCCTCCCTCCTATTTCCCGGGAGAGCCTCCACGACTCCCTCTGCACAGGGACTTACTCCTTCAGGAGTTAGCAGGTCTTCTTCAGGAACAGGCTGTGGAACCGGTGCCCCACCACCTGAGGGGTCAAGGCTTCTATTCCCGGTATTTCCTAATACCAAAAAGAACGGGAGGCCTCAGACCCATCCTGGACTTGCGCAACCTCAACAAGTTCCTCGTGCGGGAGAAGTTCAAGATGCTTACCCTTGGAATCCTTCTGCCCTACCTCCAGCAGGGAGATTGGCTATGCTCCTTGGATCTAAAGGATGCCTACACGCACATCCTCATCCACCCAAGCCACCGCCAATACCTAAGGTTTGTGGTGGCAGGAAATCATTACCAGTACAGAGTACTGCCCTTTGGGCTATCCTTCGCACCACGAGTCTTCACAAAATGTCTCGCGATGGTGGCGGCTTATCTCCGGCTTCACGGCCTCTATGTCTTTCCGTACCTAGACGACTGGCTCATCAGAGCGTCGTCCTCTCCAGAAGTCATAAAAGCCACCCACCGCACTGTGACTCTTCTCCAGTACTTGGGCTTTGTCATAAACTTCGCAAAGTCCACTTTGCTCCCCTCGCAAGATCTCGAGTTCATCGGCGCAAGGTTGCACACTCTCCAAGCGCGAGCTTTCCTGCCTCTCGACAGGGCTCAACGGCTCATGGACCTAGCCGGCCGTTTTCGCAGCCAGTCCCTGGTCTCGGCCAGGCGCTTCCTGAGACTGCTCGGCCATATGGCTTCCACCGTCCACGTGACCCCCAATGCCCGCCTGCATATGCGGCCTGCTCAGTGGTGCCTTCGCAAGCAGTGGCAACAGGCCACGGGCGGCCTAGCCGACTTAGTGCGCATATCCGGCCCGCTGGCCTCTTCTCTACAGTGGTGGCTTCATCGACCGAACCTGGTGCTCGGAATGCCTTTTCAGTCTCCTCCGCCGGCTCAAGTGCTGACGACCGATGCTTCTCTCCTAGGATGGGGAGCGCATTGCCAAGGGGCATGTACTCAGGGTCTCTGGACCACGTGGGAGTCTGCGCAGCAGATCAACTTCCTAGAGCTCAGAGCGATCCGTCTGGCTCTCAAGGCTTTCTCCCACCTCACTTCTCACCGGTCCGTCCTTGTCCAGACGGACAATCAAGTTGCCATGTTCTACATGAACAAACAGGGGGGCACGGGCTCCTTCCTTCTCTGTCGAGAAGCACAGAGGCTCTGCTCTTGGGCCGTCAGCCACGGCATTCTTCTCAAGGCAGTTTATCTCCCAGGCCAAGAAAATTGCCTGGCGGACAAACTCAGCAGAATCCTCCAGCCTCACGAGTGGCGCCTGGATCCCTTAGTAGTTCAGAAATTTTTTCTGAAGTGGGGCCTCCCCACGATGGATCTCTTTGCCAGTCCTCTCAACCGGCAACTTCCTCGCTTCTGCTCTCGGCAGCCGCATCCCCTTCGAGTAGCGGCGGATGCTTTTCTGCTCTCATGGTCGAAAAGCCTTCTGTATGCCTTTCCTCCCATACCGCTAGTCTCTCGAACTCTTTTCAAAGTTCTCCGAGACAAAGCTTCCATGATCCTGATAGCTCCTCGGTGGCCCAGATAGCCGTGGTTTCCACTCCTGCTGCAACTAGCGGTGGAGGCTCCGTTCCCTCTGGGGTTTCAACCAGATCTCCTAACACAGGATCAGGGGTCCCTGCTACACCCCAACCTCAGATCTCTACATCTGATGGCCTGGCTGCTGAAAGGGTAGTCCTTGCTCCCCTTCTACTGCCGGCAGAGGTGGAAGAGGTCGTCCTAGCTTCCCGGCGACCTTCTACCCGCAAATGCTACGCCCTTAAATGGCGTCGCTTTTCCGCTTGGTGTGCCCAGCAGTCTCAGGATCCCTTCTCCTGCTCGGTGTCGGTGATCTTGTAGTACTTGCTCTACCTCTCTAATCTGGGACTTAAGTCCAACTCCGTCAAAGTTCACCTCAGTGCTCTTTCAGCACATCATGTGCCGGTGGACGGCAGACCTCTTTCCAGCGACCCTCTCATGGCGAGGTTTCTCCGAGGTCTCCTTCTACTTAAACCACCTCTGCGCCCGCCAGCACCTGACTGGGATCTGAATGTGGTTTTACAGCGGATCACCTGTCCGCCTTTTGAACCTATGGCTACCTGTTCTCTCCGTTTTCTTTCTTGGAAAACCTTATTCCTGATAGCCCTCACTTCCGCTAGACGCGTAAGTGAATTGCAGGCCCTCGTGTCTGATCCCCCTTACACTCGGTTCTACAAAAATAGGGTAGTCCTACGGACTCACCCTAAATTTCTTCCAAAAGTGGTCTCCCCTTTTCACATCAATCAGGAGGTGGTACTTCCGACCTTCTTTCCCAGGCCACACTCCAGCCGAGCTGAAATGGTCCTGCATACCCTGGACTGTAGAAGGGCGTTGAACTTCTACCTTGACCGTACGCGGGAGCACCGTAAAGCTGCTCAGCTTTTCGTGTCTTTTGACCCCAATAAATTGGGGCTCCCTGTCTCCAAGCGTACTCTGTCCATCTGGGTTGCTGACTGTATCGCTTGGGCTTATGGGGCAGCCGGACTCTCGCTAGATAGTCGGGTCACGGCTCATTGTGTTCGGGCGAAGGCTACGTCAGTGGCTTACCTCCGCTCTGTTCCATTGGCAGACATCTGCCGGGCCGCTACTTGGTCTTCGAGCCAGACTTTTGCGGTCCATTACTGCCTCGAGAGGGAGTCCCGCAGGGACAGTGCTTTCGGACAGGCAGTCCTCCGAAATCTCTTCGAGGTTTGAGCAACTCCTACCCTCCATCCCGGATGGGGGCTACTGGTGGGTAATAATTCAGTGAAGATTCCTTCCTTCTGTACTGCTGAGCTAGAGGGAGCTCATTTTTGTGCTTAGGGTCTCCGGTAGCCTTAAGCTGGGGAGTCCCATATGTGAGGACTGACTTCCTGCTTGGTCCTGGAGAAAGCGTAGTTACTCACCTGTAACAGGTGTTCTCCAGGAGCAGCAGGAATCAGTCCTCACAACCCTCCCTCCTCCCCTTGGAGTTGCAATTATCTGCTTTAGTTTTTTTGCAAATTTTTATGCTGTCTTTTAGCTATGTCATCTGACTGGCTAAGATGGCACCCTTGGGCGGGAAGGGGACCGCGCATGCGCGCTGCAATTCCCAAAGGCTTTCTTTGAAAGCTGGGGAAAATTGCTCCGCGAGGGCTCCGTCGGCGCCGACGTCACCCATATGTGAGGACTGATTCCTGCTGCTCCTGGAGAACACCTGTTACAGGTGAGTAACTACGCTATCTTAGTGCAGCGGGCTCCGTGCATGAGACTCCGCACAGGAACGGCTCACAGTCTATTTCAAGTCAGTTGCATCGCCAACGCTTCTTGATCCTCCACGAACTGTTGTAACATGGCTGGATCATCAAATGATTTGGTGACGTTGTTCAATGTAACTTTGAAGCGGGCGGGACTGAAGAGCCCGTAACGCGCTTGCAGCCGCTGCAGCCTCGGGCGCAAGGCGAGAAACTGCCTTCTTTTGTCCACAGTATGCTTGCAGAAGTCCGCATAAAAGGCCACTCTCTGACCCTCATGCAGAATCGGTTGATGCTTCCTTGCGGCCTCAAAGATTTGCATGACCTGTTGATGCCTCAATACACACATTATCATAGACCTCGGCCTTGTATTTTGTTGAGCTACACTCGTCGGGATGCGATGTGCCCTCTCAATTTCCAGCGGATACTTGAGGTCAAGACTTAGTGCTTTAGGCAAGAAACTCTCTAGGAAGCGAATTGGATCACCCCCTTCCACACCTTCTCTTAGGCCTAATAAGCGCACGTTGTTTCGGTGAGCCCTGTTCCCCATGTCCTCAAGGCTTCGCTCCAGCCAGTCTATCTTCCGGGCCGCACTGGTAAATCTTTTAAGCTGCTCCCCCTGTGCTGTTGCCGCAGCTTCCACTGTCTCCACTCTAACAGTCAGTGCCTGCATCTGCGTTCCCAACGCTTTCATGTCTGACTGCAACTCGGCAAGGGAATCACCATTCGCCTCCACACGAGCCCTGACAGCTCTTATTTCCTTCAACAGCTCTGGAACACCTTCCGACGGGTCTTGCCCGGGCGCCATTTTGTGTGGGGAGAGGGGATCAGTTTTGGATCTTTTAGAGCCCGAAGCCGCCGCGTTCGCGAAGTCCAATCGCGTCTGCTTGTCTCCCGACATATTCTCCCCTTAGGCTGTTGCGGAATCACCGAATTGGGGGGGCAAAATCGCCGATGGGAGGCTTAGTTGAGTGTCTTTGACCGGGAGAACCACTCTTACGCGACCATGCTGGCTTCCCGCTAGCTCCGCCTCCTCGGAAAAAGATACTTTTAAAATTCTGTGAATAAACATGTGCAGTCAAAAAAAGTTGTGGTTCTCGTTCTCTTATTCAAAAATGTTTCTTAAATTCATTTCCTGAAAGTTATAAGGCAAGAATTGCAGAATGAAGCTGTAGCGTTCTGGTCATCTTATATCAAAAGCGGTATCCTAAAAAGGCATTTTAAATATTTGATGAAGCAATGGAGTATGTTTAGCGTGTGGCTTGGGAACCTTGCTGCAAAGTAGCGCAGGCCTTTATACCAAAAATCATGTGCTACCGTGGTGGTACATACTGGCGCAGGGATAGGGGTGGAATGCAGGTGTTGTTGGTATGTCACAGCTAGCACGGGCATTAGTGCCACATGTTAACCACACTTGCTGCCCTTAATTTTGGTGCACTTAATGCCAACTCAATGTGTGGCATGAAATGCAACCATGTACTGGCTTGTACGGTGCTGTGTCTTGGGCCTGCATTAATTGCAGGAGGAAAACAACATAAAAACATAAGATATGTCATACCAAGCATTCATTATGCCCAGTATTCTGTTTCCAGCAGCGGTCAATCCAGGTCACAGGTACCTGTCAGGTTCCGAAAACCTGATGGAATGGAAACACATGCTCCTGAAGTTAGCACTGACCTCCCTGTGCTAGTAATGTGGCCCATAAGTGAGTTACTGGTGTGGGCCTTAGTAAATATGCTCTAATGGGCCTTATATTTATTATAAAAAAGCCTTCAAATTTGAAAATAACTTCAGTAAATATAAAAGTGCCTGAAAAGAAGGATGTGGCTTGTACCTCAATTCAAGTTACTATTTCACAAATGAGCAATCTAAACAGACAACTGTTCCACAGTCCTACTTGTCATAGGGGAGTAAGCTTAATTACTCTCCTGTAATGGCTATTGTCCAGGGACAGCAGGAATCAATCCTCACATATGGGTGACATCGGTGCAAGTGGAGCATTTCCCCAGCTTTCAAAGAAAACCTTTGGGAATGCTACCATGCATGCGTTGTCCTCTTCCCACCAAAGAGTGCCATCTTGCTCAGTAAGATGACATAGCTTAGGCATAAAAATAAAATATGGTAAAGGGAGGCAACTCTCAAAGGAGGAGGGAGGGTTGTGAGGACTGATTCATGCTGTCCCTGAAGAACACCTGTTACAGGTGAGTAACTACGCTTTCTCCAGGAACAAGCAGGAAGTCAGTCCTCACATATGGGACTCCCTAGCTCCAGGCTGCCGAGGACTGAATCACGACAGCACAAACGGCAACCGACAGGTCGCTGTGAGTTGCAGAAGGTGAGCCCCTCCAGCGAGATTCTGCAAACCCTAGCATCCAGCAACACTATCACTCTGGTAGCCTGAACACAGAAGGGTTGGAGGGCAGGAGTTGCCTACACACCAAGAATATTTCTGATTACTGCCTGGCCAAAGGCACTGTCCCTGCGAGACTTGCTCTCCAGGCAATAGTGACCTGTGAACATATGGATCGAAGACCATGTGGCGGCCTTACAGATTTCCGTCACCGGCACTGAGCGTAGGTTGGCCACTTATGTGGCCATTGCTCTGACGCGATGTGCAGTGATCCGGTGCTCAAGGGAGAGGCCTGCTCGCTCATAGGCGAGGGCAATATAGTCTGCCACCCACATGGACAGGGTGCGTTTGGTGACAGGTAGCCTCAGTCTGCGGGGGTCATACGATACAAAGAGCTGTGGAGCTTTACGATGGGTCTGGGTCTGTTGCAGACAGAAGGACAGGGCCCGCTTACAATCCAATGTATGTAGAATCAGTTCCTCTCTGCCAGCGTGAGGCCGTGGGAAGAAGGTGGGAAGGACCACCTCCTGGTTGAGGTGAAAAGTGGATACTATCTTGGGGAGGAATTTGGGTTGTGTGCGGAGCACAACCCTGTTCATATAGAATCTGGTATATGGTGGGTCTGCCACCAGGGCCTGAAGCTCACTTATTCTATGAGTTGACATAAGGGCCACCAGAAAAGCCACTTTCTAGGACAGATATCTTAAGTAGCATGTGGCCAGAGGCTCGAATGGTGGTCTGGTGAGCTGGGAGAGCACCACATTAAGGAACCTAGAGATGAGGGGCTGGCACGAGAGGGATTTTCCCTCAATGGGGTGATGATTAGCAGCTATAGCGCTGAGATGCACCCTTACAGAGTTAGATTTTAACTCTGAGAGAGATGCAGCAGGTACTGCAGTACAAGCTGTACATGACAGGAGAAGGGATTCTTGTTCCTCTCTGCACATCAGATAGAGCATTTCCTCCACTTGAATGTATAGGCCTTTCTGATGGAGGGTTTCTGGGAGGCCAGGAGGATCTGCTTGACCTCCTCCGGGAGATTTAACGGGGCCTGTGCTACCTTTTCAGCAGACATGCCGTTAATGTTAGGGACCCCAGGTTGGGCTGCAGAAGGGAACCTCCCTCCTGAGACAGGAGGTCTGGATCCCTCCCCACTGGTACTGAGGTTGCCACTGGCAGGGAAAGCAGTAGGGGGAACCAGGGTTGCCTGGGCCATTTGGGTGCAATCAGGACCACTGATGCATGCTCATTCTGGATCTTGAAAAGGGTCTTGGCCCCAGGGGAGTCGGTGGAAAGGCATAAAGTAGGCCCTCAGACCATGGGATCAGGAAGGCATCTGCCGTCACTCTCACCTGGTACAGCTGGCGTGAGCAGAATCTGGGCAGCTGCACATTTTCCGGGGAGGCGAAGAGGTCCATGCTGTTTTTGTGCTACTCTGGGGTTCAAGCGCCACTCGTGTGGGTGAAGGACTCTGTTGAGTTTGTCTGCCAAGCAGTTGTCCTGGCCCGGCAAGTACACTGCCCTCAGGAACATCTTGTTGTGCACTGTTTAGGAGAAGTGGGCTATTGCCTCCTGGCAAAAGGCGTATGAACCCGTTCTTCCTTGCTTGTTTACGTAGAACATGGCAACCTGATTGACCATCTGTAGCAGGACAGAACGGTTGCTCAGGAGGTAGTGGAAGGTCTGCAGGGCTAGAAAGATGGCCCTGAGCTCCAGGAGATTGATTTGTAGGAGAGACTCCTCCGGAGACCAGCTGCCTTGGGTGTGGTGGTCCTCGCAATGTGCACCCCACCCCAGGAGGAAGGTATCTGTGGTCAGGACCCTTTGCAGTACGGGTTCTTAGAAGGGCATCCCTCCCTGAGGTGGTGTAGGGACTGCCACCAGTTGAGGGAGTCTGCTAACTGGCGAGTGACCCTGATCCTGTCCCATAGCCTGATCGTGGCTTGTGTCCACTGGGACCTTAGACACCACTGGGCTGCTCGCATGTTCAGGCGGGCCAGGGGTGTGATGTGGACTGTTGAGGCTATATGGCCTTATAGGCAGAATAGGAGGTGAGCCGGCACCGACTGGTGGCCTTGGACCTCCTTTTCCCATTGCATGAGGCGGTGGGCACTCTCCACTGAGAGAAAGGCCTTGATCTCCAATGTGTCAAAATGAGCCCCTATGAACTCCAGGTTTTGGGCTGGAGAGAGGTCGGACTTTGGGTAATTGATGACAAACCCCAGGTGCTGCAAGGTGTGAATTGTTCACCCTGTGGCTTGGCTGGCTTTGAGGGCCATGCTGCCTCTGATGAGCTAGTTGACCAGATAGGGGAAGATGTAGGCCCCCTGGAGGCATACATGGACGGCAACGATCACCAGACATTTTGTGAAGACCCTTGGTGAGGAGGTCAGGCTGAACGGCAGCACCCTGTTCTGGTAGTGCTCTCCTCCCACTAAAACCCTGAGGTATTTCTGTGGGAGGGGTGGATTAGGATGTGAGTATACACATTCTTCAGGTCTAAGGAGCATAGCCAATCTTCCTGGTGGAGGTAGAGCAGCAGTGTCCCAAGGTGCGGTATATAAGAATTGTTAATAAATAAATAAATAAATAAGGGAGAGCATTTTGAATTTCTCCCTCACCAGAAACTTGTTTAGATTTCGCAATTCCAGTATGGGTCTGAGGCTCCCAGTCCTTTTGGGGACAAGAAAATACCTTGAGTAGAAACCCTTTCCCCACAGGTGTTTTGGTACAGGTTCTATTGCTCAGTCCCTGTGCAGGCCTGTGAGATCTGCAATGAGCAAGGTCTGATGAAGGAGAGGTCGTACTGGCTCTCCCGGGAAGAAATTCGGAGGTGTTTGCTAGAGATGAAGTGAGTAGCCCTCATTTACTACCTCTAAGACCCATTGGTCTGTGGTGACTCCGGCCCAACTGTGGGCGAATGAGGCCAGTCGGTCCCCTGTGGGCTGAAGTGGGTCCCCCAGAAGAAAGGAGGCCCTGCCCAGGGAGTCAAAAGCCTCCCCCCTGCTGGTTGGGGGCTGGTGTCTGGGGCTTGTGGGGTTTGGGTTTTCTGGGCCCATGCCCCTGGCTCTTAGGTTGAGAGGCCTGATGCTGCTGCCCTGAATAGGCTGGTAGTGATCTTGCTGGAAGGAACCCTTTTCCTTTGGGAAAAAGGACTTTTTCCCCAAGGTTTTTTTCTGGGGAAGGGCAGAGGTCTTCTTTGACAGTCTCTGCCTGGTCACAACCTTGGCCTCTATCTCAGCTGCCTTATCAGTCATAGGTTTACCGAACAAGTTCTCCCCATTACAAGGGATGTTGAGCAGCTTTTGTTGTACCCATTGCTCGAGGTCCGAGGTTTGCAGCCAGGCCTGGCGCCGGGTGCCAATGCTGGGTGCTGCCAACCGGGCTGCGGATTCAAATCCATCATATGTGGCCCGGGACAAAAACTTGGAGGAGTCCGGATTCCGGAGGTCAGTGTCTGGAACCTCTGAAGGGGTTCCCCGACGAGGCTTGCTGAGAACCCCAAGAGCTCCTGGATAAAGCCCTTAGGTACATGCCTATGTATAGCTCATAGGCCTGTATTTAACACCCAAGCATGGTGCCCTGATAGCACTTGTGCCTGAGGGCATCAAGGGCTTGGGTTTCCCTGCCAGGGGAGACAGAAGAATAATTCTTCTGGCTTTTAAGTTTCTGCATAGAGTTGCAAAGGGCTCCAGAGGAGATGGCTCATCATCGGTCTTCCAGGGAGGCCTCATCATCGGTCTTCCAGTTTGAGCCAGAAGGCATCAAGGAGTCAGCCTCAGGAGTGGCATTGAGAAATTGAGGTCCCCCAGAGGATCTCAGGACTGATTCCCTGAAACTGGCCAGGGAGGACCAGATCCCCGAGGAACGTGATCAAGACCTTGATTGATGCCAAGGACTCACCTGAGCCTGGTCGCACTCGGAGCCTGGCTCAATGCTCGGGGACTCCCCGGAGTCGGAGGCCCGGTTGTCAGGGCAGACGATGTTGGGAGACCAGACATCATTGCCTGCTGCATGACCAGAATGGAGGAGATGCTCTGCTCCATGGCTGCCATTCTGGTCTCAAGGCCAGATGGTTCTGCAGCTTTCGGCATGGACATCAAGGGCCTCGGGTCTGGCATCGGCACTCTTGCGAGTTGTCACACCCCCTTTCTCTGTGTATAGGCGGTTGCCTGGAAGAGTGGGAAACGTGCCAGATTATCCTTGTAAGTGCTGATGTTTGGGGTTTCCGTGTAGTTGTGGGCCAAACGAAGACAGCCAAGGTTTTTAATGTGATAACAAAAACTTTATTTGATGCACAGGATTCTGTCATCTACCATCCCCTAACCAGAAACAAAAAGTGGATACTTTCTTATGCCAAAATAAAGTCCAGAATGAGACAAAGTCCAACCTGATCCTTCTCAGGGTTTGTCAGTTTATATACAAGGTTAATTCAACTTCTCTTCCGTTATGAACAGCTTTAGTTGCAGCTAATCATTTTCATAGCATTCACAATTCCCAGCTGCTTAAAGACGTTGAGTTTCACTCCGTGCAAACTCAATAGCATGAAATAACTTCTCAGCACTTATCATATACATTAATATCAACAGCTTCACTCTTGGCAACAAAAAGCACAGTCTGTCTCCATCTCAGAATAGGAGCTATCTGATTTAGTTGATCCCAACTGCATTGATTCAACTTCAGAGTCAGACATCTCATGATTCAATTCAGGGTACTGCAGATCAACAGGCTTCCATTGTTCCAAATGGTGTCTAAGCTGTTTCCACTTATTATTCCTTTCCCTTTGTGGTATCTGAGAGTAACTAGAATCAGCAGCCTCCTTTAAAGTAGTGTTAAAGGAATTCAACTGGCTTAATCTTCTTCTAGTGTGTCTGGCTTGTAAAGGTTGGTAAAAAGGCAAGTCTCTGTCTTTGCACTGCTTCAGTATCTCTGGCTCAGCAGGGGCTAGCTTTAGCTTTCATCTGCGTAGCATATAATCAGCTGATGAGTTAGGAACAGCTGGGCTACTCTCCAAGCTTCTGCTAGTAACCGGCTGCCTGCACTTGGAACGTTTATGCAGCTTATCATACAGAACTTTACACTTGCTCAAACTCTCACCTTTGTTCACAGCTTCTAGGGAAGACTCTAGGGAAGAAGTGCTATCTCTTCTGGGTAAGGGTTCCAGCCTCTCCCCATGAGAATGAAAGTAGCTTCTAACCTGCTTCTCCTGGCTGTCTGGTTCGTGGTGACCTCTCTCTCTCAGAGGAAGCTTTCTCCACTGCTTTCTCAGAGACCTCCGTGTCTCTAAGCAGTCTGGATGGCAACTCTCCAAGCACCGTGTGCTATCCTGGCAATGGTTGCTCCTTCCTTTGCTTCTCTCTGAAACTCCACCCGAACTCCTCCTCAGACTCAAACTTCTACTCAGACTAGAACTAGAACTAGCTCTCTCTGTTCCTTCCTGGTTAAGAGCATAGGGCTGCCCTATCCGGTTTGACTCCGCCCCCTTGCTTCTTACGTCAGCTCCCCTGGTTGTCATGGAGATGGGGTGTGGCTCTCTCACTGCCTTTCTGTGCAGAGAGTTTCTCTGGGCTTGTGCTTTAACCCCTTCCTTGCCTGCATTAAAGTGTGCATTTGAGGAAAGCTGCTGTTTTAAACCCCTTTTCTTGCTGTTTAAGCCCTCTGCATCATCACAGAGTGTGTCCTCGAAGAGGATTACAGCCTTGCAGATTCTGGCTCGGTCTCTGAAGGCCGAAGACTCCTGCTTAGAGATCTTTGGAGGGCGCTGCTCGGAGATGCCCGAGTCCCACCGTGGGACTTTACTGGGTTTTACCGATGGAACCTCAATGGGACTCCAAGCATGCCTAGATCTCATGGGAAGTGCCGTCTTTGGAGCTCAGCGATGGGGAGGCTGGAGCAGAGTCTGACCTCAGGAACAACTTCTCCTGTAACTCCGACCATTTTCTATTGGTTTTCGGAGTCATGGCCTGGCATCGGTGGCAGGTGGAGCTGTTGTGATCTGAGCGCAGGCAGCAGTCATGGGTATCAGTTACAGATATAGTTTGACTGCAGCGGTCACGTTTTTTGAACCCACCTGGAAGGCTCATGGAGAAAAGTAAAGGGAGCCAAGAATGGCACCTGGGAGGTGCCAGCTCGAGGCAGGAAAAGGAACTGGTATGCAAAACAGGAATTTCAAGGATAATTTTAAGAGGATTTTTCTGGGGAAAACTGGACAATGTCTGTTGGACTCCTCAGAAAAAAGGAGACTGAATAAGAAGGCACCCTTGGGCGGGAAGGGGACCACACATGTGTGGTAGCATTCCCAAAGGCTTTCTTTGAAAGCTGGGGAAATGTTCCACGTGGACTCCATCAGCGCCGACATCAACCATATGTGAGGGCTAACTTCCTGCTTGTTCCTGGAGAATGGAGATTTTCAAAATTCTATGAATAAATATGTGTAGGAAAAAATATAGGGCCAAATTTTCATTTAAGTAGGCTATGCGCTGCGTCGGCGCATAGCCTGCCCGCCGACCTCCTTAACCCAGATTTTCACTTCCGTGGTGATGGAAGTGAAAATCTGGATTTGGTTGAATACACAGAGGGCTAAGTGGGTAGCATCGAAAATCGCAGCTACCGGCTTAGCCTTTTCCTCCGCCCCGCTCCGCCCTGGAATGCACCTGACACGCCCCGATGCTAACCACATAGCATCTGGGTGTGTTAGGGACTTAACCGGGATTTTTCAAAGGCACTACCCATGTAGATGCCTTTGGAAAAGCCTGGCTAAGGCATTTACATGGGTAGCTAGTACAGTTACCCATGTAAATGCCTTTGAAAATTGGGCCTATATTTTCTTTTTCTCACTCCTGACTGTTTCAGAAATCCATTGTACAAATTTTTAACATTAACATAAGAACATAAAATATGCCATACTGGGTCAGACCAAGGTCCATCAAGCCCATATCCCGTTTCCATCAAGCCCATATCCTGTTTCCATTTCCAAAGTGGCCAATCCAGGTCACAAGTACCTAGCCATTTCTCAAAACGACACACAGGTTCCACAATGCTTGTATTGGGGCAAGCAGTGGATTTCCTGGGTCTTCTTTAATAATGGTTTATGGACCTTTCCTCCAGCCCTATGTGATGAAGATTCATTACAGCCTCTCACTTTTGGGGGTTGGGTGGGCAGAACTAGAGATCCCAGGGTCTATCTCTCCAGAAGTGTGCTGTGTTAATATTATAATATAGGTCAGTAGTTCTTAACCATTTTTCTGTTGGAACATACCTAAAGGACAATGCTCAAATGTATGGTACTGCACACAGGGCTGTCACGAGGCTCAATGTAAAGCTAAGTTGTTTGTCTCTAACAGGTGTTTTCCAAAGACAACATGATTAACCAGACATAAAAGTGGGTGATGTCATTGCACAGCACCAGAGCTCAGAACTAGTGAAACATTCTGAGCCTGTGTGGCCCTTCCAATAGACAGTGGTCTGCCCAGTCCCTCAGACATAATAGGTTGAAACGGAGGAGGACCTTGTTCTGCCCACTCCCTGCCTATTGACCCCTACTCTCCACCTTTTCTCCACCCATAGAGCACTTAATGCCATGACTCCCGTTAACGCACATTAAATGGAACTTTAACGGGAGTTAACAGCACCAGAGTGCTGTTAACATGCATTAATGGCGCATTTGCTGCTTTTGCGCAGTTTAGTAAACATACTCCTTAGTGAACTTTAGTAAACATATTCCATACCCTCTGTTTAGCACAGACACACTCCTTTTTCCATATTCTGACACGTCCATCTCTCTTTCTGATGCTTGCACAGGGCCCTTATGCAAATTGATCAGAGTATCTTCTCCATTCTTAGATAACAACCTGCTTAATCACCTGCATAGGATACTTCTTTTGCAAAAATATTTCTGTCATCATTTATGATTCATTTTTATGAACTTCTACTGTGGTGCATGACTCTCTAAGTTGGAGAAAATGTCTTACTGGAATATTATCTCTTAATGTTCTTGGATGATGGCTCTCCTACATTAGCAAAATGTTGTGGTTAGCTGGCTTGCAAAAAATTGAGGTACAAAAGCTCCTCAATGTTCTAAAAATTAGTGTGTGTGTGTGTGGGGGGGGGGGGGGATATTCAAAGGCAGCAGCTGGCACTTCTAAAGCATATAGCTGTCACCGCCGAATACTAACCCGGGATATTCAATGCTGGGGCCATATCTGGCCACTGACTTTGAATATCTGGGGTGCTGCATAGCATGGAAGCTGATCAGGCAGCAGTGATACTGAGCTGCTGTCCAGTAAGCTCCCAGGGATAAAGATAGGCCAGCCTGCCATACCTATCTTTACCTGTGGGTTGCTAACTGGGCAGTGGTTCAATATCTCCGCTGCCTGGTTAGCAACGGATGCCGCCTCTGCTCCACCTGGAATGCCCTGATGCTACCTGCATAGCATCGGGGCATGTAACGGTGGCAACCATGCATATCCAGCAATGCCACTGAGTATCCCACGAAACAGCATCTATACGGTTTACAGGTCTGTAAACAGTGTAAATGCCTTTGAATATGCCCCTCAGTATGTTCAGAAATGCAATCTTCTCTTTCTGAGCTGTCACTGAAAACTGTAAATGCTCATCTTGTCTATTTATCCATTATTTAAACACATGAAGTAATTCTCACATTTGTGTTGACATACAAAAAAAATCTGTCTACTAAAGAGCGATAGCTGCAAAAGCATTGCAAAAGACGAGCAAATGGCAGCAATAGACTCCGCACACCCCCAGGATACCATAAGAAAAGACAAGTAACCTCAAACAGAGCTATATCTCTCTTAGCACCAGCCCTCTGGAATTCCCTCCCGGATAAACTACGAGTGCTAAATGACCTCAAAGATTTCCGCAAATCCCTCAAAACCCTCTTATTCAATGAAGCTACAACGTAACCCATTTAGGACTAATAAGAGAAAATATTTTTTCACTCAACGAGTAATCAGAATCTGGAATTCGTTATTGGAATATAGTAAAAGTTGTTAGTGTTGTAGTAAGTCTTGAAGGACTATAAAAAGGGACTACTACTTCTGGAGAGAGATCTGCAATTGTAAGTATTTACTTCTGGGAATTTTTTGAAATCTTGGTAAAAAAGGAATTCTTTAGATTAAAGCTGATTAATCTGTGAATCCAGTGTATTTGTTAAATCAGTCAGGGCCTAGTATCAGCAAAAAGCTTTTAGTTAAATTAAAAACTCAACTGGTAGCTTTCAGTTTAAGTTTAAGTTTAAAACCCAGCAGAGAGCTTTTAGTTTAAATTTAATACTCAGTCAGGGCCTAGTAGCAGCAAAGAGCTTTCAGTTTAAATTTAAAACACAGCAGACAGCTTTCTGGTTGAAGTCAGAACCCAAGACTCCCTCAATCCAAGCAGGGGCTGTGTGAATCACCCAGGAAATTGGTTATAGATTATCTTAGAAGCACAGGACAGAGTTCTGTGTAGCAGCCAGTTTTTAATGTCTTCTTCCACATGCAGGACCCAAATGACAGGCAGGAATCTCAATGTGTGGATGAGACAATGGTGCAAGGATGAGGGTTTGGGATTTGTTAGGAACTGGGGAACATTCTAGGGGAAAGGAAGGGCTCTTCCGAAGAGATAGGCTCTACCTTAACTGGAACAGAACTAGGCTGTTGGCATTAAGCTTTAAAAAGGAGATAGAGCAACTTTTAAACTAGATAACAGGGGAACTACTATTGACCACCTGGTCAGAATGAACAAATGGATGATGAAATGATCAAAGAAATCAGGGAAGCTAACAAGAGTTACAACACAGTAATAATAATGGGTGATTTCAATTACCCCAGTATCAACTGGGTCAGTGTCACGACAGGACATGCTAGGGAGATAAAGTTTCTAGATGAAATAAATGACTGCTTCTTGGAGTAGCTGGTTCATGAACCGACCAGAGGGGAAGCCATTATGGACCTAGTCCTTAGTGGAACATAAGATCTGGTGCAAAAGATAAGGGTGTTGGGGCCACTTAGCAATAGTGATCATGACATGATTGTGTTTGATTTATTAAATGAAGAAAGAACAGTAAGGAAAACCACAGTACTACCTTTTAACTTTCAAAAGGGAGACTATGATAAAATGAGGAAAATAGTTAAGAAAAAAACTATAAGGAGCAGTTGCAAAGGTTAAAGATTTGCATCAAGCTTGGGTGTTGTTTAAAAATACTATTTTGAAAGCCCAGACCAACTGTATTCCATGCTTTAAGAAAAGTGGAAGGAAGTCCAAAAAACTGCCAGCCTGGTTTAAAGGTGAGGTCAGAGAGGCTGTTGTTGCCAAAAAAAGCATCTTTCAGGAAATGGAAAAAGGAGTCAAATGATGAAAACTGGAAAAAAATAAGTTAGATGCAAGGCATTGATAAGGCAGGCAAAGAGAGAATTTGAGAAGCTTGCTGTGGAAGCAAAAATGCATAATAAACACTTTTTCAAGGACATTTATAGCAAAAAACCTGTGAGAGAGTCAGTTGGACCATTAGATGATAGAGGGGTAAAAGGGGCACTAGAGGGGCAGTAGAGGGAAAAAGGCCATAGCGGAAAGACTGAATGAATTCTTTGCTTCAGTCTTTACTGAGGAAGATGTAGGAATGTTACCCATGATTGACATGGTATTTAAAGGAGATGCTGCGGAAGAATTGAAAGAAATATCATTATACTGGGAAGATGTATTACAACTATTTGATAAACTGAAGAGTAGCAAATCACCTGGACCGGATGGTATACATTCAAGAGTGTTGAAAGAACTGATATATGAGATTGCAGACCTACTATTAGCAATCTGTGAACTATCATTAAAATCAGCTGTAATACCTGAAGTTTGGAGGATGACCAATGTAACGTCAATTTTTAAAAAGGGTTCCAGGGGTGATCCGGGAAACTACAGACTGGTGTGCCTGACATCAGTGCCAGGAAAAATGGTGGAAACCATCATAAAGAACAAAATTACTGAACATGTAGATAGTCATGGCTCAATGGGAGTCAGCCAACATGGCTTTAGCCAAGGAAGGTCTTATCTTACTAATCTGTTGTTTTATTGAAGGGGTGAATAAACAGGTAGACAAAGGTGAGTTGGTTGATACAGTGTATCTGAACTTTCAGAAAGCCTTTGACAAGGTCCCGATCATGAGAGACTTTTGGCAAAATTAAAAAGTCATGGGATAGGAGGCAGTGTACTATTGTGGATCAGGAACTGGTTAAAAGATAGAAAGCAGAGAGGGAAGGGCTAAATGGCCAATTTTCCCAATGGAGGAAGGTGAATAGTGGAGTACCCCAGGGATATGTGCTGGGTCCGCTGCTTTTTGACATATTCAGAAATGACCTGGAAATGGGAATAATGAGTGAGGTTATCAAATTTGCAGATGACACAAAACTATTCAAAGTTGTTAAAACACATGAGGATTGTGGAAAATTGTAAGAGGATCTTGATAAATTGGAAGACTGGGCATCCAAATGGCAGATGAAATTTAATGTGGACAAGTGCAAAGTTATGCACCTAGGAAAGAACAACCCAAACTATGGTTACACGATGCAAGGTTCCACATTGGGAACCACCACCCAGAGAAAAGATTTAGGCGTCATCGTGGATAACATGTTAAGACCCTTCACCCAGTGTGCAGCGGCGGCCAAGAGAGCAAATAGAATGCTAGGTATCATAAGGAAAGGAATGAAAAATAAAACAAAGGATATTATAATGCCTCTGTAT
This sequence comes from Ichthyophis bannanicus, assembly GCA_033557465.1. NCBI lineage: Eukaryota > Metazoa > Chordata > Amphibia > Gymnophiona > Ichthyophiidae > Ichthyophis > Ichthyophis bannanicus. The sequence continues at coordinate 350,173,181 of CM066038.1, forward strand.
CGTTCCATGGCACCTTGAATATTGTGTGCAATTCTGGTCGCCGTATCTTAAAAAGGATTTAGCGTTATTAGAAAAGGTACAGAGAAGAGCCACCAAAATGGTAAAGGGGATAGAAGGACACTCCTATGAAGAGAGGCTAAAAAGGTTAGTGCGGCTCTTCAACCTAGAAAAGAGACGGCTGAGGGGAGATACGATAGAGGTCTATGAATTAATGAATGGAGTGGAATGGGTAAACGTAGATCAATTGTTTACGTCATCAGAATATAAAAAGACTAGTGGACATGCAATGAAGCTACAGGGTAAACTATTTAAGAGTAATAAGAGAAAATATTTTTTCACTCAATGTGTAATCAAGCTCTGGAATTTGTTACCGGAGGATGTAGTAAAAGTTGTTAGTGTAGCTGGGTTTAAAAAAGGTTTGGACAAGTTCCTGGATTAAAGGTCCATAAATCATTATTAAAAGGGACCCAGCTTATCACTGCTTGACCCAATACAATCATTGTCTTTTGGGGAGACTGCTAGGTTCTTATGACCTGGATTGGCCACTATTGGAAACAGGATACTGGGCTTGATGGACCTTGGTCTGACCCAGTATGGCATATTTTATGCTTTTATGTTCTTATCAAAGATACTGCATTCATCATGGATGTTCTATGACAGTCTGCCTGAGATTGGGGAGCAGGACAATGACCCTATATATACTGCCAACGCCTCCCTAACCTGACACAGATGAATGGCATGCTGTGGTGTTGGCAAAGAGCACAACATGGTCCAACTGGTATCCATGGCATCACTGCAAGTGTGCTGTGTAGCAACGCATACCAGAAATGGACTGATGTGGGGAAGGGTGGCCTGGGGAATGGGGTCGCATCCCAGTGCCCAGATGTGCATGCCTATCAGTGCCATTCCCCAGGATAGTTGCAGCTGTAAGTGCAGCAAACAGTGCTTCCATATTGTATACACATTGGTGTGTGCACGTATCGCCACAGTCCCGCCATCTTGTATTCACACGCCTAATTACTTTTCAGTGTCCCAATGATGGATGTCTCGCTCCTCACCACATCTTGGGATGTTGTGTATAGCACATGGTGTCAACCCCCCCCCCCCACACACACACACACTGGTGTGTGGTGATACACTCCACCAGCTGCACAATGTGACATAGGTGGCATATCGTCATTCTACATGCTGGTCATGTCACCATGCCTGACCGGGTCCTCCCACACAACCAATGTGCATGCCACATGCCATATCCTCACATGTCCCTGCTGCCACAGCATACATGCACAGTAGCCCACCACAAACATGTGGGATACATCTGTCGCCATTCACACAATGTGCTATAGCACATGTTCATCAGAACACCACACAGTTCAGGACACAGTACACAGCTTCATATAAATGGTTCTGCCAAAGCAGGCCACCCAGCAATGACTGAGTTGCCCAATGTGTTTTGTTACATAACATTTCACTCCACAATGTATCCTTGATATTCCTGTCAAACCATTCCACCCAGTACAGATTTGGCAACCATCCTCACTACCCTCCCACAAATGACAATATACAAAGGGGGAATGGCCAAAGACCAAGAAAGGAAATGTACTCTAATATCTGATAGGAGAGCAGCTGAACAGCCTAGAGGCAAAAGGTAAAGAGGAGGGAGAGACAGGAGAACACAACTATTAGGTACATGGGGGGCATCAGAGGCTGGGATGTAAATTAAACAACAGTTGGAAGAGGTGGGCTTTCAGAATAATTTTGAAACTGGTAAAGGAGGGTTCTTGATGCAACTCAGGAAGAAGGGAATTCCAAAGGGAGAGGGCAAGGATGAAAAGCTGACTTGCGGGTAGACTGAAGGTGAGCACAAGAGGGCGAAGGTTGTATGAACCAAGCGGGAACATAGAACTGGAGAAGATCTGTCAGGTACTGGGGGAGAGTCTGTGTATATGATATGATGGGACAGAGTGAGACTTTTATAGCGGATTTGGTATGCAAGAGGAAGCCAGAGGAGTTGAATGAGAATTGGCGTAATAGGTTCTCTGCGGGATGTATATGTGATGATCCTAGCGGCCATTTTCTGCATCAGTTTGAGCCGATGCAATTGTGTCTGAGTTACGCTGGCCAAAGCAAGATTACAGAGGTCCAGACATGACATTACTAAGGATAACAAGAGGGTGATCAGTGCCTGGGAAGTCAAAAATGGGCAGATAGTTCTAATTTGGCATAAGCAGTAGAAGGAGTGATGAGAAAGGACAGAAATGTGTTCATGGAAAGTGAGTGAGGGATCCAGGGTCATACCAAGTTAGCAGATTGTAGACACCAGGGGGATAAGAGTTTTGGCAAGGACAGGAGCAGACGTGTGGCTGGTGTGTGGCTTGTAGCCATTGTGCACATGGGATGGACCCAGGGGAGAGCACTCATTGGCAGAGTTGTGCACTGCATGGAGGGTGGGGTGGTCAGTGCTCTTGGATGACAGTGATGCCTGACATGTGCTGTTTCAGCATTATGTGCCTACATGTGGTCTTGGGGCTACATGCAGTCCCAGGTGCCTACAATGGTGGGTAGCAGGAGGTGGCTGTGAGGGGATCCTGCAGGGGTGTGGGACCTGCAATAGTTGCAGTGTGTGACTAGTTGGGATTGCTCCCACCACCAATGACCAATGTGTCCAGCACCTGTTTGCAGTGATTGTACACCACTGTGATGCACCTTGGCCTGATCAATACATCTGGATATTGCATGGACATGGACATAAACATACTCATAAACATAACAATGGGAGCTCCACACCTGGACACATTTCAACACCTACCGGCACGTGGGTAGGCCGTGTCCAGCTCTGGGGCAGTCCGCAGAAGTATATGGGAGCCAGTCTCTCTGTCAGCTGTTGTTCCAGGGCAGAAAGATTGGCCCCTCTGGGTCCGCCACCATTAGTGTCCATTGTATGCTGACAGTCAGCTGTGATGTGTGCTCTAACAGAGCATTTTAAATCATTTAACGTCTTGCTTAGGCTCTCACAGTCCTGGTTTGGTCCACTGACCTCAGCAACAGTTTGCCAGATATGTTCCCATAGCATATTTCTGGTGCTGACAGGGGTCTGTGTGCTCAGGCGCCTTATGTTTATGTTCCATGCCTTCCGCATGCGCAGGGCACAGAGGGTGCCTTCACAACATCAAATTAGTGCCGCTGCTCATGTGTGATGACTGAGGCCCAGATGTATAGTGTTTGTTCTCATCAGTTGCCCATCCTCTCCCTTTCCCCCACAGTCCCTATTTGAGGCAGAGTGAATTTGCTGATCCTGTCGTCCAAGATGGCTCACTTTTGCTTTGCTGCGAATGCTATCCAGTCGTTGCATGATGAGGGAGAACAGCAGTTGCTTGATGAGGGAGATGGTGTCCAAGGGAGAGTGGCAATGGGCAGGGTTCCAGTCCCGCAGCAACACAGACCTGCAGCTGTGGAGGGTCCACAGGCCAGGTATGTGGTGCCATGGCACCATAGGCGTGCAGAGGTCTTCCCCGGACAGCCTCACCTCTACAAGCCCAGGGCCATGCTCCAGGTCATCTCCCTCTATCGTCTGAGCACAGGAGCTATTAGAGAGCTCTATGAAGATCTAAGATCTGACCTTGAGCCTCTGACTGGCCAATCTCATGTCATACCAGGGTTGGTCAAGCTCCTGAGTGCCCTACATTTCTTTGCCTCTGGCTGCTTCCAGACATCAGTGGCTGCAGTTGGTGGAATGAGCCAGCCCACCTTCTCATGCTGTTTCCACCAAGTACTGCAAGCCATGATCAGCCAGGTAAGGAATTACATTGTATTTCCTGACAGTAGGCAACAATGGGGGGCCCTGATCCAGGCATTTGAGCAGATTGCAGGGAAAGCACACGTGATTGGAGCTATTGATTGCACATGTTGCCCTGGTCCCACCCAAAGACTGGGAGGCAGTGTTACGCAACCGCAAACACTACAATTCTCTGAATGTGCAGGTTGTTTGTGATGCAAATATGAATATTCTGAATGTAGTTCCTAGGTTTCCAGGGTCTACCCATGATTCATATATCCTACATCACTCAGCACTATTCCAACAGTTTGAGAATGGACAGTATGAGGACTGTGTCCTTCTGAGTGAGTAGTTTTTCTATCTACTATGCGCATACTGTTTACGTGATACGGGGTGCATGACCACTATCACAGATAGGGCAGATTCACATGTAATTTTGGGTGGGACCTTTATGTCATGATATCTCATGCTGAGAACAACAGATGTGCTACTGCAGGAATACTGTTTTTATGCATGACATGCTACACACTGGTGTTTCTGCTATGGCACATCAAAGTACAGCCAGGGCATTCATGGCTTTCTGTAGCTGCATTACAACTGCACATGGTATTCCCTTGTTTCAAATGTCTGTTATTTGGTGAAAGGGGGCTTGATTGACAGTCCCTTGTGGGTCACTCCAGGCCCGTGAAGCCTCCAACCCTCATCTGCAGTATTCTGCTCCAGTTGGCTGGACTCCAGGGGAATAAAACACACCAAACACAAAGTGGGAAAGTGTGCCTGTTTATTCCAAATAGTAACAGTGCAGTCTTACTTTTATAGAGTTACAAACATATGAATACGTCATAAATCCACCCAACAGCCTAGTGCCAAGCCTAGCACTGTCTATCAAAAACCGTACCAAAAGGTACCAGTCTCATCCTCAGGTTTATAGAGAACAACACATTCCTTTCTAGCTAGGTATTTTTCTAACTATCCTATTTCCCTTGAGATCCAGCTACGCAGCAAGAAATTGAGCTCTCTGTATACAAGGCTTATACAGTGATTACAAATAGATATGCTTATACATATATAGATAGATACTTATTTTCCCCAACAATCCCCCCTTTGGGCCTGAATAGGCCCACAAACAACCTAGTAGAGTAATACAAAATTTTAAGCAGGCATGATTAACTGAATATCAGGACACGGTGGCTCAGATACATCAGCCACTGTAGAAACAGGGGTATAGGAATACATAAAAGTAGTAGAACTTTGCAGGGCCTTACGACAGCAGCCAAGAATAAAAGAAAAGAGACAACAACCAAAAAGCAAAATAACACAACCTACCAACAATGCAATAAGTAATCCCCTTAAGCCCCCTCCCAAACCCTGAAACCATTTACTCACACCATCCCAGACGCCGCCGAAATCCAGGCCACCCTGGAAATCAGCGATGTGCAAATCTGACAGGGTTCTAATTTTTTTCATAGCACTTAATACAAAGACAGTATGGTTCGCGATCACAGAACAACAAAAAGTTTCATTTAAAAACGTACAGGCCCCGCCCTCAGCAGCCAAAAGCAAATCCAAGGCCCTTCTATTTTGTAAGGTCATTTGAGAATTTTGTTCCAAAGATTCGGTTAACTTAGAAATAGATTCAGTAACAGAACGCATTTGAACATGTAACAAACATTGCAAACGTCTAATAGCCATACCTAATTCAGCAGTGATAGCAGGAGTTTGAAATACCGGGATCCAAGAGGTCCAGCTAAGAGCATCCAAGCGAACCTTGGTTAGAGGATAAGTAGTATTAATATATTGGTATGAGGCTTGAATAGCTTCATCCTCTGGATTATCAGGTGACCAAGGATTTACATTCCTTTTCTTTCTTTTGCCATGGGTCACATGCAATGGTATCAGGGCCGAATAAGGAGTTGTTTTAACAACAGTACAAGGTAGCAAAGAGAGATGAACAGACTGATATAAGTGCCCAGAACATAAGAAATAATGCCCAGCTAAAGCAGGGACAGGGGTAGTGTCAGTATCCCACGGAAATTGTGGAAAAGCGTGATTATAAATACTTCCAGATCTACTCATCCGCACAGAACTGGCAGGTAGATAACAAGATAACCACGGACTAAAATGAGCGGCCCCCCAATCATCATATACCAGAGCACTCTCTTTACCAGCATGCATTTTAACAGCAGCAATAGCAGCAGACTTAAGGAAATAGGCTGTAGACACAAGCATAGTAATATTACTGATATTCCTGCCCAGAGGTATAGGAATAACCTGCTTCTTTGGCACTTGAAAATCATGCACATGGGGCAACCAAAGAGATAATGAAGTTCCCGGCCGAATCAAATACTTGCGTTGCATAGGGAAATAAGTAATATTACAACGACTAGAGAGGGGAGAGGGATTGGAAGGGTCAAGATCATAACACAATAAAAACTTCAAAGAATCGGGAACAGACACTGGCAAAGGGGAGGGATCACTCATATTATTAGCTTTCCAAGTATCAGCACAATCAGTAGGAACATAACAAGAAACATTATAAGCGGGATTATCCATACATGGGTTCGGACTAACAAGTTCATGCAAAGTAAGAGAATGTACCATTACTGGAGTAGTGCGAACGCTGGCAGGAAGTGGGGTACATATGATACAGTCAGTGATGTTCATCAAACGCACAATTTCCAGCACTGTGAGTTTCCATAAGTTAACAGAAGGAAGATTCCGCTTGCTGCGGAGTACAGCCGAATCAGTTCGATCCAAAGAGTGCAGAAAAGTGGGTTTAGTCATATTATTCTTCAGGCTAGGATCAATGAGGTCAGACGAACTGTTCGTCCATCTCGGAAAACACCTCGGATTCCAAGGCCATTCCCCGGTAGCAGCATAGACTATCCAAACAACAAAAAGAGAGATGAACATCAAACACCAGAGAGGAGGCCATGGTCTGTTTCTCGTCATGGCACGTCGTCAGCCTGCGTTCCTCCGGTTTCCTCAGGAGCCCTCTTCACACGTGAAGCGTGGATCCAGGTAGGATGTTGATCTGTCAGCACGGCAGTTCTGGTCACGGCCAGCACCTCCTCAGGTTTCCCGAAGGGAGGATCCCACTGCCCTTTCTTATGGAACAGCTTCACCAGGACTCGATCTCCAGGACGGAAAGGATGCGTTGACTCTATGGAGGGACAGGGCAAAATCTGATAAACTTGTTCAGATACTTCACATAAATATTGGGCTAACTGCACAGCATACTCTTCTTGTGCAATAAGCAAATCATCAGCCGTAATTACTGCTCCCTCTGGCCATTTCCACGGTAATGGGAAGGGACGCCCCATTAGAATTTCAAACGGAGAAAACCCAGAAGTTCCAGGAGTAAGCCTAATTTCTGCTAACACTGCCGGTAAATAAGTAGGCCATTTACCAGGAGCATGTTGAGTTGCCTTTTTCAATTTCTCTTTTATAGTGCGATTCATTCGTTCCACTATCCCTGAGGACTGGGGATGGTATGGCACATGAAATTTCCAATCAATAGCAAACATTTGAGTAATATGCTGTAAAACCTTTGAGGTGAATGCTGGGCCTTGATCAGAATCTATTGACAGGGGACACCCAAACCGAGGAATAATTTCTTTACATAGAATTTTAGCCACAGTCCTAGCATCTTCTTTGGTAGTGGGAAAAGCTTCAGGCCATTTGGAAAACCGATCTACAATCACTAACAGATATTTAAAACCCCCAATAGACCTGGGCATACAAGTAAAATCCACCTGCAAAGCTTGAAAGGGACCTTGAGGAGGGGGCAAATGCTGCAGCTGACCCACATCTTTTCCTCGTTGTACATTGTTCCTGGCACACGTTAAACACTGACTTAATTGCACTTCAACTAACTGAGGCAGATCTCTACACACAAACACTGTCTGTAATTCTTTTAACACTGTTTTCCTATTTTTATGGCCAACACCATGAACTTGGGCAATTAAAAGTGGGGCAGCTGCCTTTGGCAACCCCCTACGGCCATCCCCCCTCTCTTGCCAGATTTGTGCTGCATTCAAACACATATCCTGTTGTTCCCAATAAGATATATCTTCAGGATCAGCTGCCGCTTGTAGATGATGGAAAGGAAAAGAATGCTCAAGAGGAGACACATAGAATTCAGACAACAAAGAGTCTGTAGCAGGGGGTGGAGCTGGTGTCATAGTCCTAGGATCAGTAAAGGAATGCAGGCGTTCGCTCTCGGCCTGCACACATTGCTTGGCAGCCAGATCTGCCAGTGCATTTCCCTGTGAAATAAAGGAATTGTCATATCGGTGAGCAACACACTTAATAACCGCTACCTCAGATGGCTTACACAGAGCTTGTAACAAATCATTTACTAATTTTGCATGTGATATGGGCTTCCCATCTGCCGTTCTCCACCCTCTCCTCCCCCATAACACCCCAAAGTCGTGGACGACACCATGAGCATATCGAGAGTCTGTGTATAGATTCACGCGTTTGTCAGCAAATAATTCACAGGCCCTAGTAAGCGCTACTAATTCAGCAGCTTGCGCAGATCCATAAGGTAATAACTGAGCTTCATGCAAAATATTTGGCAGTTCTACAATAGCATAAGAAGAAATATAGGCATGATCTGTAGAACGTACACAACTTCCATCCACAAATATGTGTGGGGCATTAGGGAGTGGAGAGGAGGACAGATCGGGACGTACTGATGTCTCAAAATTAATCAATTTTAAACAATCATGCTCTGCTGAAGATAAATCAGAGTCATCTACAGGGCGCATCAGAGCCTGCAACGCCAACATGGGAGTAAAAGCAGAAGATTGTTGCTTAACAGTTAGCCCTTCAGTGGTAGTCAAAAGAACTTCATAACCACTTAAACGCTGAGCGGTCATGTGCTGAGTAGTAAGATTTTTCAAAATATTCAACACAGCATGTGTAGAATATAAAGTAGTTGCATGAGACAAGGTAATAGGAGTAACCATTTGCACGGCAATAGCCGAGGCAGCTAAAGCTCTCAAGCATGCGGGCATCCCCTGCACCTGGATGGGCAATTTTTTGGACAGATACGCCACTGGACGCATACCGCCCCCATGATCTTGAGCCAAAATGGCTGCCAACGTTCCCCCTTCTTCTCTTACATAAAGATAAAACATTTTTCCATAATCTGGCAGGCCCAATGTAGGAGCTGAAATGAGCAATTTCTTTAAAGTGGCAAAGGCAGAAAACATTTCCTCAGTCCATTCAATAGATGCAGAACCAGGCAGTTGCAGTGTAGCCCGTCTCAAAATAGAATCCCAGTAAGCATAATCAGGGATCCATGCACGACAGAAGGAGACCAGTCCCAAAAATGCCAGCATTTGGGTAACTGTTGAAGGAGGTGTCAGAGTAATAATTGCTTGCACACGGGCGGGAGAGAGCGCCCGATTTCCTGGGGACAGCACAAACCCCAAATAAGTAACTCGATCACAGCACAACTGCAGCTTTTTCAGAGAGGCTTTATGTCCATGAGAGGCAAGGTGACAAAGTAAAGATACAGAGTCTGTAGCACAATCAGAACAAGTCTTAGAACACAATAATAAATCGTCCATGTACTGGAGAAGGGTGGAGGAACAAGGCGGATGCCACATTTCAATTGACATTTTAAGAACTAAGGAATAGGCTGCCGGGGAATCAATATATCCCTGCGGGAGCCGAGTCCAGGTATATTGTTTGCCAGCATGCGTGAAAGCCATTAACGGCTGCGTTTGGGAATTTATAGGCACGCTAAAAAAGGCATTTGCCAAATCTATGACAGTGAAACATTTAGCATCAATCGGAATAAGGGTTAACAGTCCAGCAATATCTGGCATCACCGGAGCCAATGGAACAATTAATTGATTTACTGCCCGAAGGTCCTGGGTAAATCGGAACCCCTCCCCTTTGGGGACGGGATTCACAGGCGTGTTAAAAGGAGACACAGTGGGAATAACTATTCCTGCAGCCACAAACTCAACAATCATAGATCGTAAAGCTTCATCTTTAGCACTGGACAAAGGGTACTGCCTAATACAAACAATAGCCATAGGATTCTTTAACCTTGCGACATAAGGCGTACATGGAACTAGCCCTGCATCTGTAGGGGAGGAGGCCCATAACTCAGGAGGGACTCGCTCCAGCACCGACACTATATCAACATTCTCCTGCTGAACACTCTCCTGCAATAAATTTAAGAGATAAGGGGAAAGCAAAGAAAAAGTACCATTTGAAGCGCTGACTGTAGTTGCTTCTAACTTACATAATAAATCTCTCCCCAACAAACTAACCGGGCAGGAAGGAATTATAGTAAAACAATGCGTGAACAACGGGGACTTTTGCCCTAAAGGCGTAATGGACAACGGAGGGGTAATCCAGGTGGGGGTCGAGGTTCCATTGATCCCTATCGAGGCAGGACCGGGTGTCAGAGATTCTTTCCAAATAGAAGCATGCAACGTAGAACAAGTAGCCCCCGTGTCTATAACAAAGGACACAGGGCGCCCCCCAATTAACAAGGAACAACAGGGGGGGTCCTTCCATCTCTCTGTCAGCTGTACCCAGGTTGGAACCGGCGCCTCAGGGCAGCCCTAGGCACGACCCGGGGGCTGCCAGGTAATTGGAATGACCGGGGCGGGGGCTGCGGGAGCTCCAGTACTAGGTACCACAGGCACAGGCATTGGAGGGGGAGGGGAACATGGCACAGCTGCAGCATACGGACAGTCATGCTTCCAATGTCCCTGCTGCTTACAGTTAAAACATATCTGATTACGGGGAACACCGCCATCCCACCGACTTCCTGCCCGTCCTCTCCCTCGCCCCCTAAATCCCCCACCTCTGCCTGGAAAAGGTCCCTGGCTCCCCCATCCCCCATACCCAGATCTCCCACCCCACTCACCTGGATGATAAGGTTGCTGCCACGCATGCGACACCTTCACTTTCCCTTGTGCCTTCTCCACTGCCGCAAAACAACCCGACGCCTCCTTAGACAAAATCACTTTCTCTAACTTTACTGGCGACATATCAAACCATTCATCAACCATTTGCTTTATTGCAATCTGTACCTCGGGGCGCATAGCCCCCAGCAATGTCTGTATATACATAGAAGCCATTAAACCGTCTGCAGGAATAGCAAGACCTGCTTCTTCCTTCCAACACTTTCTAAATCTCTTCACAAACTGGGACACGCCCTCATTTAACTCTTGCTGACAGGCAATCGAAGCAGCTAAGTTCTGCTTTGCCCCAAACAAACGCTCAAATTCCCTTTGAACTTCCCCCCACATATCTTTAACAACCTGTGGCTGCTGTAACTCACGGGCGACATCATCCTGCCGTGCGGTGGGATCCTCTAATAATTGTACCTTAGAAAAATCAAAGGGAGTTTCCTCATCATATCCCAACACCCCCTCAATAATCAACCGATAATCCTGCGCTGTGCACTGCAATCCTCTGGTCATACGCTGCAAATATTGAACAGTAGCTGCCGGAGCCTTCATAGGATTAGGTGCATGTTGCAAAATAGACGATAACACAGTAGGGTCTAGGGGCTTAATAAGCACCTGCTCACCAATAGTTAGAAAAGGAAACTGCAAATTTCCCTCCCCACTCTGAGGGATCTCTTGCTTTATATTTGACACAGGAGTAGAAGTAGAAACTGGAGCAAAAGGATTCCCAGAAATAGAAGCAGACATTGGAATCAAAGAAGAGATAAAAGGATTACCAGAGGTATGGGGAGTCAGAACAGGAGGTGAAGGAGAGTTATTAGAGTTATTACCAGAACCCTGACTCCCTACCCCCCTTATCAATTCCTTAAGCTGAGAAAGGGACTCACCCATTACCTTAAGTTGAGAGAGGGACTCACGCACTTCATCCAACAGATTCGGATCCTCTTCCGAGGGGGCACCCATCTCATTCTGTGACTGATGTGCTTCTCGCGACAAACGCAGGTGGGAATGACCCCTCCCGCCGGCCCTACACAGAGGGGTTCCCAGCAACTCACCATCACGCAGGCGAGCACTGTCAGCCAAGACATCCTGACAGGCGTGCCACCGGCGTTCCCTACGCTCCCTCCATACAGCAACACGACGAGGACTATGTGACCCGGGGCCCACTACCCCGGCCGCCAAAACCAAATCCTCCAAAGAATCATCACCCTTCAAGGGGGTCAAAGCAGGATACAAACTTGTAGTAGGGGACACATACGGAGGGGGGAGATGGGCAGACTCAGATTCAGATTCAGAGGGAAGAGGGGCGGAGGGTACTACTGCAGAAACAGAAATAACAGAAGGAGTAGCCATAGAAGTGGCTAAAGAAGCAGAAGAAGGGACAGATGGCTCAACAGAGCCCTGTGGCCCATTGTAATAAGGAGCTACTTGCAGCCACACAGTTGCACACTCCTTCATGTAAGATTTAGGCCATTTAGGATCCCCGGAATAAAAAGGAAAAGCTTTCTTATCCCCTAAACACAATCCCCTAATCATATCTAAATGCCAGGCAGAAAAGCTGCCCTCCCGGGGAAATGGATTAGAACTGCGGAGACTCTCCGTCCAACCAGCCAAATTGTCCACCCATGGATTGGTATAATAGCCCCCTGCCACCCGAGTAACATAATCTTTAGGAGATTCTGAATCTACAGGAGGAGACCCTGGGGGAACAGGAGTACGGCTGGAATACAAATTCTTTTTCATCACAGATTTGAACCTAATAAAAACCTTAGGCTATAATGCACCAGGCACTCCCGCGGAGTTTGAGCATTTCTCCTTACCTTGAGAATGGCCCATTCTCTAATAATCACAACAAGCGCACGTCTGGCCACTGGCTTTCTGCACAATATCCGTCACTAGCGCTATATCGCTTCAGGATATGGCAGGGGCGTCTTGCCAAACTCACACAAGCACACAAGCACACAACCTTCACAGCCCTGCAGATGAGGAAGAAATAAATTTAGCTTTCCTTCCGCTTCCCACCAGAGGAACAGGAAAGTCCTTTTATGTGTAATCTCGTTTTTTTATACCATGTCACCGTGCCACCAAAGCACAGGGGACATTCACGGACCAGCGGGAGTATCCCACTTCTGACACCAGCTGAAAGGGGGCTTGATTGACAGTCCCTTGTGGGTCACTCCAGGCCCGTGAAGCCTCCAACCCTCATCTGCAGTATTCTGCTCCAGTTGGCTGGACTCCAGGGGAATAAAACACACCAAACACAAAGTGGGAAAGTGTGCCTGTTTATTCCAAATAGTAACAGTGCAGTCTTACTTTTATAGAGTTACAAACATATGAATACGTCATAAATCCACCCAACAGCCTAGTGCCAAGCCTAGCACTGTCTATCAAAAACCGTACCAAAAGGTACCAGTCTCATCCTCAGGTTTATAGAGAACAACACATTCCTTTCTAGCTAGGTATTTTTCTAACTATCCTATTTCCCTTGAGATCCAGCTACGCAGCAAGAAATTGAGCTCTCTGTATACAAGGCTTATACAGTGATTACAAATAGATATGCTTATACATATATAGATAGATACTTATTTTCCCCAACATTTGGGTTGTGGGAATCTGCAAAGTCTGGTACCTGTAGTCACAATCTCGGCATGTCACTGTCTCCAGATTGATGTGCACGTCATTGTTTATGTTCTCACAATGACATATGTATGCGATTTATTTTGACTACATGGTTTGTGGGACCATGAAGCCATGGGATTTAGATCAGTATTCCAAGCTCTTGTTCCATTTCAAATGTATTTGAGCCTCTGAAGCTATCTGAACATGTGATGTGGTCATTATGTGCTATTCTGCAGCAAGTGCTGGGCAGCAGATCTGCTGGTTACACCTCTCATGACCTGGATATCCACATTGCCATCTGCCAGCCTTTGTGGTGTATCCCTATTTCTATCTCTTGCCAATCACTGCCTGTAGAGTGATTTGCTGAGCTGAAACTCTGATTAACAGAGGTTTGTTGCTCTTGGTGAGCAATTGACCTGTGCTTGAACTGCAGCACCTTGCACAATGTTCCCCTGTGGTCAGGGAGGCTATGTAAGGCACTTATGGCAGCAATGACAGAGCAAGAGCAGATGTCGCCCAAAAATATCTTCTGGAGGGAACTGAGGGGCCTGTCCAATATGCAGGAGTGCTGTTTGCACAAGGCCCTTCACTTTGGAGGGGTTTGCACTACCAACATCACATAACTGCAGTTTATCTCCCATCAGTGGCAACCTCAGAGGGATACACTCAGGCCCCATCTCATCTATGTACAGCTGTCGAGATGATTTGCACCAATTTTCCCTCCATCAGGTAGATATGTTCATGTGTAGGGCACTAGCATGAAGGGGTTATAGCCATTTTGTGCCTCCCAATGCCCAGTGCACCTGTGCCTCACATTGGAACTGTGCTACTGCATTCCTGAACAACAACACTCTTCACCTCAGCAGCTGTACACAAGTGAGGTGTGACCTGGCAGGCTTCCTTTACAGCCAATCTGATATGCACAGCTCCCCTCAAGGGTAGAGGGGGGAGGCCAGGACAGGGAATGGTCTCTTGGTGGGGGCTTCCACGATAGGGGTTGTAGGTGGCTGATGCTAGGTAGACCTGGAACGTGTTGGGAGCTGATGTTGGAGGAGGGCTAGATTGTGATGCGGCGGAGTGGGGTGAACATGCAGAGGGCAAATATTATTTGGTTGGGGTCAGGTAGGGCTCTATGATTGTCCATTTATTTGGAGTGAAGGTGCAGACTGTGGATGGTAGGGTGACGTCTGAGTGGCCAACACAGAGATCAGAGGAAGCTGTGCAGTAAAGACCAAAGGGAATGGTTGAGTATATTGTAGCAGATGTAGAGGCAGAATGGCAGGAAACTAGATGCGAGAGGATAGGACAAACAGACTGCAGACTATGGCGAGCTAGCAGAGGACATGCTGACACCAGATGACGGTGACTGGACTAGTTCACATGATCGCTCACATTTCCGAAATGCAAAGGTTAAAACATACCTGTTGTCTAAATGGTGTTTGGCTCCACTTTGTCTGGTTTGGTATATGTGCACCATTCACCTCTTAGCATTTGGTCTACTGCCCAAGTCACTTACCTAATATTGTTCTCATCCCATTGTTGCTATACATTTCTGATTTTGTTTTTTGGGTGACCTGTTTCGTTGTCTTTCAGTTTGCACATTCTGATCCCTGCTTATTGGTTTGCTGATGGACTATGATTATTTATTTATTTAATTTATTTAAAAGTATTTATATTACGCTTTATCCTTGAATCAAAGCGGATTTCACTGCAAACCAATCAAGTAGGGTAGTGCGGGGGTATCGGCATGCAGTGGTTGTGAAGGTAGTGTTAGTGAGTGTGTGGATAGGTAAATCTTGATTTGTGGTGCAATATATACAGGTTGAACTTTCTACATTGGGCTATATACTGTCACACTGCCCCCCTAGTGGTGATGGCGTGGCACGACAGAAGGGCGTGGACAGAGAGGGGAAAAGTTTGTTTAGGGAGGAGGTTGGTTCTTATGCAGGGCCCAGGCTTCTGTAGGCCTGGTAGCCTTCTGTACTACTAACTCTCCAAAGAAAATATAGTCCGAGTTAGGGAAATGGTAAAGCTTTTATTTCCCTCTTTTGCAAAACAGGTTCTTTAGCCCAGAGTACAAAAACAACACATAAAAAGAAAATATCCTTGCTTCAGGTAAAGGAAAACATAAGCATTGAAAACACTGTTATCTTCACAGTACAGGCACATGAAATATAACATCCAATTCTTAGCTCACCCCAGCTATGCCTCTCTTAGGGCTCAATTCTTTCTGACAGGCAGTAATTCACTTCCATTGGAATGTCTAAAGGATCCTCTTGGTATTCCACCTGCATCGGTTCACTGCTTAGAGCGTTTGGGAGGTTTCCTTCAGGCTCTCTGCTTAGTGCTTGGATTAAACGCCAGTAATCAGCATTGCAAGGTAAGTCCTGTATTTGTAAACTTCTCTGCTGAGGATAGTTTCGCTTGCATACAGTACTTTCTTTGTTAAGCTTTTTATTAAGTGCAGGTTTGAACCTTGTTTCAGGCAGGCCTCTGTGAGGACAACAGACTCTAGTGTCTGCCCCTTTCTGTGTCACAGTATTCAAACTATTACCATTATAAAAATAGCATTTACCTTTGCTTCCATGTTGCTCTCTGAAAGGTGTAGGCTGAGGTTTGGGCCTGGCAGGTCCTAGATTATCTGCTACACAGGTAGGCCTCAGGCTCTTATCAAACTTAGGCCTGGGTCTCTCTCTTATAGTCCAATTGCCTTCAGGGTCAGCAGCTTTATAAAAGCTTTCTCTCCTGGAGAATTTATCTCTCCCTTCTTTAAAATGTTTACAGTAGATTCCTGTACCTGGTTTGGCTGGCACGGTTAGGCTGGTTCCCTTGGTCAGGAGTCCTCTCCCTGGATTCTCCAGATATCCATGTAGCTCGGGAGTTGAAACTTCCTGCACAATTTCCTGACAGTCTCCTTGTCTGTCTGAAGCTGCCTGCCAACCTCTTTGTCTTTCTCTTTTTCTCCAACCTCTTTGGCTGTACAGGTCTCCTTGCCAGTCTCCTTGACTGTGTTCTGGCTTGTCTCTTTGCCAGTCTCCTTGACTGTGTTCTGGCACGTATCCTTGCCAGTCTCCTTGTCTCTCCTCGACTGCTCTGTCGGCTGCTCTATCTCCTGCTCTGTCGCCTGCTCTCCCGACTGCCTTCCTCCTCCTCCAGTCAACTGAGCATTTAAAAGGAGTTCCTCCCCTTCTGCCTTGGGTGTTGGCTGGAATTACGTCATTGGCTTTAAGGCGTGGTTCTTCAGACCTCCAGAGGTCTCTCTGGCTCCCTCTATGTGGTTCCTCCTGTCGCTGCAGCTGTACTTTACCTCTTTTTTCCGTGTTTAAAACTTTCCCTTCTGCTTGCAGCTGGTCTGCGGTGCCACAATACATTTTAATGAGGGTAGTATATACTGGTTGAACTATCTAGGTTGGGCTGTATACATTTTAATGAGAGTGGTAAGATGTTTTTATGTTGTGGATGTCATGTCTTGTGTAGCTAGTCTTGTGGGATGGTTAGGGTGGATTGGTGGTCTTCATTGAATTGTTCAATGAATAGGGTGGTTTTAAGTTGCTTCTGGAATTCTTTTATATCTGTTGTTGATTTTAGATGATCTGGGAGGACATTCCAGATGCGGGGGCAGCATGAGAGAAGGCTCGCATGAATGTGGATTTGTTTGTTCTTGTAAATAGAGTAGGTGTTTGTATATTGTTTTTGGTGCTGTTTCTGTCTGGTCTTTTGCTTGTTTTTTTTTCTGATGAGTTCCTGTGGTATTCCTGCTGAGATGTTTTTTTTAATTTTGAAGATGGTAAGCATTGATTTGTATTTTGCCCGTGAGGGGATTGGTAGCCAGTGTAGATCTTGTAGTATTGGAGTTATATGGTCTTGTGTTGAAGTGCTAGTAATAATGCGGGCAGCAGTGTTCTGGACTATTTGTAGGGGACGGATGGTTTGTTTAGGCAGACCTTGGAATAGTATATTACAGTAGTCCAGCAGAGGTGTAATGATGGCCTGGCATACTGTACAGAAATGTTCTTTATTGAGCAGGGGTTTTAGTCTTTGGAGTGTTGCGAGTTTGAAGAAGGCTGTTCTGGATATCTTGTTGATATGCAGTTGTAGGGTAAGTTGCTTGTCTAGAATCACTCCATAGCATGTTTAACACAGCTGAGATGGGCTGGTCATGTTGTCAATGGCACTTATTCTCTTTCACCAGTAGGTGACGTGTTTTTGTTTTCAGAGTTGTGTAGCTTTAATATTTGCAGAGATGTGCTGTGCTAGGTAGGGTCTGTCCTCTATAACTGGTCGTACTGCATTTTGTATATGGCAGGTTTTTAATGTGTTTGACATGGGCATAGATATTTGTGGTAGCATATTGACAGAAGATCACTGGTATGTCTCTCATTCTGAGATCCTGAGGCTAAGGGACACATGCCCTTAAAAGATGCTGTGTGTTTATTGCAATATTGTATATGATAGATTTTTTTTTTTTTTTAGTGCCATCAATTCAGTGTTGATTCATAGTAACCCAGCTACCTCTGGGTTTTCTTGGCAATGTATCACTGGAAGTAGATTGCCAGCCTTTTCTTCCAAGGCAATGGAGGGTAAAGTGACTTGCCCAAAGTCACAAGGAGCACCAGAGGGAATCAAACCCTTGATCTTCTGGGTACTAGGCAGTTGCGCTAACCACTAGGCTACTCCTCCACTCCATGCTAGCTGTTATAGCAACAATATGTGTGTGTGTATGTAAAATAAAAGGGCAAGCTGCAATGGAGAGGTACAGGCATGTACACCCAGACACTGTGTGTGCACATATGCTACTTGGTGAACTGTCACATTTTCTTTCTGCAGGTGATGCTGGATATGGGTGTCAGACCTGGTTGCTGACCCCTGTGCATTTTCCATAGTCACCTGCAGAGATGAGGTAAAATGAGGCCCATGCCTCCAACTGCTCTGTCATCGAACGCACCTTTGGCGTGTTAAAGAGTCGCTTCAGGTGTCTGGATAAGACAGGTGGGGCTTTCCAATACCGACCCAAGACTGTGGCACAGATAATTTTGGCCTGCTGCATCCTGCACAATATTGCTCTCAGGTACAATATCTCAGTTGAAATTAATCCGGATCTGGAGGGTGATCCTGTGTGCCCTCCTGTACGTGGCCGTGGATACACACATGTGGGCACAGCAATCCAGCAACGTCTAATCGAGCAGCTCTTCTCATGTAAGTACTGTGTATATGAAGAAATGCATATGTGTACAAATGTGCATACTATCCTGTGTGCTTCAGGTCAACAATCTAATTTATGTGTGTCAGCTGTGTTTGTGACTGTACAGAATCTGGCACTCTATCAATCCTGCTGGTGTGGTGAGGTACCTAATTGGGCCAAGAGGATCTACATGTAGCCAACAGTGGTACAGCTCCATACACATGACAACATGGCAGTGATTTGGGACTGGTGAATCATACACAGTGGCATCAGAGTATGCATTTTACATCATATAACTGCATATGTTCCACAAACATAACTGTCTGCTGTGCTGATGCTGTTGTGTCAATTGCCCTGCATAAACTGAGGGCACAGAACAACATTTGACATGGGTGATGTTCCCTTGTATTCCTAAATATATTGTTCTACACCTATTTACCCCATGTCTATGATCTCTATGGCCATCTTGATTTCAGCAGTTGTTAATTGGACACCATAGTGTTGCTGACATTCCCAAGTATGATGTTGGTGTACACAGATGATAAGAATGGGAGTGTTGCACATTGCATTTATTTTTTTCTTACCATTGTTCAAAAAGTCAACATGAATGTAACCTTGGATAGGCTCATGACATTGCTCCTAGTAGCCTCATCTTTGAACCAGACAGGGGACATGGTACCAGGTGCATATGTGTTGTATATTGCAGTGTATGTGGAGTGTGAGTTGCATCGTACAGATACACTGTGCAGGCATATGTTCATTATTTGTTCCTAGTGTGAGGTGTGATTGGCCCTTTACATATCACAGCAGTAATAATGCTAAATTTCAGACGACACCCTGTGACTGATGTGATCGTGTCATGCATTGTGTTCCTTGTTTAAAATGTTCTATGTTTTGTCTGATGGCAAATCTGAATGCTTCATCATTCACATTTGCTACATGACAGAATAGTTTAGACAACAGGCAATAATGTTTTAACATGCGCTCAGACTAATCTCACACTTTCCAATCACCGCCTCTGGGTCAGGGATGACAGCTTGCACACAATGACATCTCCAGGCAGTCCCTGTCCACCACATGCACCACACACCAGATATCCTCCACATTGGATAATGTTTGCCTAACATCATCAAACATCTTTTATGTAATTTGCTTGTTTGGTACTGAGAGTTCATTGAGAGGTCATTGTCCTGCAGCATTGATAGACATGATGGGGACCTATGACAGACCTGTAACACATGGCCATGGACATGTCAATGTGCCTGTGCAGATGTCAATATGATCTGTACTGATCAGCTTGAATATCCTACACATTCAATGGAGCTGTGTTATGGCAATGTAATGGTTTAATGTTAAACGTTTCCTACTTGACATGTTAAACTTGCAGGCACTGTGATGGCACCTCATGATGTGTGATGAAAGACATACCTACCTTTCTATTATCTTTTTCACAGACATTGGGCCACCCACAGCAGAAGGGGCCAACAGTGCATCTGCGGTCACCATCACCCACATGTTAGATGAGACAGCAACAACAGGAGATGATGCCTGAGAAGGGGTGGCATACAGTCTTGGAGCTTATGTTGAGGAGCACATGCCAATGCTGGACATTGATATCCAAGTGGCGGATCGGTGCATCCAGAGGGTGTACACTGGCCTGGTGATATAGTCCACTGCTTGGGTGTAGTGGCTCCTTGGCACACCCTATTTGTCACAGTTTCTTTCTATGGATTCTCCCATCATCACTGGCAAACCTCACGCCTAAATGTAGACACCCATAGCTGCAGAAAATGACTTAGAGAGTGCTGTGATGCTCCATACACAATTACAGCTGGGGAGACAGACTAGAGACAGCAAACAGTCCAGCAGCTACAACACTGACAACTCTAGTCTGCCACTCCTGACTGTCATTTACATTTTGCTTGTTTTACCATGTCACTGCCATAGCTCTATGAGTGACATCAAATGTTTAGGCCCGAAAGAGGATCAAACTGGGTGTGTAGCAGCAGAGGAACATTGTATATGGGGTGTGTTATTTCCTTGTCACCCTTGTGCTGGCCAATTTGGCCATGACAAGCTGTTGTACATCCTCACAAGGTGCTCCACAACAATGTGTCATCACTGTTTGGCCATATCCAGGAGTGATACTCTGCATACAGGGTGTCACTGTGTCATTTGGTGATTTACAGTGTGCATATGCATGTGCATGGAAATGTTGTGACACAGTGACATCTGATGATGCGAATTTTGAGAAGTTTACTGTACCATAGTTTTCATGTTTTGCCACTTCACAGACTGTGTTGACCTGTTATTTCCTAATAACGACTTGTAATTCTTGATTTGCTTACAGCTTACACAGTCGCATGTTTGCTTCATGCTATGTCTCTCATGACAATGTGCCCCGCCATTTTCTGATGTGCCTATCTGTATTTTCACACATAGCTTGGATTGTATATTGCATATACATTCTCATACCTGTATACCTCTTGGACGTAGGGCCTACTGTGACACCCCAAACCTGTTGTATTTAGCTGAGTCTGCACCTGTGAGAGACATGTTTTTTTTACTGTGCCAACACATGTGCTTCTCATAACTACCTTCATCTCAACATTGTAGATTGTGGCCCGGATTTTGGAAGGCATTTATACAGGTAATTGTCCTAGTTACCTGTGTAAATGGCTTCTTGGTGATTTTGGCAAGGCACCTACTCAGGTGCTGGCCCTCTACAATGCTATGTACCTCCCTAACACACCCATATGCTATGTGATTGCCATCAGGGTATGTTAGTGACATTCTGTGGTAGAGCATAGGCAGATAAACATGGTTGGCAGATGGCTACATTTCTCTATGCAACACACATAGCCATCTGCGCATGATTTTTCCAAGCTATCTTTCCGGCATAAGGTCTGGGCGGTTAGCAAGTTAATCTTGCCCACCTGACTAGCTCCTACTCCCTCTCGTTTGTGGGTGCAGATCCTGATTTTCAAGGGGCAAGCCACATTTGACCACAGCATTCACATCAGGGTTAAACAGTTGACGTTCATGTAATACACTGACACATCATTTTGCACCACCCAAATGAAAATCCGGAAACCATATATGTCAGCACATAGCATACATACATGTGCACACATTCAATAGAACTATGTTGAAACATCAGCCATGTCCCATATGTGATATGGGACTTCTAGGGATGATGCAGGACACATCATTGCATGCCCTCCAACTCACTTGCCGCACTGACATGTCATCAATGACCAGTGTGGAGATATATATTACAGACTTATCTGTGAGCAGCAAGGTTTGCCAAATATGATATGCATGGTTAAGGCTTCTGTGAGACAGCACATGTATATGTTCAGATGTGTGAGCAATGTGTTTGTTCACAGAGTCACAACCATTGGGGAGGTACACCATTTGTCTTTCAGCTGGTCATTTCTCAGAGGTAGCTATGAGGCTCATATATCTGCATACATCATACACCAACAGAGTCTTAAAAACTGATATCTGACCTGTGGTTCACTCAGACATCCCTTGCTGAGAAGTAAATGTTGCCAGCTAAGTAATACAGTATCTGAAGCTTAGATGACATTTGTACATTATGCTGAAATTTAGCTGGGCTCTTATTTCTTGCACATAATCCATAGCCCCTGTGACTCATGTGGGATTGTCAGCAGCACCCCTGGTGCACATGGCCACTGCATATATACATACATTAGCTTTACCCATACAATAGACTGTTGAGTAATATGCCAGATATCATGGAGGGCCAATGGAGGCATCATCTACATGTTTGCTTACCAACATTACTGCACAAATTTGTTGCTCATGCTGCCCTCACATTGTATTTGAATCACACATAGTGACTCAGTGCATGCTACCCATCCAGACCCTGTACAGCCGCTCTTCATTGGGACATATTGCAATAGATGCAATAGTGATACAACAGGTGTACGTTGTGTGCACATGTACAGAATGAGGCCTTACAGTCAAAATGCATTCCATGGCACAATTTTCATGAGGTCCACAGCAAGCAGATTCAGAGCTGATGCAGCAGAGCCCCATAATGTGAAAGGATATTGCATGGGGTTGTGTCTCCATGTCTGTGCAGCTCCATTATGGGGCTCAATTCCCAGCCCAGCAAACAACATTGTTACTGACATGCTGCCAGAGCCACAATATGGAGCTCATAGCCAAGGTTCAGCTGCATGTCAGCTTCTGCATCCCTTCCTGTCTTGTTTTCAAGTTGTCCACAAATATTATACCACAGCCAGGATGACTTGGGGCAACTTGTTGGTAGCATAACATCTCCATCTGAGAGGCCTATCAAGGACGTAGATGGCCTATGATATATTCAGCACTGGGCATCCAGGTTGACAAGCTACAGACAGCCCTCACTTGTATCTCCTTGTACACACACCATCCCAACCGTCTCTGAGTTTCTCCATACACCTCCACTATTGTTGCAGGGTGTGCATGTGCTGGATTGTCATGGTTACAATAACAGGCAGGAATATGATATAAGGCAGTAGATAATGAGTGTTGGTGGCTCATAATAAACCATATACTATTTACACACAAGCTCATGACAATCAGGCCTGCAGACCGTAGGACTGCAATGAGGGGTATACAACACAATGCACATAATCCAGCTCTTACACGAGATCTGTCTTGGGGATGAGCTTTGGACATACCACTGAATGTACATGGGACCTGTTGGAAACATACCTTGTGTCCTTCCCATATTTGCACTACACATCACACACTGCTGACATGGGGGGGGGGGGGGGGAGGTGCCTACATGTTCACACATTGCAGGCAGGCACATGCTGTTGCATTGTTTGTTGATTTTCCACGATTGTTGTGGGGCCTTGCATCAGGGTTCCTGCACTTTTCTTGTACACAGCACCACCCAGTGGAAATTACACTTGATGATATGCATCCTCAGGCGCCTTAACCCCTCAGGGCACCTTAAATCCTCAGGGCGCTTTAGGTTAAAGCACCTTAACCCCCTTGGGCACCTTAACGCATGTCACCTTCACGTCAGATATGCCGTTACCGCGTGTTAAATGGTCAGGGCACCATGTTCCATGCATTACACGGCTCATAGCTCCCTTTATGCCGGACTGCCCCACCCACCCATAGCCTTATATGGTTTGGGGATCCTTAGCACTGCCTTTGCGCCGGTGACTTTACCGCCATTTAGTAAACATACCCCAGGTGTTCTGTTAACATGGAGTTTATATGTAGGGATCTGTACTGTAGTAATCTGAATTGTTCAGCTTTTCAAATAGGTGTTGGATGTTCCAGGGCCCATTGCAATATCTACAGTGATGCTTTTTGTGGATGGGCTTCTTATATGAGTTTTGGAAGTTGGTGCTGATGGGTATGGTAGATTTGCTCCAAGGATCCTCAGTGATTTTGTTGTAGGGTTTTGCATTAGTTCACAATATCCCTGGTACTGGAGAATGTTTTTTAGCGAGATGATCAAAATCTGATCTTTTTTTTAAGATATTGAGTTCTGTGGGTGAATATCCTATTTCTGCTCTGCACCCACTGTTGAGGGAGGGGGCTCTGTGGATGCAAAATATGGTCAAAAAGAAAAAGCAGGAACCATAAAACAGTTTATAACAACAAAATAAAAATGAGTTATAATTTATTTATTTATTTATTTATTTATCTATTTCTTCTATACCGCCCCTTCCAGAGATCAAGGGCGATTTACATGGAACAGTTAACAATTTTGTATACTTCGGTATACTTTACATAGAACAGTATTTGTAACTATGTACAGGTAACATTGCATGGAACAGTTTCAAACTATTTACATAAACATAATTTAGTTTTATAAACTGTGCTGTGGTTCTCACTCTTTAATTTCCTTGCTATACAAACATCTTGCATTTTCTCCACATCATCTAATTGGCTTTTTAGTTCAGTTCAGTCCCTGACTGAAGTTTTGAGAAAGCACTCCCCCCCCCTCCCCCCAGGGGTGCCATTTTATCCCTTGCCTCAGGCAGCAGATTGCCTGACCAGGAAGACATAAAGATTACTAAAAAGGCTGAGACACTAAGAATGAAAGTGAAAGTAAGTTATTCACTGAAAAACAGGAGCACACAATCAGAGATTCCTAATTCCAGGATCCGATGACAGCAAATATGAGCGGAAAATTCTCTGTGACTGTGAAAGGAGTGGAGGGTAAAGATTATACTGTAGATGTGGCAGAAACACTGGAAATGTTCAACCAAACAAGTGTGAAAAAACTCAAAGAGCTGGTGGCAGTGAAAACCCTTGGTAATTCAGGTATGTCACAATGAAAGCAGTCTGTCTGCTTTTAGCCAGATCACTTCCTCTCTTCCTTTAATAGGTCTCTAGTTACTTTTAGCTCTTTACTAAAACCTGAATTTTATGTTTCAGTGGTCAATATTTTTCTTTAACACTAATCAGGGTTCATCTGAAATGTTTAATTGGGCAGAGTATTATGGAAATGTTATTGAGACTCCTGACTGCTGACTCGCCAACTTGTTATCAGTCTGAAAAGAAGAACACAATATATTACAACTTCAGCTACTGAATTTTATTAATTTGTCTGAGCAACAAAGTTTCTAGTACATCTGAAACAGTCTCTGCCATTATACAAAAGGTTGCCCATTATATAGGCATACACAGCGCCATACCTAGCCCTGTGCGAGCAGTGCAGTCACAGAGCAAAGAAATAGGGGTGTATTTGGGGCTGCTGGCCTCGGCTTTCCTCTACATTGCCTGCCCTTGCCCTGCTCCGCTTTTCGTGTTTCCTTGCTGACGGCGGTGACAGCAGCGGAACGCACATCCAATTCTATAAACATGCAGGCCTTTCCAACTTCACGCTTGCATGCAGGTCTGATCCCTCCCTCCTCTGACATATTCTTATTTCAGAGGAGGGAGGGACCAGACCATCCATTTAAGCATGGAATTGCAAAGACCTCCATTTGAATGGCTGGGCATGGGGCATATGGCAAACCTGTGATGGGGGGAGGGGGACGCTCCAGATATGCAAGTCATACAGGGTGCATTTATGGCTTGGTACGGCCCTGGGCATACATCAAAGAGAAATTGCTTTTCATTAGTGAAACTAGGTGCACATACAATTGTCTAATCCTAGTTAAGCAGAAAGTTTCAGTATTTACATTTATCCAGAAGCAAAGATTTCTTTATCACGCTAAGAATGTTTCAGCTAGGCCTGATGTTTCCGTTAAAATAGCTTCAACACATTCCTGCTGCTTAGTGTAATCAGGGGTTAAAAATTAATTAAATAAAATTACCTGCTGGTTGGGAAGAGGGCTCATGGACCATCCCAAAGTCAGCTGATAGCAGCCATGATTTTTTTTTTTTTTGCTTTGGTCCTTGGGGCTGCTCTGCAGCCCAAAAGCAGCAGCTTTAAAAGAGAAAAACAAAATTATTACCTTGCTAAGGAAACAGTAAGAAACTGGCCAATGAGGAACCAGCAAGAAGCTGGCCAATAAGGAGCCAAGATTGATATAAACAGGAAGAAGCTAGCCAATTGAGAGCCAGGATTGAGGTAAAGGTATCTGGCCAATAGGGTGTCAGAAATACTGGGAAATATGAGACTGGCCAATCTAGAGCTGTGGGATAGGTTGAAGATGGCCAATGAGAGATCAGAGGTTATGTAGAGGCTAGATTGGCCATTTAGAGACCAGAATCGAGGTAGAGGGGTGACTGGACAGTGAGGGGCCAGAATTGAGCTAGATGGGTGACACTGGCCAATGGGAGACTAATATCACTGAAGAGAGGTGAGCCTGTCTTAAAGGCACAGTGCAGCCCTGGTTTTAATGCTGAAATATCAGCAAATTTAAAAGTTAAAATTTAAAAGTTTTGATAATAGAATTCAGGTGTAGGAGATGTGCCCTCTTCAGAAATGTATTTGGTTTCTATTAAAAATGTTTATTGTGGCTAGAAATTGACCTGTTTTCCCCAAGGGAGGGGGTTTGAGCCCCAAAGTTTAAATATAAAATAGGAGCTTTACTTTTAAATGGAAATACTTAAATCTGTGTTTTGAAGCTATAATAAGCTTATTTGAGTGGTAAGTTATTAGTTTGTTTAAAAAATAAGTTCCGACTCCATAGACTTACATTATAGAGCTTCAGGAGAGTTTAGGAATCCATTTTAAAGCTAAAATTTCAGGCAGGAATGAAATGATGGGGAATAAAACTCCAGGTAAAACTTAAAGAAGCACTATAGAAAAATTCAAAATGGATTATGTTGTGGGACTGTAGCAGCTGATAAGCATGCAATAAATAATACCAGGAGTCATTTCAAAGATCCAAGCCAATTTATTGTGCACAAGGCTCAGATAGTCAAGCTTCAAAAAGGACTGAGCAAGGCTCTTACAGAAACATATTCATTTTATACATTTCTTTTCAGCTTGATACATGCAGACTTTCTATTGGTCCCAAAGCCCCCTGCACTTGTCCAATCAGGGACCCTCTCTGGGCCTAGCACCCTGCTCCCCCTTCCCAGGCTATTCTAACAATGGTACAGTCAGGGCCGGCCCGTCCATTGAGCAAGAATGTTTTTTGTACAGGGCCCCGCGTTTCAGGGGGCCCCGCGCAAAGAACATTCTGCTTTTTTAAAAATTAAATTTAAAAAAAAAAAAAAGCTGGCTGCTGCCGCTGCCGCCGCGGCAGCAGCAGAATGGAGTGTCCCGCGGGGCCCCCTCTGCCCAGCTGAGCCCTTCTGCACCGGCTTTCAGATACGCGAAGGGAGAGTGTCTCCCTCGCGTCTCTGTTAACCCCGCAGGGGCTGATGGGAAGCAGGGGCTGATGGGAAATTTCCCATCCGCCCCTGCGGGCTTAACAGAGACGCAAGGTAGACACTCTCCCTGCGCGTATCTGAAAGCCGGCGCAGAGGGGCTCAGCCAGGCAGAGGGGGCCCCGCGGAACACTCCATTTTGCTGCTGCTGCGGCGGCGGCGGCAGCGGCAGCAGCCAGCTTTTTATTTTTTTTTTAAATTTTCCATGAGCCGATGGGGTGGGGTGTCAGGACTGGTAATGGGCTATGGAGGTGGTTAGGACTTGACTTGAGGTGGGCTGTGGGCTGTTGGGGGGGTTAGGACTGGTAATGGGCTATGGGGGGGTTAAGACTGGTAATGGGCTGTGGGCTGATCCCCCATCTAGAAATGGGAAATCCATCTAGAAATCCTGTCTAGAAATGGGGTGATGGGGGGTTAGGACTGGTAATGGGCTATGGTGCGGTTAGGACTGATAATGGGCAATGGGGGGGCTAGGACAGGAAATGGGCTGATGGGGAGGGGTTAGGACTTGAGGTGGGCTGATGGGGTTAGGACTGGTAATGGGCTGTGGGCTGTCGGGGGGGTTAGGACTGGTAATGGGCTATGGGGGGATTAAGACTGGTAATGGGCTGTGGGCTGATGGGGGCTGTCTGGAAATGGGGTGATGGGGGATTAGGACTGGTAATGGGCTATGGGGGGCTAGGACAGGAAATGGGCTGATGGGGAGGGGTTAGGACTTGAGGTGGGATGATGTGGTTAGGACTGGTAATGGGCTGTGGGCTGATGGGGGGGGGGTTAGGACTGGCAATGGGCTATGGGGGGCAGACTGGAAATGGGCTGATGGGGTTAGGACTGGAAATGGGCTGATGGGGGGTTAGGACTTGTAAATGGTAATAGGGTGGGCTTATACTGAAAATGAGGTGATGGGGGGTTAGGACTGGAAGTGGGTTGATGGGGGCTAGGACTGGTAATGGGTTGGGGGGTTGCTAGGACTGGAAATGGGCTGAGTGGAAGGGGAGGCTTGAACTGCAAATAGCTGATGGGGAGGGGGCTTGGAATGGAAATGGGCTGTGAGGGAAGGGAGCTAGGACTGAAAATGGGCTGATGGAGCACCTAGGATAGGACTGGAAATGGGCTATTGGGGGGAGCTAAGATTGGAAATGGGCTGTGGTGGGGGCTTGAATTGAAATGGACTCATGGAGGGGGTAGAACTGGAAGTAGGCTCATGGGGGGGGGGCTTGGACTGGAATTGGGCTGAGTGGAGGGGAGCTAGGATTTGACATGGGCTGATGGTGGGGCTAGGAAATGACTAGAAATGGGCTGATGGGGGGCTAGGATTGGAAATGAGCTGATGAAGGGACTCGGACTAGAAATGGATTGGGGAGCTAGGACTGGAAATGGGCTGATGGGGGGCTAGGACTGGAAATGGGCTGATGGGGGGCTAGGACTGGAAATGGGCTGATGCAGGGACTAGAAGGGAATGGATGCTGGGTGAGACGGGAACTAGAAGGGAGCTGATGTTGGGGGAGGATTAGAATGGGATGGGGCTGGGAGAGTAAAATGGAGAGGGGAAAAATATTTTGTGTGGGAGGGATGAAAAATCTACAATTGGCCGGGTATTGGGAGAGTAAGTGAGGATTGAGGATGGAGGGGTAAAATTTGTGTGGATGAAATAGGAATGAGGAAAGAGCAAAAGGAGAAGGATTAGTATGTTAAAGCAGATGTAGAGAGAGAGAGAATGGAAAAAAAACTAGAAGAGAGAAGAAAGGACAAATGGACAGCAGATGATGGAGAGTTAGCAGAAAACATGAAGAAACCAGAAGAAAGTGGCTGGACCAATTGCAACTGAAAAAAATGCACAAAAGGTAGAAAGATATCTCTTTATTTTGAATTTATTAACTGGAATATGAAAGCTCTGGGAAATGTGCATCATTAACTTCTGCGCTTTGTTTGGTACAAGAGGAAATTAATTTATAGTTTTATTTCTACAGTGTTGTTGTACATTCCAAGTTTGGCTTTTGGGGTTCCCAGTTTAATTATTGCCTTCCTGTTTCTAAATTGTGATTCCTTGTTTGGTGATGGTCTATATTCTGCATGTGTAACTGAGCTGAGGTATTCTGTTTATGTAATTCCTATTTGACATTGCCACTTGTTCTCTTTCCCCAGTATTCTCTGAAATGTATTGGTTTAATATTTGCAGTGTTGCCTTTTGATAGGTAGGGTATGGTGCTTTGTGAGTCCTGGTAATGCTGTCAGGATACGGCGGGTTTGCTATGGGTTCTAAATGGGCAGCGTTTGTAGTAGTTCCTAATGTGCCTGGCGGTTGGCACTGGATTATAGTAATGTAGAAATCTTTTAGTCTTTCTTTATCCATACACTCATTAAGAGACATGTTTACTAAAAGTTAGTGTATGGTAACATTATGCAAATATTTATGCAAGTAAGGCCACTTATGCAAATGAGGCCCCACACCGCCCCGCACCCCCCTTGGGCCGCCCCTAGGTACAGTTTCTAGGTAGGAGTACAATTCTACTGCAGGGTCGTTTCTAGCTCTAGTGCTGTGTGCAAAGTGCAATCAATGAATAAGTCCAGGAGTCGATTGACAGGGTCCAAGTCAGTTTATTGTGCACAAGGCCCAGTCAGTCAAAGCATCAAAAGGAACTGAGCAAAAGTTTATACAGAGACATAACCATTTATACCTCTTTTTCAGTTTGATACATGAGAACTTTCTATTGGTCCCAACTCGATACATGCAAACTTCTCATTGGTTTTACATTTCCCTCATTTGTCCAATTAGAAATCCCTCCGGAGCCTAGCAACCGGCCCCCTCCTTTAGGATTGCTTGAACAATGGTACAGTTCTGAATCTCGTTACTTTTCTACTGCAAGGTTAACTTTGGCTTCTGGAATGCATATACTGTAACATTTCTGTTCTTTCACACACAAGAGAATAATAGAAGACTTATGAATTCATGAAAACTTCTTATTAAGCATTTTAAAACAGTTTTCTTATTTTCCACAGATTTTTGGTTCTTTTCTAGCTATAATGGGAGTTAGGATCCCAGCCTAACTTACAGGCCTTTCATAGTAGCAGGCCATGCTAGGCCATAGCCTACCACATTCCCCCCTTTGATTATTCTCACCCGCAAGTGAGGAGGGTGAGAATTAAATCACTCATTAGTCAATTAACACATTATACTGATGTAATGGCATCATCATCGTGGGGTATAGAGTAATATTGCCACATAGCTAATACTTTCGCAGCTGCCTTCCGCTCTATAGTGTTATCAATTGATGATGTTATCATGCGTAAGCAAAGGGGTAGGAGACAAGGGAGCAATAAGCACATGGCTAATATGAAGAGTACAATAAACATAAGGGCTTTCAGACCACCAATCCAGGAAAACAATGAACGAAACCACCCATCCATCTTTAAACTGTGCCAAGTCTGGACAGGCACAAATGTCTGCTCTCTCATCTGGGTGGCTAAATCTTCAACTACATGTCCATTATTATCAATCTGCAAACAACAATTACTTAGATTCAACTTCCCACATACCCCACCTTCAGCTGCTAACAAATAATCTAAAGCTAAACGATTTTGATAAATGGCTGTACGCATTTGTGTACTTTGCTTTGCCAGAAGGGTTAGTGCTTTACTATTTTCATTGGTTATTATTTCAACAACAGCTTGCAAACGTATTATTCGATTAATCATATAAACAGGAGTACGATATCCCCAAGTCCCATCCTGCTCCCAAGTGGTAGGTCCATAGTATGCGATGATTCTTTCTGGGGGCCATTCTTCAGATGATGCATCCCATTTGTCCCATTGGCCTATTTTCAAGGCCTCCTTCAGCTGTCGACTTCTATACACAGGATATCCCAGCTGTTCTCCCTGGGATGTAGGCAGAAGGAAAAAGGAAGGTCATATGGTTCCCAATACACATGCGCCTCCCCAATGGTGAGGAAGTCTGGCATATGCTCGGGTTCCGCAAATCCAGTACAGTCCAGGTGGTGCTTGCCAAGAATTATATGCTGCTAAGTTAGTCCAGATACTGGCAAGTTTGGGGAATTGAACTAGAGGATTGGAAGGTTCAGTAGTGTTGACTCCTGACCACCAAGATGTCTTCTTAGTGGTACTGTTGTAGAACTTCTGATTGAGACAGACCAACTGCCCCACTTCCATATTAAACATTGGTCCATAGCGAGAAAAACATAAGTTACCCACAATGAAGTGGGCCAATACCCATTCACTTGTGGTATTGTGTATATTAGTCTGATTATATGGAACAGAATAGTACAGTTCTTGTGCCTCCCAAGGCCATTGTTGTCCCTCCACAAAACAAACAGTCTGAAACATGGAGACTAGATGCGACTGCTCCCGCTAATTCAAGAAATAAGTTCTGGGAGGCAGGAGGAATTTCGAACTCTGATTTCATGGCTTCATAGAAGGAGTGATGTATGCAATAGGGTGAGGATACATGGGTTTTGGTGTTTAATTGCAGATATAAAATAGTCCCAGGATCTACACCTCCTCCTGCAATACGCAACCCAAACTTGTATCCTTGCTTCCAGTGGCTGGGGTTGGCTATGAAGAGTTGTAGAGGATTACAGGCTCCTTTCTGGCATTTCTTGGGTTCTGGTAGTCTTATTTTTGTTAGACTGCCTTTGCGATGATCTCCATCTCGTCCTGTTGGTGCATTCTTCCAGGTAGCAAAATATACACATTCCCATTTTGGGCAAAAGTAATCATGCCTAGATGAAGTGGTGTAGATGGTGGCTGCTGTACTCTTTCCTGTACACCGTCCCCATCCATAGGCTCCTTCTGGACACATGTATTTATCATCATGGTAGTATGCTCGCTCCCATTACCCACATCTGTGGTAAGCATTTCTGTTGATTGCATCGCAAGCATCAAAGTTCAAGATGATAGGTTTTGTGGGGTTGGTGAGGGGTTTTGTCGCATTCAGGATGGCTCCATTTTCATTCCAGCATATCTCAAATGTATAGTAGGATGGGTTCTGTCGAGGGTTATAACAAGTCTTACTTTTCCCCTTAGTGCAAATGTTCAGTTCAGTATCATTATAAACACACTGGCTGACTGTACCAGTGCAAGTATAGTAGGAATGATAGAGCAAAGTCTGAGTAATCTTTTGTCCTTTTTCGGGTGGTGGTTATGCAAGCTGCACAAGGGGGTAGAGCAAAAGTCTTTTCCAGGATTCCCAGGATCACCACTCCCACAAGGCAATAGTGGAAGAACATTGTGATTACAGTCTCTGGAGGTTAACTGGAAAGTTGAGGATAATGAACTTCGCTGAGTTTTCTTCCGTTTCTGTAGTGATGGTCACTTTCGAGTGACGTAAGTGGATACTGAAGATTCTCTATAAAGCTGGCTATCTCCTCAAGGTGAGTCGCAATGGAGTCTCGGGATCATTCACTGATGTCCATTGGCCAGGATCAGGAGCAGCTGCCGGTTTCACTCGACTGTGGTGGATCCAGGGTTCGAATTCTGCAACTTTCACTGCGGTGGGGGTTGACAGGATGACAACGTAGGGTCCCTTCCAATGCGGCGCCAGCGGGGCTTTTCTCCACTCTTTCACCCACACGGACGTTCCTGGCTTGAAGGGATGCAGAGGCTCGGTCAGGTTGATGGGTAGTCGGTCTTGCACCCACGTTTGGAGTTTCTGCAAAACAGAACCTAAAGCTAATAGTTCTTGTCTAGTTATTTCAGATCCTATCTGTCTCATGTCTCCCTTTATTCCCTGTACTATGGGTGGAGGTCGCCCATACAAAATCTCAAAAGGTGAGACACCTAAGGATCTGGTAGGAGCTGAACGTATCCTAAGAAGGGCTATGGGTAGAACTTGGAGCCACTTTAGATGTGTTTCTTGACAAAGCTTGGATAACTGAGTTTTCAGGGTTCTATTCATTCGTTCTACTTTCCCTGAGCTCTGGGGTCTGTAAGCAGTGTGTAACGTCCATTTTATTTGCAAAGCTTGAGCTAACTGTTGAGTCACTTGAGATACAAATGATGGACCATTATCTGACCCTATAGTTGATGGTATTCCAAATCGGGGAATGATCTCATGGAGTAATACCCTTGTGACTTCTCGGGCTTTCTCAGTTCGGATGGGATAGTCTTCTACCCACCCTGAAAATGTGCAGACTAACACTAACATATAGTGATATCCATTTGCACGGGGCATTTCAGCAAAGTCTATCTGTATATCACTCATGGGGGTCACCCCTACTGACTGAACTCTTGGGGGTGGAACAGGACCTTGCTTGGCATTATTTTTGGCACATATCAGGCATTGCTGTGCCACTGAGGCGGTCAGGGATCCTAGCAATGAAATACAGAAATGGGGTCTCAGGGCTTTCTTCATGGCTGTTTTTCCATAATGTGTGGCTTGATGAAAAGCTTGAACAAAAGCTGGCCCTAATGCTTCAGGGATGACGGTAGGACCTGGTGGTGGACTACCTTCGGGGGGTGGTAGCACTATCCAACCTTGTTCTGTTAGGACTCCTCCCTCCTTTTCACAATAGTCTAACTCTCTTGTAGTATATCGGGGTGCCCAGGAACTAAGGGGCACAGGGAATAGGGCTGCTTGCATTAAAGTATCTTGGGTCCTAACTTGTCCTGTGGTGGCTGCCTTTCGGGCTGTGGCATCTGCAAATCTATTCCCTCGGGTGACTTCTCCTGCTCCTGCCAGATGACCTCGGCAGTGCATGACTGCCACTTGTTTGGGGGCCCATACAGCATCTAATAACATCAATATCTCGGGCCCATACCTAATGTCCTTACCCCCTGAGGTGATCAACCCTCGCTCTTTATACAAGGCTCCATGTGCATGCAAAGTAGTGAAGGCATATTTGGAATCTGTGTACACATTTATGCGGAGTCCTTCTCCTAATATCAAGGCTCTGGTGAGGGCTATCAATTCATCTTTCTGTGCAGAAGTTCCTGGGGTCAGGGCTGAGGACTCAACTACCAGATCAAGGGTCACCACTGCATATCCAGCACAACGATGTCCATTGATGACCAGACTGCTTCCATCTACAAAGAAAGTCCGTTCTGGGTCCTATAGAGGGACATCAGTCAAATCAGGGCAACTTGAGAATACAGTGTCCATGGTTTCTAAGCAATTATGATCAGGTGGCCCAGGACCAATTGGAAACAATGTAGCAGGGTTTAGAGCTTGACTAACTTTCAACTGTATCCGAGGGTTTTCACACAACATGCTTTGATACTTCAACATTCATGCATTGGTTAGCCAGAAGTTTCCTTTGTGTTCCATGAGAGTCAGGACAGAGTGTGGCACGGTGACTTGAAGAGTTTGTCCTAGTGTGAGTTTGTCTGCTTCGCCCACTAGAAGGGCTGTTGCTGCAACAGCTCTCAAACAAGGGGGCCATCCTTTTGCAACTACATCCAATTGTTTTGACAGATAAGCTACTGGCCGTTGCCAGGATCCAAGAGATACTCCCAATGCATTTCCTTGTGACTCATGGACAAAAAGATGGAAAGGCTTCTGAACATCTGGAAGACCTAAAGCTGGAGATGACATCAGGGCCTTTTTCAAAGTTTGGAATGCTACATCTTGTTCAGGTCCCCAATCTAGTGGGGATTTTTCCATTCCTTTGGTGGCTTGGTATAGTGGTTTTGCAATCAGGGCAAAGTTGGGGATCCATATGCGACAATATCCTGCGGCCCCCAGGAAGGCTCTTACTTGCCTCCTAGTGGTTGGTGTGGGGATATTACATACAGCTTCTTTGCGTTCTGGTCCTAAACGTCGGATCCCACTGGACAATTGGAATCCTAGATACTTGACTTCAGTTTGGCATAGTTGTGCTTTGGCTCTTGAAACTTTGTATCCGGCATCTTTGAGAAGGTACAAAGGTTCACTAGTAGCTTGTAGGCATTCACTTTCTGAGTTGGTGGCTATGAGCAAGTCATCTACATACTGAAGAAGAACCCTCTTTCCTGGGTCCACTGGGTAACTTGAGAGATCTTGATTCAGGGCAGCACTGAAGAGAGTAGGTAAATTCTTGAATCCTTGGGGTAATCTGGTCCAGGTGAGCTGACCCCGCCTTCCTGTTGTGGGGTCTTGCCATTCAAAAGCTAATAAAAGCTGACTGATGGGTGCTAGGCGCACACAGAAAAAGGCATCTTTCAGGTCCAGGATGGTGAAGTGAGTAGCCTCAGCGGGGATCAGTCCCAAGAGAGCATAAGGGTTTGGTACTACTGGGTGTATAGTTTCAACTGCATCATTTACTCGCCTTAGATCTTGTACTGGGCGGTAGTCCCCTGTCCCAGGCTTCTTTACTGGGAGAAGGGGGGTGTTCCAAGGTGACTGGCATTCCTTGAGAAGTCCATACTTCAGCAGTTTCATTAAATGACAGTGAATTCCTTCTATGGCTGGTCGAGGGAGAGGATACTGCTTCACATGCACTGGTTCCGCTCCTGACTTGAAGGTGACAATGACAGGGGCTATGTTCTTCGCTAGGCCAGGTGGATTATCTTCTGCCCATACTTCAGGTGGGGCTATGAGGTTGGTAGGTATACAGGGACTGGTTGACTTTATTGAAGGTGCACTATAGAACCGCCATTCTTCTTCTCGGGGAACAGTAAGCACCATTAATCCAGCAGGCTTTGGGTTCACAGTCATTTTCATTTCTCCCCCTTCAGCAAAGGATATTTGGGCCTGGAGCTTGGCAAGCATGTCTCGGCCCAGTAGTGGAATAGGGCACTCAGGCATATACAAGAACTGTGCGTTATCTTCTGTCCCCCTAGTTCACACATGCGGTTCTGCAAGAATGGTTTTGTGGCTTTATTTCCAGTGGCTCCCACAATGGTGACAGATCGTGAGGACAGAGGAGCTACTGGCTTGGCTACTACTGAATGTTCTGCTCCTGTATCTACCATGAATTCCATGTATTGGTCCCCTATTTTCAAACTGACCATAGGCTCCTCTCCTGGGGACCCAGGGTGAACTTGGAGCCCAGTCTGGCCTAGTCTTCATCTATGTCATCCAGGTCATAGCCCGTTGCTACTGCCACTCCCTCAATGGCTTCTTCCCTCTCCTGCTGGAACTGTGTTCGATTCATTCCTCCTCTCCTTCGAAATCTTCCTCCGGTCCTCCAGGGACTCCCTCCTCCCCTTGCAGGGGCGGAGTCCAAATGCGGGCACTCATTTCTCCAATGTCCTTCTTCCTTGCAGTAGGCACACTGATTTGCACCTAATGGAGGCCTCTCGCTTCCGCGGCCTCCTCCACGTCCTCTGGTCCTTTGATTAGGAATACCTCCTCCACGTCATTCGGTTATAGCAGCAGCAAGAAGATCTGCCTTCTTCTTCATCTTTCGTTCACTTTCTCTGTCTCGTTCATTCTCACGATTCACAAATACTTTCTAAGCGACTTCCATTAACTGAGCTGTATTCATGCCCGCAAATCCATCCCATTTCTGTAATTTAAGCTTTATGTCTCTCTGGGACTGACTAACAAAGGCTGCATTTACCATGCGTAAATTTTCCTGAGCGGCGGGATCATATGGGGTATACAATCTATAAGCTTCAGACAACCGCTCATAAAAGGCCGCTGGGCTCTCATCTGGACTCTGGAGAACTTCCGATACTTTCCCGATATTCATGGCCCTCTGGCCTCCCTTCTTCAGGCCCTGCAATAAGGCCTGGCGAAATCTGGTTAGGGCCGCCGCCCCCCTTTCCTCATTCGGGTCCCACCTGGGATCTTCATTGGGGTATTCTGCAGCTGCTGCTTGCGGGGGATTTATTCCTCCCCTTTCTACAGGGTTCTCTTCTAACCATCGGAGGGCTGCTTGCCCGATTCGGCCTCGCTCCTCAGTAGTGAAGAGGGTGGACAGGAGCTGGCGACAACCAGCCCAGGTAGGCTGATGGGTTTGCATAATGCTAGACATTAATTCTGTTAATTCCTGGGGCTTGGCGGTGTAGGAAGCATAATGCGTTTTCCAGTTTAATAAATCTGTGGTAGAAAAGGGTACATAAACTAAGCTGGTTGGTCCTGGCGCCATCTGGCCTTGATCATTTAAAACAGGAATTCCAGGCACTTGGCATAATGGCATTAGGTGCCCTGCTTTCTCCTTCTTCTTGGGAGTTACACTTCTTAAATCATAAGGCTCCCGGGCACTAGTCTTCTTGGTGGGTGACCCTGAACTGGCAGGAGAGCTTCCGCTTTCTATCTCATCAGAGGGCTCGAGTCCCCCTGCTGTGCTTGGGCCTGACTCGGGACTTTCACTCGGGGTAGGGTGCTTCTTAGGCTGTTGCTTCGGTATTTGCTGGGGCTCCTCTTCGGGCTCTACTTCAATTTGTGGGGCTGTGGGGACTAATTTCTCTGGGTGCCGAGGTAAACTATCCAGAATATCTGAGGACTCTGGGTCAGAATACACAGGTGGCTTCGCTTCCTTAGCCTTTTTGGTTCCCCTAGTAGTAGCTACAAATATTTTACAGTGCTCCTCATAACAGCGCTTCATCCATGAGGGCTGCTGTTCACATACACTTAACCAGGAATCTATATAGGGGAACTGGTCAGGATACGCTCTCAGTATGAGCTGATGGATTCGTAAGACTGTCTCAAAATCAAAGGTGCCCCCTCGGGGCCATGAAGCAGCTAATGTGGGCCACTCCCTTTCACATAACATTTTTAATCTGGATGGAGTCATTTTTATACCATAATCGCCCGAAAATCCTTTACGGAAATTCTTGATCATACATGCCAACGGAGTTTGCGTGGACTCCGTCCCTCCCATAATCGAAACGTACCTACGTACACTACTACCTACGTACTCAACGTACCTGCGTACGTTACGTACCCTACGTCCCTACGTACACGTAATGACGTACAAGACAACGAACAATAAGGATAGGTAGTATGGCTGTAGGTAAGGGGTCTGTACAGCCCACAGAACACTGGGGGGGACAAACACCACTCGCTTCCTCCTGTTCGCGACCTGGGCGCGGTCGCCCGGCCAGGAACTGCGCTACTTAGGAGTCCGCTCTCGCTCGGTCTGTATTTCAAGACCTCTCACTCACACACGCAAGCGTATTTCAACAAGATATCATATTTCAATATTTCAAGTGCCCAGGTTCTCTGACTAACTGACTATTTCAAACAAGAAGGGTCGATGGCTTCAGCTTCCGCTTTCCTTACGCGGAGCTTACTAGGACCGCCCTTATGGGAGGTGATCAGGCTCCCTTGTCTCGCGCATACTCATGCGAGATTTCCCAGTTAGTCTATACCAAATATACCAAATATACCAAATCAGTCTTGCGCACGCAAGACGCTGTCCCAGGCTGTTCTTTCTGACTATCAAATCACGAAAATGTCTACTCACCGGATCCAGTCCCCGATACCACACCAGCTTCTGAGTTGGAACCTGGACTCCCCCGGGTCGGAGGTGTTGGCCAGCTGGACCCGATGGCCCGCCGAGGCAGGCGGAACCCTCTCCGGCACAAAGGGGCCGGCGGCGCCTGAGGTTTCCCCCCGCGGTCGGACAGACACGGTTCCAACCGGGCCAAACCTCAAGGCGAATTACGTGGATTACTCACTTGAATACCATTTACCACTCGCACTTCCCGGCCAATGCACCAAGAATATGCTGTGGCAAAGTGCAATCAATGAATAAGTCCAGGAGTCGATTGACAGGGTCCAAGTCAGTTTATTGTGCACAAGGCCCAGTCAGTCAAAGCATCAAAAGGAACTGAGCAAACGTTTATACAGAGACATAACCATTTATACCTCTTTTTCAGTTTGATACATGAGAACTTTCTATTGGTCCCAACTCGATACATGCAAACTTCTCATTGGTTTTACATTTCCCTCATTTGTCTAATTAGAAATCCCTCCAGAGCCTAGCAACCGGCCCCCTCCTTTAGGATTGTTTGAACAATGGTACAGTTCTGAATCTCGTTACTTTTCTACTGCAAGGTTAACTTTGGCTTCTGGAATGCATATACTGTAACATTTCTGTTCTTTCACACACAAGAGAATAATAGAAGACTTATGAATTCATGAAAACTTCTTATTAAGCATTTTAAAACAGTTTTCTTATTTTCCACAGATTTTTGGTTCTTTTCTAGCTATAATGGGAGTTAGGATCCAGGCCTAACTTACAGGCCTTTCATAGTAGCAGGCCATGCTAGGCCATAGCCTACCACACAAGGAATGCAGGTATTGAAACATTTCTATCATCAGAACACAAGAGAATAATGAAAGATTTATGTATTCATGAAGACTCCTTATTAAGCAGTTTAAAACAGCTTTCTCAGACTTTTACAGATTTTTAGTTCCAACTAAGATGGGGGTTGGAATCAGGGCCTAACTTACAGGCCTTTCATATTTGCAGACTATTATAGGCCATAGCCTGCCACAGGACGAGCATCTAGCGGGGTCCCGGTCAAGTCCAGATCATACCTGATAAGGAGAGAACAGGAGCACGCAAGGAAGAGAGAAACAAAATTTCCAGGCAGATACCTTTTTATTCACTGCTATAGCACGGGCTGGCTCATAGTAAACTATCAAGGAGTCCAGCACTCACACAGGATTCAAGCTGGATTTTTATACAGTCTTAGCATGGCAGTTTGTCACGTGGGTTAGAGCAGAATAGCAATTCAGAAGAATTCTCTGGGCCCCTTGCTTCTTCTTTCTACAGAATTATCTAGGTGGCATATCTGAAATGTACCTAATGGCTAGGATTCCCTGATTGGTCAGTTGAGGGGTGGCTATCTTATCTCTCCCTGCAGTCTAAGGCATTTGTGGCTAACGCCCTACTCCTTTGTGTGTGTGCCTGAGAAGATAACTCTAGCAAAGGCATCTCTCTACCTCTGCCTCACCCTTCCCATTCTTTTGTCAGCTTGGTTGTAAAGATAGTTTATCTGTTTTAGCCTGTGGGTGTTCTTGTGCAGCTGCTCCTGTCTTTGTTGCCAGATGATCAGCCAGCAAGCCATTTTCTTCTAGCATGCCATCCCCTTTCCCATCTCAGATTAGTTTATTAGGAAAAAAATAGGGGTATGTTTACTAAATGGCATTAAGGGAGTCAGTGTGCCGTTAACGCCTGTTATCGGCACCCTGGCGCCCTTAATGCAGCAGAAAAGCTGTTTTAATGGGCGGTAAAGGCTCCAGCAGCATTAAGGGTGCAGTATGCGCAGTATGTCCAGAAATGCAGAGAAGCTAAAATCAGAGAAAGAGAGGCAATCGCAGAACTCAACAGAGATTTCCAACATGCAGCAAGACAAGGAGATGTACTACAATAACACATGCAAGGAAACAGAATCAGAAGCTATTAGAGGAAGAACAAGATCAGCTTTTCTAAAGCTATGAGAGTTCAAGAAAAAGTTCCAGCCTCAAATTGGAATGCTACAAAATGTTCAAGGATCCATGTTGAATGATGCTGAGAAAATCAAGAAAAGGTGGAAAGAATATACACAGTCATTATACCATAAAGTTCAAGTGGACCAACAGCCATTCCAACCTATACCTTATGATCAGGAACCATTGGTGATGAAAGAAGAAGTTGAAGCAGCATGGAAAGCCTTATCAAAGAACAAAGCACTGGGCATTGATGGCATTCCCATTGAAGTATTACAGCAATCGGATGAGGCTGTTACCATACTTACAAGGCTCTGCCAGGAAATTTGAAAGACAAATTCATGGCCAACTGACTGGAAAAGATCTGTGTTTATACCAATACTGAAGGAAGGTGACCCGACTGACTGTGGAAATTATCACACAATAGCTCTGATCCCAACGGGGCAGAGAGTGGGCGGTAACACCCTTAACGCCTGTTGCGCAACATACCTAATAGCCCTTTAACGATGGGAACCCTATCACCAAGTAAAACCTCATGGAAAAGGTGAATTTAGAACCCATTTCAACATCTGCAATGTGAACATGGACAGGGGAGCACCAGACAGTGATAGTGGTGCTCCATTAGCAGCATCAGCATGGTTCCCAAGTATGAAAGGGCACTATATTGATGGTGCAAATGGGGCAAAGGAGGTGGCACGTGGGTCATGCAATGGGGGTTGCTGGCGCACTGGGGGGACCAGTTAGCTGTCCAGGTAGCACATAAGAATATAAGAACAGACGATCATATGATATGCCAGACTGGGTCAGAGCAAGGTCCATCAAGCCCTGTATCCTGTGTCCAACAGTGGCCAATCTAGGTCACAAGTACCTAGCAGTTTCCCCAAAAGACACACAGGTTCCACAATGCCTGTACTGTGGCAAGCAGCGGATTCCCAGGGTCCCCTTGAATAATGGGTTATGGACATTTCCTCATGAACCTGTCCAAACCTTTTTGAAACCCAGCTACACGAACAGCTTTTACTACACCCTCCAGCAATGAATTCCAGAGTTCAGTTATACGTTGACTGATGAAATATTTGCTCTAATTAGTCTTAAATGGGTTACATTGTAGCGTTATTGCATGTCCCCTGGTCTTTCTACATGTTGATGGTGTAAACAATCGATCCATGTGTACTGTCGGCACGCCTCCCTGGTGGCCAGTGGACGCCAGGGCAGGTGGGACATAAAAATTTTAATATTAAGATAGGAGAGTCTTTTAAGGGCCAAAAGGCACTTGGTCCTTGTAGTTTTTAGCTCCAATCTTTAAAGAAACCATTAAAGCAGAGTGGTGGAAAAAAGAAGGCTTTTATTCCCTTTACACAGTGGTTCCAATTGTTGGGTTACAACTCAAAGTAAATGTCCTTAATTCAGGTAAGAAAGAAAACTCAGGGTTTAAAGCAAAACTGTTGAATTTCACAGGAATAGCAGTGCTTAGTCAATTAAAGAATGCTCGGTTAGCAATTCAAGCAATTCACAAGTCTGGCAAAGACTCTATGCTACCAGATACACAGAGAGTACAATCCATTTCCAGGTCTGATAATTCTCCTGCCAGTTCCACTTGCATTGGCTCATAATCAGATATGTCTGACTCTGTATCCCTAGTTTCTTGGGAAACACCTCCAGGTGTTTTGTATATCTCTTGCAGTACTTGCCAATGTCCTTGGCCTAGCCTAGGGCGTCGGCCACGTGCTCTATTAGGATTAAATGTGTTTTCTCTTCTTAGAGGTTTTATAGCAGCTTTACCATAGTCTTTAACATTTATAGCTTTCTTCATAGGCATATATTTATCATACCTTGTATTGCAGCAACAAGCAGGTAAATGGCTTTCTTCAGTTGCTTGCCTCTCACAGTCAGCAGCTTGATGAAATCCTTTTCTTTGAAAGTTTGGTTTACCTTGCAGCCTTTGAACCCATTCTCCTGGTAAGCGCCTGCTTCTGCATAAGCCCAGCTCCTGGCTTTCCTGCTCAGCGTGGCTTAGCTTCTCCAGCTGTTTCTCCTTTGGCTTCTGCTTGCAATTAGTACAGTGCTTTTGCCTCTTCGGGCAAACAGCTCCCTCTCTATCTTGAGCTGGTCCCTCCTTAGGTCCTTCCTCAGCTCCTGGTGAGTCACCTCTCACTCCTGGTGATCCTCTAGCTCCGGAGA
The DNA here is from genome assembly GCA_033557465.1 of Ichthyophis bannanicus. Lineage (NCBI taxonomy): Eukaryota > Metazoa > Chordata > Amphibia > Gymnophiona > Ichthyophiidae > Ichthyophis > Ichthyophis bannanicus. Next base: position 350,216,008 of record CM066038.1, read on the forward strand.
AATCAGGTTTCCACTTCAACCTCTCTCCTCTCCAGTCTTCCACTCTCCCCTTATAAAGCATTCCTGCCTTTGAGGATTGGGAGCTGGTTGTCAGTTCCTCGTGACCAGCTGGGCGTGGCCCTTCAGTCTCTCTGAATGCCTTCCTGCTCCCTCTAGCTGGTTCCTTCGAATATTGCAACTTGTGCACATCTTTTTTTCTCTGAAAAACAGCTTCTTTTTTCTCCTCTGGGTTTTCATCAGCCCTCGCTGCATTACAGTACCCATTCCACTCCATTGATTACTTTATAGATCTCTATCATATCTCTTCTACAGGTTGGAGAGCCTTAACCTTTTTAGCATCTCCTCACAGGGGTATCCTTCCATCCCCAGTACCATCTGTGATGTCTGGCATGATGCCACTAGGGTTACCAACTTTTTCACCGAGAAAATCCCGACACCTGTGGCTCGCCATGCTCCACCCATTCTCCGCCCCTAGTCCCACCCCTGCCCCACCCCCAGCCCCACCCACAAAAACTACCGAGGATTCAGTCACACCCCCCCTCAGTGCTGGTTCACTCACCCCCCCTCCCCTCAGTGCTGGTTCACTCACTCACCCCCCCCTGCTGACTCACTCACCCCCCTCCCCTGCTGGTTCACTCACACCACCCCTCCCCTCCCCTCCCCTCCCTGCTGGTTCACTCACCCACCCCCCTGTCACTCACTCACCCCCTACCCTGCTGGGTCACTCACACTCACCCCCCTCCCCTGCTGGTTCACTCACACCAACCCCCCCTCCACTGCTGGTTCACTCACACCACCACCACCCCCCCTTGCTGGTTCACTCACACCACCCCCCCCCCCCCTTGCTGGTTCACTCACACCATCACCCCCCCTCCCCTGCTGGTTCCCTCACACCATCACCCCCCCTCCCCTGCTGGTTCACTCACACCATAACCCCCCCTCCCCTGCTGGTTCACTCACAACACCACCACCACCCCCGCTTGCTGGTTCACTCACACCCCCCCCCCCATGCTGGTTCACTCACACCATCACCCCCCTCCCCCCTCTTCCCAAGCCGCTGCTTCTGCTTTGTACAGAGCAGCGGCTGCAATACACTTACTTTGAAAAGTAAAGACAACCTGTGTAAGGAGCCCTCCGGTCATCGCAGAGCCCGAGGAAGTGATGTCATGGGGGCGGGCTCCTCACAGGTTGTCTTTCCTTTTCAAATTAACTTTATTTCAGCTAAAGTTAATTTGAAAAGGAAAGACAACCTGTGAGGAGCCAGCCCCCATGACATCACTTCCTCGGGCTCTGAGATGACCGGAGGGCTCCTTACACAGTTTATCTTTAGTTTTCAATGTGAGTGTATTGCAGCCGCTGCTCTGTACAAAGCAGAAGCAGCGGCTGCACTGCTATGGGGAATCGCGTTCGCGCCGCGGACTTCGGGACAAAAGCCGGTTTTTTGCTCTGGCCGCTCCCGATCTTGCGGCCAGAGCAAAAAACCGGCTTTTCAATGGCCGGTTTTACATCTGTGCCGGCAGCCGGCCTGGCCATGGAAAAACCGGCCAGGCCGGCTGAAAACCGGCCAGTTGGCAACCCTAGATGCCACAGTGAGAGTGGCGGCACATAGACACGCTGCTGCTGTGGAAAGGAGATGTGCCACATGGGGTGGTCCAAGGGTCCTGGCACCCTAGACAGAGATCCTGGCTGCCCACCCCCCCACTGCCACTGAAACCAGCTGTGGAGGAAGAGGCCAATGTCACCACAGCAGCTGTAGCCCTCCAGGTAGCTGCAACATGCAGATACCTGGGGAACTGCCACAGCAGTGGCTGTCGTCCTCCCACTGAGATGTATTGGTGGCAGGCGGGATGCGGTACCTTTAAAGGCAGGTGGTTGGGGGACTGCCTAGCCATCCATGTGTGCCTCTGCCCCCCTCCCCCATCTGGACCTTGCACCATAGGCACTCGCCAGACCCGCATGTTAGACGAGCTGGGACTGTGCATCACCACCATTGACAGCACACGGGCATGTCAGCATGGTGTAGGAGTGCTGGTGGAGGGGGCAGTGGCACCCCCCTGCAGCAGACATCAGCCATGTCCTGGTCCTGTGTGCTGTGTGCATTGCAACATGTGCCAGGGTCTGTCTGATAGGACACATACCAGCCCCTGTGGTAGCACTGTGGCTCAATACACACAGGTAATATGAGTAGAGGGTCTCAGGTTCAAGTCTGGGCTGAGGATCATGTATTGCATGTCACTGTGGCTAAACTTTAGCCTACAACGCAGGTACAGCACCAGCATGTGCAACCCCCAATTAACTGGCCAGAAATGGTACAAACACCCATCAACCACACAGACAGGCTCCACCATCCACAGCTGGATGGAGAGGCAAGGCTGATAGCACAGGCACACTGAACTGGCGTTAATGTCAGAGCATGCTACTAGTGCCTGCACAATGAGCACACATTAACAATGCTTGAGCTGATATAGATACCAAAGTGTCAGGCAGGAATGCCAACCATCTCCACTTTTGCACTGTGCAGCAATGTCCGTATGTGTGTCTGTCTGTCTGTCTCTCCATTGTTCTGAGGCTTTCTGCACTTCACTGTGTCTCGCATTGCCTAAGCTGTTCCCAGCGTTAGTCTGCAAATGTGCATGCTGTGGAGCAGAGGATTGTGGGTATGGCCTGAAGTAGAGCGGATTGGCCAGGATGTATCTGCCTCTGTGGTAGGGTGAATGGCTGACACATTCTAGTGCCCATCTGACACGTGTATTGCCTGGGTGCCTGCAATCAGTAGTAGAGAAAGCTCGTAAGAGGGCTTTATCCAATTACCGTAGTTGATTGTTATTCCCCTTGGGTTCTCGGTCATGGGATGAAATTGATGACCCTTGTTTTTTGCATTTTGTGACTAAATACACACCATTAGGTGGGTCGTTGTGTCGCATCATTTTTTCACACTTTGAGGTGCTGCGCACAATCCCAGGATTGAGTGAATACAATCCTTGGATGGTGTTTTCCCGTGGGCGCAATTTGCATGATGTTTTCAGTCCTACGGTTATTAGGAAACATGGTGAGAGGCCATTGGAGGTGGGTCATTCTGCTTGTGGGACATGTTCAGAAAGCCTTTGACCTCCTCCCCGAAGTCCCCTCCTGACTGTCCTATGTTTTGTCTAATATGTTATAAATTGTTTTTGTTTGTCTCCCACTTTGTCTTTATGGTTTATTATGAGTTGGTTTCACTATATGATTTGTTTGCCCTTTCTGTACCTCTCTTTCCTATCTAACTTTGGCGTTCTATTTCCTGGTGTGAAGTGTTTAATCAAATTTTTTATTGTACACCGCTTAATGCTTATGCCCTAGCGGTATATCAAATATGTAAATAAAGATAAAGATAAAGTCTGTGCAATCATGGTGTCTTTACATTTGTTTGCCCAGTGTGCAGCGATGGCCAAGAGAGCAAATAGAATGCTAGGTATCATAAGGAAAGGAATGGAAAATAAAACAAAGGATATTATAATGCCTCTGTATCATTCCATGGTGCAACTGCACCTTGAATATTGTGTGCAATTCTGGTCGCCATATCTTAAAAAGGATATAGTGTTATTAGAAAAGGTTCAGAAAAGAGCCACCAAAATGACAAAGGGGATGGAAGGATACCCCTATGAAGAGAGGCTAAAAAGGTTAGCGCTCTTTAACCTGGAAAAGAGACGGCTGAGGGGAGATATGATAGAGGTCTATAAATTAATGAATGGAGTGGAATTGGTAAACATAGATCAATTGTTTACGTCATCACAATATAGAAAAACTAGGGGACATGCAATGAAGCTACAGGGTAAACTATTTAAGACTAATAAGAGAAAATATTTTTTCACTCAACGTATATTCAAACTCTGTAATTTGTTACCGGAGGATGTAGTAAAAGCTGTTAGTGTAGCTGGGTTTAAAAAAGGTTTGGACAAGTTCCTGGAGGAAAGGTCCATAAACATTATTAAAAGGGACCCAGGATATCAGTGCTTGACCCAATACAAACATTGAGGAACCTGTGTCTTTTGGGGAGACTGCTAGGTACTTATGAACTAGATTGGCCACTGTTGGAAACAGGATACTGGGCTTGATGGACCTTGGTTTGACCCAGTATGGCATATCTTATGTTCTTATTGTGCATATAAGTTATGATGGAAGACAGATTGTCAGTCTGATTTTGTGGTATATATGCTTGTGTGCCCTTGTGGTTTGGTGTACATTGGTAAGATATCTCGACAATTACGTATTCGTTTGTTGGAACATCGAAATAAGTTGAAACATGCTTTTCCTCATGCTCCTCTTGTGGAGAATTGTCAATCCATGTCTCACATTTTTGCAGTATTGAAATGCTGGGTCATCGATTATGTCCATCTGATACAGAGAGAGGGTGAGATTTGATATTGACCCGGAGGGAGCAGTCATGGATCTTTAGGTTGGACATGATTGCTCTGTCTGGTTTGAATGAAGATAGTGATTGGAGGATTGCTGGTAGATCGTGGGTGGTGTGGGTGGTTCCTGAATATGCCATCTTTAGCATTTTCCGTTGATGGTCTGTATATTGGAGTGGCATCTATTTGTTGTGTGTGGCTATGTTGGTTGTAGGGATTCAGATCCGTATTTACTATTGGGGCGTGATTTGGGCAGCGGATGGTTGATTTTTTTAAATACAGGTTTGATACACCTTTGTTTTGGGTGACTTGTGGGTTGGTTGATTTGAGTGCGGTATGGGTCACGTTTTTCCCTACTGAGTTAAATACCATTCCGTGTACTAGTGAAAAAGCCCTAGGATTTTCAATCTATTTTAGCTAGATGTAAATAGTTAGAACATAAGAACATAAGATATTTGCCATAATGGGTCAGACCAAGGTCCATCAAGCCCAGTATCCTGTTTCCAGCAGTGGCCATTCTAGGTCATAAGTACCTAGCAGTTTCCCCAAAAGACACAGGTTCCTCAATGCTTGTATTGGGTCAAGCAGTGATATCCCTTGTCCCTTTTAATAATGGTTTATGGACCTTTCCTCCAGGAACTTGTCCAAACCTTTTTTAAAACGAGCTACACTAACAGCTTTTACTACATCCTCCGATAATAAATTCCAGAGTTTGATTACACGCAAGAGAAAATATTTTTTCACTCAACGTGTAATCAAACTCTGGAATTTGTTACCGGAGGATGTAGTAAAAGCTGCCTGCTTAGCGATTGGTGCCACCTTCACTCCACCCTGGAAAGCCCCCAATGCTAACAGCCTAGCATTAGGGCGAGCAGTGGCAGTATCCGCAGATATCCAGTGGCACTAACCATATTAGTGCCACTGAATATCCCATTTAGCAGCATTTACACGGTTTATAGGTTGTAAACCATGTAAATGCCTTTGAATATCGGACCCCATATCAGTATTTTTCAAACTTTTATTACAAACTTTTATTCAAACTTTTTTTTAACAAATGAAAATTCACATGACCTACAGATGATGATGATGAAATTAATAACAGATCTGCAGCTTCCTTCCCCTCTCTCCATTCAACTAAAGCAGGAAGGCAGCAGCAACAGTAGTGGTAGAAACAGCAACAGCATAGTGTGCCCTATGTCAGTGTGTAGTGTGTGCTTACATACCCCAGTACTCAGCATGAGTTTCCAGTCTAACAGGAAGCTTACCCAGGTGAGTGCAAGGGTCTATGAATACTCACTGGCTCGCAGGCCACATGCTGACTGGTGATTGCCACTACTTGGCATCAGGGGCGGCCCAAGGGGGGTGCGGGGCCATGTGCGGAGACTCGGTGCGGGGCCTCATTTGCATAAGGGGCCTCATTTGCATAAATATTTGCATAATGTTACCATATACTAACTTAGTAAACGTGCCTCTTAATGAGTGTATGGATAAAGAAAGACTAAAAGATTTCCACATTACTATAATCCAGTGCCAACTGCCAGACACATTAGGAACTACTACAAACACTGCCCATTTAGAACCCATAGCAAACCCGCCGTATCCTAACAGCACTACCAGGACTCACAAAGCACCATACTCTACCAATCAAAAGGCAACACTGCAAATATTAAACCAATACATTTCAGAGAACAAGAATACATGACCTACTGGGGAAAGAGAACAAGTTACAATTACCCCTGTTTGTTACAATTACCCCTGTTTTCCAAGTTTTTCTTCCTGTTCCATGTAAAAACAGATATATGTATCTTATCTTATCTGATGTTTTGTAGTTTTATGTAAACCGCGCTGATAATAAATAGTGCGGTATATAAAAATGTTAAATAAATAAATAAATAAATAAATAAGTGGCAATGTCAGATAGGAATTATATAAACAGAACACCTCAGCTCAGTTACACATGCAGAAAATAGACCATCACCAAACAAGTAATCACAATTTAGAAACAGGAAGACAATAATTAAACTGGGAATCCCAAAAGCCAAACTTGGAATGTACAACACTGTAGAAATAAAACTATACATTAATTTGCTCTTGTACTAAACAAAGCGCAGACGTTAATGATGCACATTTACCAGAGCTGACATATTCCAATTAATAAATTCAAAATAAAGAGATATTTTTCTACCTTTTGTGCATTTTTTTTTCAGCTGCAATTGCTCCAGCCACTTTCTTCTGGTTTCTTCGTGTCTTCTGCTAACTCTCCATCGTCTGCTGTCCATTTGTCCTTTCTTCTCTCTTCTAGTTTTTTTCCATTTTCTCTCATCTGCTTTAACATACTAATCTTTCTCCTTTTGCTCTTTCCTCATTCCTATTTCATCCACTCAAATTTTACCCCTCCATCCTCAATCCCCACTTACTCTCCCAATACCCGGCCAATTGTAGATATTTTATCCCTCCCACACAAAATATTTTTCCCTTCTCTATTTTACTCTTCCAGCCCCATCCCATTCTAATCCTCCCCCAACATCAACTCCCTTCTAGTTCCAGCCTCACCCAGCATCCATTCCCTTCTAGTCCCTGCATCAGCCCATTTCCAGTCCTAGCCACCCATCAGCCCATTTCCAGTCCTAGCAACCCCCCAACCCAATACCAGTCCTAGCCCCCCCATCAACCCACTTCCAGTCCTAACCCCCTATCACCCCATTTTCAGTTTAAGCCCCCCCTATAACCCATTACCAGTCCTAACCCCCCATCAGCCCACTTCCAGTCCTAACCCCATCAACCCATTTCTAGTCATCCCCCCATAGCCCATTGCCAGTCCTAACCCCCCTCCCCCATCAGCCCACAGCCTATTACTAGTCCTAACCCCATCAGCTTACCTCAAGTCCTAACCCCTCCCCATCAGCCCATTTCCTGTCCTAGCCCCCCCATATCCCATTATCAGTCCTAACCCCCCATAGCCCATTACCAGACAGCCCCCATCAGCCCACAGCCCATTACCAGTCTTAACCCCCCCCATAGCCCATTACCAGTTCTAACCCCCCCAACAGCCCACAGCCCATTACCAGTCCTAACCCCATCAGCCCACCTCAAGTTCTAACCCCTCCCCATCAGCCCATTTCCTGTCCTAGCCCCCCCATAGCCCATTACCAGTCCTAACCCCCCATCAGCCCACAGCCCATTACCAGTCCTAACCCCATCAGCCCATCTCCAGTCTTAAGCCCCCAGCCCATTTCCAGTCCTAGCCCCCCCATAGCCCATTACCAGACAGCCCCCATCAGCCCACAGCCCATTACCAGTCTTAACCCCCCCCATCGTCCATTACCAGTTCTAACCCCCCCCAACAGCCCACAGCCCATTACCAGTCCAAACCCCATCAGCCCACCTCCAGTCATAACCCCCCCCAGCCCATTTCCAGTCTTGCCCCCCCATAGCCCATTACCAGACAGCCCCCATCAGCCCACAGCCCATTACCAGTCTTAACACCCCCATAGCCCATTACCAGTTCTAACCCCCCCCCCCAACAGCCCACAGCCCATTACCAGTCCTAACCCCATCAGCCCACCTCCAGTGTTAACCTCCCCAGGCCATTTCCAGTCCTAGACCCCCCATAGCCCATTACCAGTCTTAACCCCCCCCCTCATCAGCTCAAGTAAAATTAAATTTAAAAAAAAAAAACGCTGGCTGCTACCGCGGCAGCGGCAGAATGGACTGTCCCGCGGGGCCCCCTCTGCCTGGCTGAATCCCTCCCTCCCTCCACGACGGCTAGCCCCTCCGTGCCGGCTTTGAAAGTCGCGAAGGGAGAGTGTCTCCCTCGCGTCTCTGTTAAGTCCGCAGGGGCTGATGGGAAATTTCCTTTTTTCCTTTTTTCCTTTTTTTTTTTATTAAATTTTGAAAAAAGCAGAATGTTCTTTGCACGGGGCCCCCTGAAACGCGGGGCCCTGTGCAAAAAACATTCTTGCTCAATGGACGGGCATAGGTCACAGTGAAAGTCACAGTGAAAGTCCAGAGAGAAGGAGAAATGGTCATGTTTCTGTGACCCCTTCCACTGATGTGACCTCATTTTGGGTCGCAACCGCAAGTTTGGGAACCACTGCCCTATATGTTTCTAATATATGAGTACAAATTGATTATATATCCGCATAAAGTCTAAGAAAAGTGATGTCAGGGCTATCTTGGCAATGCTGTCACTCTGATTTACTTATTGATGATGCTGCCACTCAGATTCATGTAAATTGCTGATTTTCAATCTCCCCCCTCTCACTTTTTCATACGTTCTTTCCTTTTGGAATTAACTAGCATGAGTTTTTGTCTGTATTACCTGGAGATCTTTTCTCTATGTTATATGTCACTGCCCCCAAACATACTTATTTGGGTGATTGCAGAGACCATTCTGAGCTGGGGACCATGTCACCTGCCTCCTTCTTGGACTTTACAACCATGAGCCCTGCTTCTGATGATCTAAGTGTCATACCTATATAATGCCTATAATTCCCTGTTCCCTGTCCCTCCCCTGGGGAATATGAATAATGTCTTCTCAACCTTCCTAGCCCTTGCTGATCCAGGGAGTGGAAGTCCTGACCTGTGAGGGGGTGTGGCTTTGGATTCAGTCAAGATGGCTGCTTAATGTGAGAGCTCTGCTACTCTTTTCAGTATCTTTATCTATCCTTGGAACTGTCACCTTACTGAGCATTGAGGTTTATGGCGAATTCAAAGCTCAGCAAAACTGATTAGCACTTCTCTGTAAATTTAGGGTTGAAGAGACATAAGACAGACATGGTTACTCCGGAGAAAATGGTGCCAGCTAAGGCTCATGCAGACTCTGATGGTGCCAGAACCGGACCGTCCACTAGGCAAGCTAGGTGGCTGCCTAAGGCAGCTGACCCAGGGTGGGCGGCTTCATACTGCCACTTTGCTGTCTGCAGCAGGCCATGTGCTTCGGCACACATGACCTGCCACTTCTCATCCCCCTCCGATGCAACTTACTGTCAGAGGGGAGAGGCAGAAGTGGCAGGCCATGTGTGCTGAAACACATGGCCTGCTGCAGCCAACAAAGCAGCGGTACAAAGCTGTTGCTTTTAAAATACTTCCGCCCCCACTTGCCTCTGCCCCCCAAGATGGAATCGGCAACAGCGGGGGCCAGAAGCAGGCTCAGTGGGGGAGGCACAGCTGGGGTTTCTGCCTTGGGCCGGCCTTGGATGGTGCAATTTTGGCTGAGATTCATGGTCTATGGGATCTTATTAGGGTTGCCAACTGGCTCCAGATGCGCCCGACAGGCTTGATCCAGTCCTGGGTTTACCCCATTGCATGCATGGAGATGTAGTTCTGAATTCCCTATTGCACTCCATAAGAAAAGCAAGACTACATGTCCCTGCATGCAATAGGGGTAAACCCAGGACTGGATCAAGCCTGTCGGGCGCATCTGGAGCCAGTTGGCAACCTTAGATCTTATTGAATCACTACTGGGTTTGATACAGGATTGCGGTAGTGTGATGGGCAGTGGGACGGGGTTTTCTTTACAACAGAGGCCAGTCAGAAGTTCAGAGAAAAACAAAAGTAGTTTTTATTCTGTCCCAGCTTGATATACCTCAACAAAGCAAAGCCCAGAACAGACAGTAGTTCAGGGACAACAAAAGCAGCTTTACTTCTGTCCCTGCTTGTTAAACCTCCTCAAGCTGGTTCTCCTGGCCCTTCTTCTAGCCCCAGTTAATGTTCCTACCTCAGAACTCCTTTGCACAGATTGTCTTCGAAGGAATTCTGGCTCCATGGGCCCCTCTTCCTCCTGAAGCCTGCTGGGTTCTTAACTTCTCTCTCTGAGCCACACCCTCGTAGCTCTGAACTCTGGGCTGCAAACTCTCTTAAAGGGGACCATTAATAATCCCCTTGGAGAGAGATTGATAAGATTCTGTATACCCCATTATATACCCTCCCCCTCAGCTCAATTATGCCCTGCTGAGTGCCTGCCTCATCCAGGACCCCCACCCAGAAAAGGAAGTCCATGTTCAGGTGAGTCTGACCAACACTATGGTGGACCTGGATTTGGTAGGGTTAGAGACTCAAAACTCATTGCATAATACTGCCGTTGGACTCCTTATGTCAAGCCTAGGGGACATGCAATGAAGTTACAGTGTAACCTGTTTAAGACTAATAAGAGAAAATATTTTTTCACTCAACACATAATCAAACTCTGGAATACATTACCAGAAGATGTAGTAAAAACTGTTAGTGTAGCTGGGTTTAAAAAAGGTTTGGACAAGTTCTGGAGGAAAGGTCCATAAACCATTATTAAAGAGGACCTGGGAAATCCACTGTTTGCCCCAATACAAGCCTTGTGGAACCTTTGTGTCTTTTTGGGAAACTGCTAGGTATATGTGACCTGGATTGGCCACTGTTGGAAACAGGATACTGGGCTTGATGGACCTTGATCTGACCCAGTATGGCATATCTTAGGTTCTTATGAACCAGCCATTTCAGGTGTTGGTAGTCCATTATTAGCATACATGGAAGGCCAAGCAGGTAGTATTTGAAGGTTTCAAGCACCCACTTGACAGTCAGAGCCTCTCTCTCGATCATCACATTATGCTTCTCCCACGGAAGCAATTTCCTGCTGATGAATGCTATGGGATATTCTTCACCCCTGACTTCCTGGGCCACAACGGCTCCTAGGCCCACCTCTGAGGCATTAGCTTGCACAATAAATGGTAGTGAGAAATCATGGCTAATCAGGACAGGTTCAGAGCACACAGCCTTCTTGAGATGCTGGAAGGCCAGGTCCATCTCCGATGACCACTAGATTCATTCTTCCAGAGATTGGTTAACGGCTCTGCCACCTCTGCAAAATTAAGGATGAACCAGCTATAAGCTTTTTCTTCAGTTTCAGGGTAGGGACCTGAGCAATGGCATCCACCTTACATAGCTGAAGTCATATTTGCCAGTCCTCAATTAAATACCACAAGTACTGAACATCCCAACCTCCCAGAAAACACTTCTTGGGGTTGGCTGTCAAGCCAGCCTTCCGCAAGCTGCTCAGCACAGCTTGTACTTGGGTTAGATAGATAGCCCAGTCTCTGCTGTAGATGACAATGTCATCAAGATGGGCAGCCGCATAATCCTTGTGTGGTCTCAGGAGGCGGTCTACTAGGCATTGAAATGTGGAAAGGACCCCATGTAATCTAAAGGGCAGCACTGTAAACTGGAACAGACCTTGCAGTGTCAAAAAAACAATCTTCTCCTTGGCAGCCGGAGTTAAGGACATCTGCCAGTATCCCTTGGTCAAATCCAAGGTTGATATAAAGTGTGCTCCACTGAGTCACTCAATTAGCTCATCTACTCTTGGCATGGGAAACGCTTCCAGTTTAGAAGCTGCATTGATCCTCCAGAAATCAATGCAGAACCTGATGCTTTCATCGGGTTTAGGAACCAAGACAATGGTGACGAACAGTCACTAATAGACTCTTCTATAACTCCTAGGTTAAGAATCTCTTCCAGCTCCTTGGCAACAGGGTCGCTGCCAGATAACCACCCCAGGGTCAATAATAATATCATGACAAATGAGATGGGTTCATCCCGGGTGGGTGGAGGTTCCGGTGGATCAAATCTTCTAGATCTCTTCTCTGGGCAGCAAAGAGTTAGTCTCCATTCAGGACTTGAGCTGGATCTGATGGGGCTGAAATTTCTAGCCCAATATCATCTCCCTGTATCATCATAGTCGTCACTGAAGTCTACTTTTTCAATAGGTCATATGGTAAATTTTGGCTTTCTTCAATTTTTCTGGCTGGGTAATCTTGTAGTTAACAAGCCACACTTTCATTCCACCTCATTGGGCCCCTGCCATTTACAGAGTAACTTGCTGTCGGATGAGGGCAGAAAGACTAAAACTCTGTCTCCCTGATGGAAGGTGCAGTGCATGGCTGCCCAACTGTAGCCCCTGGCCTGCTCAGCCTGGACTTTTTCCAGATTGAGTTTGGCCACCTCTCCAGCTTTTCTCAGCTGGTCTTGCATTTGTACAGTAGACTTCACCAAATTACGTCCAGTGAGGGGTTCTTCTTCCACATCTAATATGCCTCTTGGCAGTCTTTTGAAGAGCAACTCAAAGATGAAAACCCGATGGAACTCTGAGGTACCTCACGGATGGCAAACATCAAATAGGGTAGGAGAATGTCCCGATTCTTCTCGCCCCCTTGCATGAACTTTTTTAACATCTGTTTCAGAGTTTTATTGAATTGCTCAATGAGGCCATTGTCTGTGGGTCATAAACTGATGTTGGCAGCATCTTGACCTTCACTTCAGCACACACTTACTTCAATACCTTGGATACAAAGGGTGTTCCTTGATCTGTGAGGATCTCATTGGGTATTCCCATCCACGTGAATACTTTCCAGAAGACATTCACAATTGTAGTAGTCTTCATATTCCTTAGAGCAATGGCCTTCGGGTATCGGGTAGCATAGTCTAGTCTGACTAAAATATACTTGTTGCCTCAGGTGGTTTGCTCCAGGGGACTTACCCCATTCATGGCCACTATTTCAAATGAGGTTTCAATGATAGGCATAGGCACTAGAGGGGCAGGTAGGACTCTGGCAGGATTATGAAGTTGGCAGGTGGGGCATGACTAGCAACATAACGGCACCTGTTTATGGAACTTGGGCCAGAAAAATTGGGCTAAAACACTCTCTATTGTTTTCTCTACCCCCAGGTGTTCCCCTAATAAATTGCTATGGACCAACAATAACACTTGCTGACAATAGGGCTGGGGAATTATCAGTTGTTCTATCTCTTCCGCCTCTAGGGTACCCTTGGCCACTCTGTATAACAGATCTCCTTTTAGCACAAAATAGAAAAAGGTTCTTGCTGGGGACTCTCCACTTCCAGAACCCTATCCACTTCCAGAACCTGCTTGTGGGCATGTTTAAGGGACTCATCCTCCTGCTGGGCCCTCCTGAAGCTCCCTGGGTCTTTCCCTAGCCCCCACTCTGGGAAGGGGACCATTATATTTTCCGCCAGTCTCATTTTTCCCACATCACTCCTCTCCTCATGTCACTTCATTGGCTCCCCATCCGTTTCCGTATCCAATTCAAGCTTCTCCTACTGACCTATAAATGTATTCACTCTTCTGCCCCCCAGTACCTTTCATCTCTTATCCCTCTTTACACTCTCTCTCGGTTACTTCGCTCTTCTAATAGTCTTTGTTTATCTATGCCTTTCACTCGCATTGCTAATTCTAGACTTCGCTCCTTTCACCTTGCTGCACCCTTCGCCTGGAACAGCCTTCCTGTCTCTGTGCCCCAGGCGTCCTCCCTGGCCATCTTCAAGTCCAGGTTGAAATCCCACCTCTTCACTATTGCTTTTCATTCTTGACTCTTGTGTTGTGATATGACTATTTTATATATGCTGTGTTTGCTCTCTCTAACATTAGATGTATACTTTGTCCTGTTGATCTGTAATTTGTATTATTTAATTTTTTGTCTTGACTAGATTGTGAGCTCTGATGAGCAGGAACTGTCTCTCTTATTTGTGTGTACAGCGCTTCGTATCTTTGCAGCACTTTATAAATGCTTAATAATAATAATAATAATAATGATAATATATTTGGGTCACTACTGCTGAGCCCTGAACTATCCCAAGGGGTTTCTTCCCTTGGCTCTCCCTTCTTAGATCCCTCCCCCATAGCTGCCTCCAGATTCTGTTGGTAGCATAGCTTTTCCTGTCAATGCCAACTCTGGGACTTAGCAGGCCTGGTATTCTCGACATATAGATCTGGGTCTTCCAGTGGAAAAATTCTGGGAAAACTACCTGGTCCAACTTAGTGGAGCCGTAAGTTAGCTGAGGCCATATCACTCCGAGGTTTGGATAGTCTCAGCCAGTCACTATTGGATATGGAAGCCAGGGTAGCACTATGACCTCGAACATGGCTTGCCCTGCTGTAGTCTTAAATGAAACCTGTGCCATGAGATACTGCTTCAGGTCTCCATGCACACAGGCTAATGTTACTGTCTTTGCATAGTCAATTTGGAATCGGATTGCAATTTCCGGCAAATGAGAGTCTGCATGCTCCCAGAGTCTGTCAAGACCTGGAGGCAGGTTCCCTCTAGCTCCACTGGACTCACAAAGTTTTGGGCCCCTGGGTGGGAAGTGTCCACAAAAGCACAGGTATGAAGGGTGGTTAGGTTGACATCTATGGATTCATACCCAGGGGACATTCCCAAGCAAAGTGTCCCTGGGCTCCACACCTAAAACAATTAAAGGGGGCATGGCTGGGGCCATGCCTTTGCCTAGGAGGTGACTTTGGGGGTCAGAACAGGGGAGCCAGCATCCATTCCGGCTTCCCCTTCCTTTCTCCTGGGCTAATGGGTGACTTCTTCCCCTTCTCACTATCCGATTCAGTCACTGGCTGCTTCATGGTACCTTTCAGCTATTTCTATTGTACTCTCCAGTGTAAGCTTGGGGTGCTGACGTACCCACTATTTCATTGGGGTGGTCAAGCCCTCCAAAAACTGCTCCAATAGCACAATCTTGGCTATCTCAGGCACAGTCTTTCCCTCCAGTTGCAGCCACTTCCATGCGAGATCCTTCAACCGATAGAAGAATTTCCAAGGGCTCTCCTTAATATGGAGCTCCCCCTTCCTGAATTGCTGTTGGTAGGGCTCTGGGGTATAGCCGGCCTGTTCCAGTATGGTGGCCTTGACAGCTGCATATGTAGCTCACCCATCTGGGTTCCTGAGCGGGTGTCCAGTTTAGTCCTCCACATCCGGGTAGTGCACCTCCTCCTGCAGCAAGGAGACTGGACCAATCAACTCTTTAGAACCGTAGCCTGCATACTGCTGGAACTCCCATGAGCCCTCCAGTGTGTCCAGTCTCCTTGCAGCAGGAGGTGGTGTGAGCCTGGAGCTAGGCTCACTTCTTTTTTCTAGTTGGGGTTTTCTCCAGTTTAGTTTAGTTTACTTTCCTTTGGTTTCCTTTAGTTTTCTTTTTTCTAGCTGCTGTCGCTTTAATTGAGTTAAAAAAAAAAACAAAAAAAAAAAAAAACCCTTTACAGAGCGTGTCTCTGACCCACGGGGCTTCCCGCAGTTCAAGAGGCTGAATGGTACTGCCCTTCGCTCCGGGTTCCCTGCTAGCAGTCTTCACCGGTGCTCTGATCGCTCCCCCAGGACTGTTCGGGGGCAGCATCAGTTTACCCGCGGCTCTTCTGCCTTAAGATCTCTCTGAGCACGCTGCCAGGCACTCCGGCTGCGGTCCGGTGCTGTCTGCCCTGCAGTTCACAGGCTCTCTCCTCTGCTCTGGTCCTGTGGAGAGTCCATCCTGACACTTGCCTTTGCATGATTTCAGGGTAAGTGGTTTTTTTCGGCGCAGTTTCTTTCTCGTCGGTGTTTTATTTTCTTTCATTATTTTCTTCGGTTTTGGCGCTCTTTTTTTTCCTCAGCGCGTCTCACTCGTGGCGGCCATTTTGGATTTCTTTTTTGGCGGTTTTTGCCTTTGAGGGTTCACAATTCTTTTAATTTCCTAGCGTTTTGCCTTCTCTGCTATTTTGGGGCACTTATAACTGTTTCTTTTTTGTTTCGGTTTGGAAAAAAAAAAATGTAAACGCAGGGGACAAGAGAGCAGTAAAAACATTCACAGGGGTTCAGCCCGCGGGCTCTGTGGGGGACATAGCAGTTCCCTCACTTGCTTTCCGACTGTCTCAGGGTGTGCTGTTTCCTTTCTTCCTTCAGCTGCGACCCTGATTGCCTCTATCCATGTCTTCCAAGCCACAATGCTTGGTCTGCGGTTTGCGCAGGCGGTCTGTCTCTGCCGCTGGTTTCTGCTCCAGCTGTGCTGCAGTCTCTTCGGGCGTGGAACATCAGGAGAGCTCCCCTTCTCCAGCGGAGCACTTGGTGACTCCGCCCTCTGCTGAGGGTGATACTGCTCCGGGGCCTCTGTTGCCGCCTGTGGCTACCGGCTCTCAGGTGCTGGGGTCCGCGGTCTCTGTAGAGCACGGAGATGTTTCGTCTTCTCTGACTCATTTTTCTCCAGACTTTGTGCTCATTATGCATCAAGCGTTCAAATTGGGGCAATTGGGCAAATGGCCTGAGGCCTCCCCCTCAGCTCTCGTCCCTCTGACGACTGTCGCGGCCCCGCCGGAGCCGCCCGCCAAGGTGGCTAAGAAATCGCACCCTGTTGGCTTGGTACAAGAAGAGTTAGAGGTGCAAGACCTCGACCTGGATGCGGACCTTGAGGGCAGTGTCGATGACCTTGAAGAGGGTGAGCTTCCAGACCCTGAGGATCAGGCTAGGATTGTTCGGGTGTTTCGTAGGGAGGAGTTGGTTCCTCTTATCACAGAAGCACTTCAGACGCTCAATCTCTCAGCGCCGGTTCCTGGGGAGGCCGATGTGTTGGAGGATCCCCTTATTCAGGTGGTTCGGGACGCTCAGGTGGTCTTCCCTGTTCACCGGGTGGTTGCTCAGATGATTCAGACCGAGTGGGACCATCCGGACGCTGGTTTGAAGGGCATCCGGACGATGCATCGCCTTTACACGTTGAAAGACGAGGATAAAGAGAAATTCAAGTCTCCACGAGTTGATGCGGCGGTATCTGCGGTGACCAAAAAGACCACTATTCCGGTGGAAGGCAGTGCTGCCTTGAAGGACATTCAGGACAAAAAAGTCGATGGTTTATTGAAGCAAGCATTCGAGACCAATGCTTTATCGCTTCAAGCTTCCATTTGTGCGGCCTGGATAGCTAGGGCCTCTTTGCGATGGGCTCAGCGTTTGCGTCAGAATTCTTCTTTGGACCAAAAAGCGTTGCTCGAGGTTACTCGCCTGGAGTCGGGTTCCGCTTATCTGGCGGATGTCCATTATGATTTGATCCGTACCATGGCGAATAGTATGGCCTCGTTGGTGGTGGCGCGCAGATCTCTTTGGTTGCGTAACTGGGCCGCCGATCCTTCTTCCAAGTCTCGCCTTTGCAAACTTCCCTTTAAGGGTAAGTTGCTGTTCAGGGAAGACTTGGACAAGTTGGTGAAGGACTTGGGTGAGACCAAAGGTGGTAGGCTTCCAGAGGACAAGCCCAAGTCGGTTAGAACTTTACCAGCGCTTCGGGATTCCTTTCGTGATTTTCGGAGATTTCGGTCCACCCGCCTTTGGAATTCCCAGCGAGGCCGGTTTCCGTCTCGGACTCAGTCCTTTCGAGGTTTCCGGGGAGCTGGCAGGGGCTTCTCCGTCGCTGCCTCCGGTGCCTCCTCCTCCTTCAGTCGTAAATTGCAATGAGATGAGGCGGGCTCCGGAGGGGGTTCAAGTTATCGGCGGACGTCTTCGCAACTTTCTTCCCTCTTGGGCCCACATTACTTCGGACCGTTGGGTTCTCGAGATAGTCAGAGACGGCTATGCGTTGGATTTTGCCTTCCCTCCAACGGATTCCTTTGTCCTCTCTCCCTGCAAGGGGTCGCAAAAGGAGCGGGACATTCGGGTGACCTTGGATCGCTTGTTAGCGCTGGGGGCCGTCGTCCCAGTCCCTGCGGACGAGTGCAGTCTCGGTCGCTACTCCATTTATTTCGTGGTGCCAAAGAAGGACGGCTCCATCCGCCCTATTCTCGATCTCAAGGGCGTGAATCGCTGTCTACGGGTACCACATTTCCGGATGGAGACTCTCCGTTCCGTCATTGTCGCCGTGCGACAGGGAGAGTACTTGACTTCTCTAGATCTCACCGAGGCTTATCTGCATATTCCCATTCGGCCCGCTCATCAGAAGTTTCTCCGATTCGCGTTTCCCTGGGGACACTTCCAGTTCCAAGCTCTACCTTTCGGCCTGGCCACCGCGCCTCGCATTTTCACCAAGGTGATGGTGGTAGTCGCGGCGGCATTACGCAAGGAGGGGGTTCTGGTGCACCCCTACCTCGACGATTGGCTGATCCGAGCGAAATCCGCGGAGGAGAGTTTGCGAGCCACGGACAGGGTCGTTCGTCTGCTGCAGAATCTCGGCTGGGTGATCAACGTTCCCAAGAGTCAGCTGGTGCCGTTTCAACATCTCGAATATCTGGGGGTTTGTTTCAATACGGCTACGGGAATAGTGTCTCTCCCCGGTCGCCGGGTCCAGAACTTGCGTCAGCTGCTGCGGATGTTTCTGTCGGACCCCGCTCCTTCGGCCTGGTGGTATCTCTGATTATTGGGAACCATGGTGTCGACTCTGGAAGTGGTTCCGTGGGCCCGATTTCATATGCGACCGCTTCAGCGTGCGCTGCTGCGTCATTGGTCCCATCAGTCGGATTCTCTAAACCGCCGTTTGTCATGTCCCCTCCGGGTTCGGCGGGCGTTACAATGGTGGCTGTCCTCGCTCTCGCTTCGGACGGGAGCACCCTTGGAGCAGCCTCTCTGGTTGCCAGTCATCACGGATGCGATTCTCTCCGGCTGGGGAGCCCACTGTCAGGGCCGGTTTGCACAGGGGACCTGGTCTCTGCAGGAGGCTCGGTGGTCGATCAACCGGCTCGAGCTTCGAGCAATACGACTTGCACTTCACGCTTTCGAGGAGTCAGTCCGCGGTCGAGCGGTTCGGGTTCTGTCGGACAACGCGACGGCGGTTGCGTACGTCAACCGGCAGGGCGGCACCGGCAGCGTGCCCCTGGAAGTCGAGACGGACGCGCTTTTTGGTTGGGTGGAAAAGCGTCTCCTGGCCATTTCGGCAGTGCATATCGCTGGAAAGGACAATGTCATGGCAGATTTTCTCAGTCGGGTGCAAATAGACGCCGGCGAGTGGGAGTTGCACCCACAGATTTTTGCTCAGATAGTTCGTCGGTGGGGTCCGCCCATCATGGATCTCATGGCGACGTTCGCATCAGCCAAGATGAGTCGTTTCTTCAGCAGGCGACGGGAGCGAATGTCCGAGGGTATCGACGCCCTTCTCCAGCCGTGGCCCGAATTCGAACTTCTGTATGTTTTTCCACCGTGGGCTCTGATTGGCAGAGTGGTTCAGCGCATCGAGGCCCACCGCAGAACGGTCCTCTTAGTAGCACCGGATTGGCCCCGTCGCCCGTGGTACGCGGATCTGGTCCGGCTGCTCAACGGCGTGCCGTGGCAACTTCCGCCCCTCGTGGATCTCCTCGTGCAGGGACCTCTGCGCATGCCTCAGGTGGATCGGTTCTCGCTTACGGTATGGCCATTGAAAGGGCTCAGTTGAAGAAGAAAGGGTATTCCCCAGCGGTTATTTCCACTCTACTGCGTGTGCGGAAACCTTCTACCTCCCTCACTTATGTTCGGATTTGGCGGATCTTTGAGGATTGGTGTTCCCGGCATGCGGTCCACGCTGCCACTTCTTCCGTTGCGGTCATTCTTAGTTTTTTACAGGACGGTTTTGACAAGGGTCTCGCCGCAAGCTCCTTAAAGGTCCAAATTGCTGCTCTGGCGTGCTATCGCGGCAAGATTCACGACGTCCCTCTTACCTCTCATGTGGACGTACGGCGTTTTCTCAGAGCTGTCTTTCGGTTACGCCCTTCTCGCAGGGTTGTCTTGCCACCCTGGGATTTGAACCTGGTGCTACAGGCTTTGGCTCGGGCGCCCTTTGAACCTCTCCGCAGTGCCTCTGTAAAGGATTTGACCTTGAAGGCAGTCTTTCTCGTCGCCATCTGCTCGGCGCGTCATATCTCTGAACTGCAAGCGCTTTCTTGTAAAGCTCCCTTTTTATCCTTTCTTAACGATAGGGTGATTCTGCGGACGGTTCCTTCTTTCTTGCCTAAAGTGGTGTCTCCCTTTCACGTGAATCAGCCAGTAGTTTTGCCGGTTTTCGCTCCGAGTTCGTCTTCCGCGTCCAGCTCGGTGCTTCATAAGCTTGATGTACGTCGCGTCCTACGTCAGTATCTCAAGGTGTCCGCGCCCTTTCGGAAGTCGGATCGTTTGTTCGTGCTGTATGGGGGTCCGCGGAAAGGGGAAGCAGCGGCTAAGGCCTCCATTTCTCGGTGGATTAAAGAAGCAATAGCGTCGGCTTATCTTCTACAGGGAAAGACTGTTCCCTTGGGGTTGCGAGCTCATTCTACTAGGGCGCAGGCCACGTCTTGGGCGGAGCATAGTCTCGTTTCTCTGCTGGAAATTTGTCGAGCGGCGACGTGGTCCTCCCTCCATGCTTTTAGTAAACATTACCGTTTGGATGTGTCAGCGGCTCGGGATACCAGTTTTGGGTCTGCGGTCTTGCGCGCCGCGTGCCAAGATCCCCCCCGTTGTTAACTGCTCTGGTACATCCCGGATGTGGAGGACTAAACTGGACACCCGCTCAGGAAATGGAAATTACACTTACCTGGTAATTGAAGTTCCTGGAGGGTCCAGTTTAGTCCTCCTTCCCGCCCGGAATTTGTTGCTCAGTCTTGGCGGCGCGCTCTGCCCGTTCTACTCTGCTCTCAGTTACCTTACTGGCGCCTATGCGTTTAATATAAAAAAAAAAAAAAAAAAAAAAAAAGGAAACAAATAAAAAGAAAAGAAAAAAAAAAAAAGACGAAGGACACCAATCTCCCTTGGGTTGGTGTTCCATAGAATTCGTTTCCTCGTCTTCGTTCGCGGACTTCTTTCTGTTTCCTCAGCTTCCGGTGTTGACTGTCGGTATTTGGGTCCGGGGGCTGAAGCAAGGTGCAGCGTTTCAGTCCTCTCATTTGGGGAGGGGGATCTGCAACGCCTTAATGGGTACTTTCTGATTTTCTGTCCTTTCTTTAATCTGTTCTTTATTTAGTCTGCTTTGTTACTAGTTCACTGGAGGGCTCATGGGACTTCCAGCAGTATGCAGGCTACGGTTCTAAAGAGTTGATTGGTCCAGTCTCCTTGCTGCAGGAGGAGGTGCACTACCCGGATGTGGAGGACTAAACTGGACCCTCCAGGAACTTCAATTACCAGGTAAGTGTAATTTCCATTTGGTGTCCTGGAATGCAGACTGACTGCTACCTGTCAGCATATTCCTCAAATAAATAGTCCATGTATCCTTCGGCCACCCAACCATGCGGGTGGATCATTTAAAGTTTACCAGCAAGTGGCCTGGTTCATCTTCTGCTGTGCTAGAGGGTGTAAGGCCTGAATCGCTGCTGCTGTTGTTGCTGCCATTCCAGCAGGGCACACTGAAACTGTTATTGTCATTCCTGACACTGTTGTTGCTGTTGTTGATACTCTTGTTGTTGCTGCTGCCCTTAGGCCAGAATCTGGAGGATCCACTCCATATTGGCTTGTCACTGTTCTCTTGCAATACCACCACAGCTTCCTCATCTGCAGATGAGTCAACCCTGCCGTATTCCACCTCCAACAACCTTTAGTGGTCTCTAGTGGCCAAAATAAAGCCTGCCTGTCTGACACTGACTAACCTTCAAGCTCCCTAACTAGGGTGAGGCTAACCCTCTTAGCTCACACAATCAAACCAAAAAAAATCCTGAAACCATATGTGGTAGTATGGCGTGCGGTAGGAAGGGATTTTCTTTACAACACAGACCAGGCAGTCAAGTTGGTTCTCCTGGCCCTTCCTTCAGCCCCAATTAAAGTTTCTACCTCAGTACTCCTTTGCACGGCTTGCCTTGGAAGGACTTCTGACTCCATGGGCTTCTCCTCCCTCCTGCAACCTGCTGAGTTCTTAACCTCTGCCTGTGAGCCACACCCTCCCAACCTTGAACTCTGGGCTGCAGGCTCTCTTAAAGGGGACTGTTGATAATCCCTTTGGAGCGGGACAGGTAACATTCTATTACCTCATTACAAGGATATAAAATCTGACCTTGCTAGTTTCTCGTCCAAAATACAGGCTTTACACTCACAGCTCGAGCAGGTAGAGTGACATGTCACTACTATGGAGGTCTCCATGTGGCATATCGAGCATAATTCTAAAGCAATACATTGATTACAATTAGATCTTGAAGATCTTTCCAATTGCAATCACAGATGTAATATAAGAATTTCTGGGTTAACAGAAGAAGTGGAAGGTACTGACAAGATTTCTTTTCCTTTACTTCAATAGCAGTTGGGCCCTCCGTTTTTGCCGGTGCTGGAAACTGAGAGAGTACACAGGGTGCCATCACAACCGCTCTCCAACTCTAAGTACCCAAATGGTGGCTAAACCTCTGCATTATCAACATGTTCTACAAATTTTGATGAAAGGCAAAAGTTAAATCTGAACCTATTTACTAAGGAAGGCATTTTCTGGTTGTTCTTGATTTAGCCAAAACTACAGCAGACAAGCGGAAGGCCTTTTTGAATCTCAGGCCTGCTCTCATGTCCATTAGAGCGCTGTATGGCCTCTTTTATCTAGCCCAGCTCAGGATTACTCATAATGACATCACTACATTTTATATGGACTCAAAAGCACTGGAGGAATTTCTAGCACAAATATTGTGTTCCAACTTAATGGAGTAACTTTTTTTTTTATTTTGCATGCTGCTTAGCTTTTCCTTATCTTTTGCCGTAGCTTGCAGTTTCAGCATTGTAATTAGAAGTGGACTATAACCTCTGCTAATCGTGTACTGGAATTATACCTGGTTATGGTTTCCTGTTTAATGTGAACACTATCAGGCCGATCAAGAAAGCCAGTGCTAAAGTTGTGCTCTATCAACATTTTACACCTAGTTGCATTGAACTGATAGCTTATGATTTTAATGCCGGCATGCAGAAAGGGGCTTATATGCAAATTAGCCACGCATTAGCCATTTGTTAAGCTGTGCACAAATGGCAGTGTTAAACTGGGAAAGCAAGCCAAACACATGGGCACAAGAAGTAGGCGCAAGTTTGGCATGCTATCCCAGAGAAACAGGGGCAGCGCGTGCCTAATTTGCATATAATCCCTGACAGTATTTTGATACCGTCAGAGTCTTTCTCCGATGCCTGGATCATCTGAGGGGAAATGTCAAACTCCCCTCAGATAATCCAGGCAACAGGGAAAGCCCCCAATGCCATCAATATAATGTTGAGGGCCGTGGCCCTGACAGAAAGCGAATCCCTGGAGGTCCAGTGGCCCAGTGGCCCTGATCTCCCCATCCCCATGCCAACTGAAAATAAACCTGGTGGTCCAGAGACCTTGAACCCCCAACCCTCCCAGTACCTTTGCAAACAAGCGTGAGCGCTGCCCATGTGTTCCCGCTCTTGCCCCACCATCTTGAAAAATGGTGGTGGCTGTCCCCGCATGATACATCCTGGGATGCACTGGGTGGGGTCAAACTGTCATATAAAGCATTTTTTTTTTTTTTTGCCTTCGAGTCAGTCCTGACTCCTGGCGACCCAGAAGCTCCTGGGTTTTCTTGGCAGTGTCACCGGAAGTAGATTGCCAGGCCTTTCTTTCCGAGGCATATTCTACCTTATATGGCAGTCTGACCTTGCCCGGTGCATCCCAGGATGCACCGTGTGGGGCCAAGCACCGCCATTTTTCAAGATGGCGGGACAAGAGTGGGCACGCATGATCAGCACTCTTGTTTGTTTGTAAAGGTACTGGGAGAAGGATAGAGGGTTCAGGGCCGCTGGGCCACGAGGTTTATTTTTAGTTGGGTTGGGGGTGGGGGATCAGGGCCGCTGGGTCTCCAGGGATTTGCTTTCTGTCTGGGGCACCAGCTCCGACAGTATTTTGATGGCATCAGGTGCTTTCCCTGATACTTGGCTGGGGGGGGGGGAGGGTAGGTCAGAGGGTCCGGGTGAACAGTCATTGAGAGATGTCTGTTTCAGGTCCAAGATATTCATGAAACAGGATGTTTTTTAACTGTTTCCGGAATGTGGAGAGGTCTTTGGTGCTTCGGATCTGGCTCGGGAGGGAGTTCCAGAGGGAGGGTGCATACAGTTCGAATGCTCTGTTGCAGGTTTGCTGATTGAACTTAGTTCGTTCGTGGGGGATAGTGAGAGTGTTGCTGGTGGTCTGACGGGTTGGTCTGTTGAGAGTAGGGTGAGGTAGTAGAGTCCGGAGTTGGGAGGTCTGAGTTTGATGGAGTGCTTTGTGGATAAGTAGGAGGGATTTGTATTTAATCCTTGCTTCGAGGGGCAGGATGTGAAGTTCTCTCAGGACTGGGGTGATATGATCGTGATTTTTTTGCCTTCTGGATGATTCTTGCAGTGGTGTTTAAGGCAGTTCATAGGGGGTTGGTGTGGGTGGTGGGTAGTCCGTGATAAATTGCATTGCAGTAGTCCAGGTGGGGGAGCGTCATGGCCTGCATGACTGTTCTGAAGTCCTGTGGGTCAATGAGTGGTCTGAGCCGTTGTACTGTCTTTACTTTGTGGAATATTGTTCTGGCCGTCTTTTTGATCTGTTGTTTAACTGTAAGCGCTTGATCAATGATGATTCCAAAGTATTTTATGTGGGGTTGAACTTGTATTTGGGTGGTTCCCAAGGTGAGGTGTGGCGGTGGGGTGAAGTTTGGGTCCTTGGTCACAATGAGGGCTTCCGTTTTTTTAATGTTGATGGAGAGGTTGTTCTCTTGTAGCCAGCTGGAGTGGAGACATCAATAAAGCAGTCTGATAGGTGATTGTTTGTTGGATTTGTGGTTGTGATGGGTCCATAAAGCATTATGTCGTCTGCGTAGATATGGTAGTTCATGTTGTGAGTGCGTATTACTGAGCAGAGTGGCTGTAGGTAGATATTGAAGAGCATCATGGATAGTGTGGAGCCTTGGGGTACTCCTTGGTGCTGTCGAAAGGGGAGGGGGGGAGGTTGCCATGCTTGTGCGGATCAGCTGTTGTCTATTGGTCAGGTAGGAGCGGAACCATTGTAGCACAATGTCCTTGATGCCAATTTCCTGTAGTCTATGTAGGAGTGTGTTGTGGGAGATGGTGTCAAATGCTGCGGATATGTCTAGAAAATCATAGCATGTCCAGAGTGTTTTTTCTGCATACCTTTGATTAGGGTATTTAGTAGTGATATCATGAGGGTCTCAACTCCATGTGATGGGTGGAATCCGTGTTGTTGTGGGTCCAGAAAGTTGTTGGTATCCAGATGGTCTTGAAACTGTTGTTGAGTTATTTTCTCGATGACTTTAGCAGTGAATGGGAGACTTGCTATTGGCCTGAAGGAGGCGGGGTCGAGGGGGTCCAGGTTGTGTTTCTTAATGGTTGGGCGAATGATGGAGGTTTTGAGGGTGTCTGGCATGTGTCCTTGCTTGAGAGATTCATTGACTATGTGGGTTAAGGCTGTGCTTATGTCCTCCTTAGTTTTCTTTATCCATTCCACAGGGCAGGGATCTAATGGAGAGGTGGTGGTGTTTAGGCAAGAGATAGTGGATTCTATCTTTTCTTTGGTGACTGTTTCGAATGTGCTCCAGTCAATGTCAGTAGCAGTAGGGTTGGTTGTTGTTGTTGCATTCGCTTTTGGGTTGGTTGGTTGTTGGAGCTGCTTGTATTGGCATGCTAGTTGTTCCGGTGGGATGTTTGGGAGCTGGTTAGAGTGGTTGGGTGCCTTTGTTAGCTTCTTGACAATCTCAAAGAGCTCACGTGGTCTGTTTGGAGTTTTAAGTTTGCTGTTGATGTGAATGTTGTGGCGGAGGGACTTTGACAATATATGTTTGGGACTATTGATCCTTGTTTGAATGTTTGATTGGATGTCTACTGATCAAGGATGGGTTGAGTTGCTTAATTGTGTATAGCAGCTATCTTCTCTCCAAACCAGCATTACTTTCTTCTCTGTGAAGAGATATTTAGATTTATTGCTCTGAATTTGTTTTTTTCTTTTCTTTGGTTTTGTTTTGGGGGCTTCCACTCTACACCATTACCAACTGGTGACCTTCTCTCTATATTCCCAAACAGAGTATTATTGGTCTTATGAATAATCCACTTAAATTGCTGACCTTGAATGTGAATGGTATCTCTAATTCCATTAAACAAAAGCATATCCTTAATTAGTACATGAAACAAAATGTTTCCTGCTGGCCATTCCTCCCTCTATGAATGTATGCATAGGGAGAGGAATAGCCAGCAGGAAAAAGGAAGTGATAGTGTAAATCTCTGATAAGACTGTATTTGGAGTATTGTTGCAATTCTGGAGGCGAGAGAGGGGAGATATGATAGAGGTGAATAAATACCTCCAGTTGAAATGGAGCACTGGAATGAGGGAGTATAAGATGAAGATGAAAGGGGATAGACTCCATGGGCCCGATATTTAACTAGGCAGGCTATGCATTGCTACAGCACATTGCCCTGCCCACTCACCCCTAACCCTGGATATTCAGTGCTGCAGCGACTGCATTGAATATCCTGGTTTGGCGCCAAGTGGAATTCCCCGCAGAGTCTAACCATGTAACGGCGATATTGGACCGCTACCTGGTTAGCATCCGTGTCTAGAACTAGGTGAGCCAAAAGCTGACCTAGTTTTAGCCATGGATTGCTAACTGTGTAGTAGTCCAATATCACTGCTACACAGCAGCAATCACTACCTCCGTTCTGTCCTGGAATGCCCCCAACATGCCCCGATACTAACCAGCTAGCACTGGAGCACTAGGGGATTTAGCAGGACATTTTCAATAGCACTACCCATGTAAGTGCCGTTGAATATTGCCATTTAGGGTATTTACACGATTTATTGGGCTGTAAACTATGTAAATGCCTTTCGAATATCGAGCCCCATCTGTCCAAGAAGGGTCAAAGTGTCTTCAGCAGCAGACTGGCTAACCTACTGAGGAGCGCTTTAAACTAGATTCATTGGGGATGGGTGACGAAAGCCCCCAGGTAAGTGAAACATTAAATACCTCTGTAGAAATGGGTAAAAGGGGCAACATCTGAAGGCAGTGTGTATAAATGTCCTTAGCATGGGAAATAAGATCCCAGATGTTGAGGCTTTAATGGAAGAGGCTGACTTGGATTTAGTGGCGGTTACGGAGACATGGATCACGGACAACCATGGGATGTAATTATACCGGGCTATACTTTATTCAGAAAGAACAGAGTAGGAAGAAAGGGAGGAGGAGTGGCACTATAAGTAAAAAATAATATTAAAGATATAGAATTACAGGGCTTAAAAGGGAGAAAGGCGGCACTGTGGGTTAAACTAGAAAGAGGGAAAGGGAAATCTATTTGCATTGGAGTGATATACAGATTCCCCTCACGGGGAGAAGAAGTGGATGGAGATTTAATAGAAGGCATATGCAGCACTGCTATGAAAGGAGAAGAGCTATTGATAGGTGATTTCACTATGCTAGATGTTGATTGCAACATCCTTGCTGCAGTGTCATCTAGAAGTAAGGGGTCATACTGGACTTATTGCTTACCAATGGGGAAAGTGTTTCTGATGTTATAGTGGAAGATCATCTCACAACCAGTGATCACCAGATGGTGTGGTTCAGTATTAGGACTAGGACTAGATCTATTCAGAAGTAAGGGTTTTAGACTTTAGGAAAACTAACCTTGCCAAGATGAGACAATACCTCAAGGGGGTCATTATTTATTTATTTTATTTAACAGGACTTATATACCACTTTATTATTTCACTCAAAGCAGTTTACATTGTAACTTAAACATGGTAATATACATTAAACAGGGACACTGATAACTTGTACTTTTCTGAGGCAACGGAGAATTAAGTGACTTGTCAAAGGCCACAGGGAGTGGTAGTGAGAATCAAACATTGGTCTTTTGGTCCCCAAATCAGTGCTCTAACCATTAGGCTATTCCTCAGTAGCAGCATGGGCACAGCTGGGGGATGTAGAAAAACAGTGGGCAAAGCTGAAAGGGCATATGTTAAGGGCAGCAAATCTTTTTGTTAGAAAGGTAAATAAATGTAAAAGGAAGAAGAGGCCGCTATGGTTCTCAAAAGTAGTAGATAAAAAGGTGAAGAAAAAGAGGGAGGCCTTCAGGAAATACAGAAGATCACAGAGAAAAGGAAGACAGTCATCTACATTTCGAAAAACTTAGAGAATCTAGCAAAGTCCTCAGGAAAACAAAAATACAAAAAGAAGAAGAAATAGCCAATGCAATAAAATGGAGGAATAAAACATTTTCAGATATGTTAGTGAGAGAAGGAAGGGCAAAAGTGGTATTGTTAGACTCAAGGGTGAAGGTGAGGAATATGTAGAAGCTAATGAGGATAAAGAGGAATTGCTTAACAAATATGTCTGTTCTATGTTCACAGATGAAGGGCCAGGAGTAGGACCTCAGAAAACACCCACAAATAGATAAAGAAGTGACGGGGAGCTCGAACAATTTTCAGAAGACTGTATTTGTGAGGAACTAGCTAAAATAAAAGTAGATAAAGCGATGGGACTGGATGGCATACATCCGAGAATACTTAAGGAACTTGGGGACAATCTAGCAGTTCCACTGACTGACCTGTTCAATGCTTCTTTGGAGTCATGAGTGATCCAGGAGGACTGGAGAAAGGCACATATTATCTTTATCTTTATTTGCGAGGCTTGATATACCGCTCATGCATAAACGTCAGAGCGGTGTACAATAAAACACATGCTGCTAGAAGAGGCAAAGAGAGAAAAGAAATTACAGGAAAGAAAAGATATAGGCAGGGAGAAGGAAGAGAAAAGGAAGAAGGACAGACAAAAGCATCAGACCCCAGTTTGTAGGGAGAGAGGGGACAAGGAAGGGGAGGAAAGGAGAGGTAAGGGGCTGTGCGGGGTATTATGTCTGTCGTGGAACCTGTAGCTGGGGGGGAGTTTGGATGTTGTGGGGAGGAAGGGATGTCAAAGGCCTGGCAGAAGAGGTGGGTCTTAAGAAGGGCTTTGAATCGTGGAAAAGATAGCTCGGTGCGGAGTGAGTGTGTGAGTGAGTTCCAAAGGGCTGGACTTAGGAAAACGAAGGCTGAACGTCAGGTGAGTTCAAGATGTGCTTGGGATGGTGACGGAAGGAAGAGACGGTTGCCATGTGCAGAACGGAGGAGGCGGGGAGTGGGCTGAAAGTGGATGAGATCGGCAAGATACTGGGGTGTACTAGTGTGAAGGACTCTTTGGGTGATGATGAGCAGTTTGTAGATGAACCGGACTTTAATGGGAAGCTAGTGGAGGTCGAGGAGGAGAGGGGCGATGTGGGCAAATGAGGGTGAGTGAGTGATGAGTGGGGCGGCGGTGTTTTAGATAAGCTGGAGGCAACGTAGCTGGTATTGTGGAAGGCCTGCGAGAACTGAGTTGCAATAATCCATGTGGGAAATCACAAGAGATAGGACAAGAGTAGTGAGCGTGGAGGGGGGAAGAGAAGACTGGACGGCACGGATTTTGCGAAGGTGGAAAAAGGAGCTACGGACGAGCACAGAAATGTGGTGATGGAAGGAAAGCGAAGAATCCAGGGTGACACCAAGATAACGGAGGGTGGGAACAAGAGGGATGGGGGATGCAGAGAGAATAGGAGCCAGGGAAGGGTGGGAGCACCGAAGGAGAACCAGAGGGCAGCGGATTTAGAAGGATTCATGTGAAGGAAGTTGCCGGCAAGCCAAGTGGTGATATGTGCAAGACAGGTATTTAGGGCGGTGAGGTCAGGGGCCAGAAGGTTAGTGTGATACAAGAGCAGGATGTCATGTGCATAATAATAGGCAGAGAGTCCGGATTGCTGGATGAGTAAGGTGAGCGGTGCGAGGAAGACATTGAAAAGGAGGGGGGCGAGGACAGAACCTTTGGGAGCACCGCAGCGGAGGGGAAATGAAGGGGAAACAGTGGTGCCTGACTGAACCACGAAAGTGCGGGAAGCAAGGAAGGAACGGAATCACTGAAGAACTGTCCCGTGAACACCATGATCGGACAGGCGAGAAAGAAGGGTGCGGTGATCGACAATGTCAAAAGCAGAAGAGAGATCCAGGGAGACAGCAACAGAGAGGTCGCCGCGATCGTGGGAATGGTGAATCTCGCTTAGCAGGGCCAGAAGGGTGGTTTCAGTGCTGTGACCTGATCTAAAGCTGGATTGACAGGGGTGAAGTGAAAGAGTTGAATCAAGATGCGCAGAAAGTTGTGTGAAGACGAGTTTTTCAAGATCCTTAGAGAGGAAGGTGAGGTTGGACACTGGACGCCAGCTTGCTGGAACAGCAGGATCGAGGGTGGGCTTTTTCAGCAGAGGACGGGCAAGGGCATGCTTCCAGACAGTGGGAAAGTGACCAGAGGTGAGGCTATTATTGACCATGAGAGGTATATAGGGAAGGAGCGTGAGCGAAGGGTCAAGAAGCTAAGAGGAAGGGAGGGGGTCAAGTGAACATGTGGTCTTGTGGGATGAGCTGGTAGCTTTGAGAAGCTTACAAGACGTGACAGGCCAGAATGTATGCCATGTGTGAGGAAAAGTATGAGACGGGGGGGAGGGAAGAGGATGTAGAAGCAAGGGAGGAGTGGGAGAGGGAGGAGAGAGGTGGAGGGCAGGATTGGAAGGAGGAGCAAACCAACTGGATCTTGTCGGTAAAGAAAGTAGCGAGACTGGCAGTGCTTGGGGCTTCAGCAGGAAGGGCTGATGATGCAGGAGGGGTGGAAGGTGAGGAGAGAAAATGCAAGACCTGGTGAAGACGTCTGGAGGAGTTGCAGGAAGAGGAGATAAGGTTCGAATAATAAGACTGCTTGGCGGCGGTGATCATGGACCGGTAGTGCTGCTGACAGTGGCGGAAGGATGCAAGAGAATCAGAGGAAGGGCATTTGTGCCAGATGCATTCCATACGGTGAAGGTGTGTATGCTGCAGAAACAAACTGGGGTGGTACCAGGGATGGTGAGAAGATGACCATGGAAGAACAGGATGAAGGGGGGCTAGATTGTCAAGGGTGGAAGAGAGGGTGAAGTCCAGGTGTCGACCTGTGCATCCACTGAGAGGCTAGAGAAGTCTGATGGAAAAAAAGCATCAGCTGGGGGAAATTGTTGAAGGGTGAGTGGAGTAATGTGACGCTTGAGACACAGGGAGGAGGAGTAATGTGATGCTTGAGACACAGGGAGGAGTGGCCTAGTGGTTAGGACAAGGTACCTCAGGCCGGAGGGCCAGGGGTTCAATTCCCACCTGGGGACAGCAATCTCAGGCCGGAGGGACTGGGGTTTCTAGACCTATAGGCACTCCTTGTGGCCTTGGGCAAGCCACTTAACCCTCCATTGCCTCAGGTACACATAGATTGTGAGCCCTTTGGAGACGAGGGAATGTATCCAGTACCTGCTTATAGTGATTGTAAACCGCTCTGATGCCCTTCAGCCTGGGCGGTATATCAAGAAATTGCATAAACATAAACAGGGGGAGAGGGCCGGTGATCTTTGACTTCGTGACCTGTAGAGAAGGGAGAGAAGAGGGAAACATGTGGTTCTTTTACACAAGAGCAGAAGTAAGGATGAGGTTGAAAACTACAGGCTGGTTAGTCTAACCTCTGTGGTGAGTAAATTATTGGAAATGCTGCTAAAACAGAAAATAGTGAGGTGTCTGGAGTCCAGTGGATTGCAGGATCTGAGGCAGCATGGGTTTACCAGAGGCAGGTCTTGTCAGACAAATCTGATTAATTTCTTTGACTGGATGACCAGGGAGTTGCACCGAGGGAGAGCCCTAGATGTGATGTACTTAGATTTCAGGAAAGCCTTTGACACCGTTCCACACAGGCAACTTATAAACAAATTGAGCACCCTAAGGATGGACCGTAAAGTTACTGGGTGGGTTAGAAATTGGTTGAGTGGGAGGTGGCAAAGGGTACAGGTAAATGGAGCTCACTCTGAGGAGGAGTGGTGTGCCACAATCGGTCCTTGGACCGATTCTTTTTAACATCTTTCTTAGTGATATTGCAGAAGGACTGTCAGGTAAGGTTTGCCTCTCTGCGGATGATACCAAAATGTGCAATAGAGTAGACACCCCGGAAGGACTAGATAACATGAGGAGGGATCTAGCTAAGCTTGAAGAATGGTCGAGAATTTGGCAGCTGAGATATAATGCTAAAAAATGTAGGGTCATGCATTTGGGCTGCAAAAATTAAAGGCAGCAGTACAGTGTGGAGGGTGAAGTACTTCTGTCCACAAAAGAAGAGCAGGATCTGGGCATGATTGTGTCTGACGATCTTAAAGTAGCTAAATAGGTAGAAAAGGCGATGAAGAAAGCCAGAATAATGCTTGGGTGCCTAGGGAGAAGAATGGACAGCAGAAAAAAGGAGGTGATAGTGCCTCTGTATAAGTCTCTGGTGCAATCTCATTTGGAGTATTGTGCGCAATTCTGAAGACCACATCTTCAAAAGGATATAAACAGAATGGAGTTGGTGCAGAGGGTGGCTACTAAAATGGATAGTGATCTTCGTTATAAAGCATATGAGAACAGACTTAAAGATCTTAATATATATGCTTTGGAGGAAAGGTGGGATAGAGGAGATATGATAGAGATGTTTAAATACCTCCACGGCATAAATGCACAGGAGGAAAGTCTCTTTCGATTGAAAGCAAGCTCTGCTACATGGGGAAATAGAATGAGGGTGAAAGGGGATAGACTCGGGGGTAATATGTGGAAATATTTTTACGGAAAGAATAGTAGATGTGTGGTATAGTCCCCCAGTGGAGGTGGTGAGACGAGGACAGTATCTGAATTTAAAAAAGCATGAGACAAACACAGAGTATCTCTAAAGGTAAAAAGGGGACTATTGTAGTTGATATAGTAACATAGTAAATGACGGCAGATAAAGACCAGTATGGTCCATCTAGACTGCCCAGTATGATACCAAGAGTAGGTACACCTGCCGCTCCGTGCAGGCCCCCCCTCCCCATGTCTTTGTCCAGGGGTGATCCCACCACTCCATGTAGGAATTAGATGGTTCAGATTATTTTGATATTTTGATATAGAAGAGCAGACTAGATAGGCCAAGTAGTCTTTTTCTGCCATCATGTTTCTATGTTTCTATGACTCAGGAATAATCTAAGGAAATATTTCTTTACAGAAAGAGTGATGGATACATTGGAATAGCCTCCCAGCAGAGGTGGCAGAGACAAGGAATGTATTTGAATTCAAGGAAGCAAGGGACAAGCACAGAGGATCTCTAAGAAGAGGAGGAATTGTAGAGCTTAGTATTTGACGTGGATGGGTAGACTGGATAAACCGTATGGTCTCTATGTGGTGTCATTTTTTCTGTTTCTATGTTAAATGACTGAAAAGGTAAGGACAGAAAGATTAGCATTCAAAAATGAGATCGTCGCATAGAGGAGCAAAAGAGAAAATATCTGGTAACGCTAAAATATGTTGAAATTAGGACGGCGAAAGCATGAGTGGAAGAAAAGACAGCTAAGAGGTAAAGCAAAGTAACAAGACTTTGCTTGATGAGCACTTCCTGATCCAAGACTGAATCGGATTTACATTGGATGGAGCCTGCAATAGTAGCTCCAGGTTGCTGCATACCACCATCATCTTGTGGGTTTTGGCCCCCACCACTGGCTTCCCATCGCTCTAGGGCCATACATCCTGTTTGCTGCTGGGAATATATGATGCACTGAGTCCTTCCAACTCCTCCTCTGCTCCCCTCCCCAGCTGACCTCCGGGCAGGGCAAAGCACCTGGAAAGCGGATCAAACCCCATCTCTCACTCAGTGCCACCACTGCAGGCAGCATGAGACTGGATTCCACCCACTTCTTCCCCAAACATGCACACAATACCTAAGTGCCCTGCTGCATACTTGAGGGTTTGGAGAAGGGAAGGGTAGATGACAGACTCCAGAGGAATGGGTTTAGAAAAGGAAGGGGAGCTGCTTCGGGGGGAGGGGTGAGTGGGGTTGATTAGAGAAAGGAAGAGATGGATAGAGTGGGAGGCAGAGCAAGGAACCAGAGATAGGAGATGATGAGGACTCAATAAACCATGCGGCAGCCAGCATACCCCAGCTCCTGAATGGGGCCGGAGTCTCCAGCCCAATCGGGGCTGTGGGAGGTGGGGCATCTTCTTTAAAGAACGCCGCCGGCGGGAAGGGCCCGCACACGCGGCAGCCAGCATACCCCGGCTCCTGAACGGGGCCAGAGTCTCCAGCCCAATCGGGGCTGTGGGAGGCGGGGCATCTTCTTTAAAGAACGTCGTTGGTGGGAAGGGCCCACACACGTGGCAGCCAGCATATCCCGGCTCCTGAACGGGGCCGGAGTCTCCAGCCCAATCGGGGCTGTGGGAGGCAGGGCATCTTCTTTAAAGAATGCCGCCGGTGGAAAGGGCCCGCGCCGGGCGGGCCCGTGCCTGAGGGCCTCGCCAGAGGGCCCTTTGGCATGGCTTTTAGGTGCGGCCCGGGCGCGGGCTCCAGCGCTCCATAGCTGCAGGGACCAGACAGGCTTGATTGCTCCTCCACACATTGCCTCCGAACTGAACCAGCTCACGAGCTCCGCCCTGGTGCCCTCAGGTGACTCTCCTTTATCTTCCTTCCCACTGCCTGCCTAGAACTTGCTGCCCACTACCTGCACTGTTCTGCTACCCATTGTTGGCACTGAACTACTACCCACTGCCTGCACAGCACCTCTACCCTCTGTTTGCCTAGCATTGCACCCATTGCCCTCTTTGTACTGCTACCCACTGCTGGGCATAGAACTGCGTACCCATCACAGCATAGAACCATTCTCCACTGTTTACTCATTGCTTGCATAATACTCCCACCCATTGCTTTGTATATTGTTGCCATCCATTGTTTTACAGACGGTTGCACTAAACACTCACCACCCATTGTTTGCATACTGTTGCCTCCCATTGTCTTGCCTTGCATACTGTTGTCACCCACACTGCTGCCACCCATTGTTTTTTGTTGCATACTGTTACCACCTATTGTTTGCATTGTATTACTACCCACTGCTGTACTGAACTGTCATCCTTTGCTTATCTATGGTTGCACTGAACTGTCATCCCTTGCTTATTCTTTGCTGCATAGTACTGCCACCCATTACTTGCATACTGTCGCCACCCATTGTTGCATAGTATCATCACCCACTGTTGTCTAGTACTGTTATTCACTGCTTTTCCATTGCTGCATAGTACTGCCACCCATTAATTGCATACTGTCGCCACCCATTGTTGCATAGTATCATCGCCCACTGTTGTCTAGTACTGTTATTCACTGCTTATCCTCTGCTTGCTACCCATTGCTTGCATTGCATAGTATCATCGCCCACTGTTGTCTATCAAGTGCTACCCATTGTCTGCCCAGAACTTGCTACCCACTGCTTGCTCAAACCTTGCTGCCCACTACCATGGCCCCACATCTCATTGTCCTCTTCTTCATTATCCTTCCCAACTGCCCCCCCTCCTACCTACACCTACCAACACCCACCAACACCCTCCCTCCTCTTCCCCCTACCTTTCCCCCACCTTCCTCACTCCCCCCCCACTCTGCCCCCCAGCCTTGCACCTGCCCTTGAGCTTCCTCACACCATCCCCCGCATTCAACCAGCCCCCCTCTCTACCTTCCTCACTTCTCCCTCCATCCTGCCCCCACCCTTGCACCAGCTCTTGAGCTTCTTCACACCATCCCCCGCATTCAACCAGCCCCCCTCTCTCTAAGGCAACCCCATCCTCGCTTCCGCCGTACCATCTCCACTATACCTTGCTCTCTAATACTCCTCCTTCTCTCATCTGGTAACATCAATCCCAACCCTGGCCCCCCCTCCAACTTTGTTCTCACACTAGAAATAGTTCCCCACGTACCCCATCTAATCTCATCCACATCCCACTCCTCCCTCCCTCCCCCATTCATCCCACACTCAACTATCCTTAGATATTAACCCCAACCCTACCCCCAAATATAATCCCTCACATAACCTACCTCTCACCATCAATTTACCCTTCATTTACCCTCCCGCATGTCCCTCTAGCAGTGCACACTCACCTAGACACACCCACCCTCGCCCTGTTCCCTCTAAATTTTGGCAC
This sequence comes from Ichthyophis bannanicus, assembly GCA_033557465.1. Taxonomy (NCBI): domain Eukaryota; kingdom Metazoa; phylum Chordata; class Amphibia; order Gymnophiona; family Ichthyophiidae; genus Ichthyophis; species Ichthyophis bannanicus. The sequence continues at coordinate 350,252,088 of CM066038.1, forward strand.
TACCCTAGATATAGACCCCCACGCTACTCTGATAAGAAATCCACACGTAACTTATCCAACTTTATCCATATCCCGCTCCTCCCCCCTTCCGCTCTCCCGTTTTCATGTGCCCTATGGAACGCATGCTCAGTCATAAAAAAACCCACTTTTATTCATGACCTCTTTATCTCCAATGCCCTACACCTTCTTGCCTTGACTGAGACCTGGCTGCCCCCTGACGACACCGCTTCCATTGCCTCTCTCTGCTATAGAGGCTACCAGTTCTCCCATACACCCCGACTTACTGGTCGCGGTGGTGGTGTTGGCCTCCTACTCTCTCTCTCCTGCCAATTCCAACCCCTTCTGCCACCCCATGGTGACTCCTTCGAAGTCCACTCCATTCGCCTCCTCTCACCTCTTCCCCTCCGAATAGCTGTTATTTATCGCCCACTGGACAATTCCAAATCAACCTTCCTCACAGACTTCGACTCCTGGCTTTCTGCCTTTATGGATCCCTCCTCCCCCACTCTTATTCTTGGCGATTTCAACATTCCCATCGACAACCCCTTCGACCCCCATGCCTCAAAGTTCCTCACTCTTACCTCCTTGTTTGATCACCAGCCCTGCTCTGCTGCCCCCACACACCTACACGGCCACTGCCTTGATCTAATACTATTCTCCAACTCCTCTCCTTCTAACTTCCACAAATCAATCCTTCCCTCATCTGACCATCACCTCTTAACATTTACTCTTCAACTTCTGCCGTCCCAACCTCGTCCTATCTCCGCCGTCCTATTTAGAAACCTTCATACTATTGATCCCCTGACTCTCTCCTCCACCATCTCTCCATCTCTTCCCACCATCCTAGCCTCTAAGTCCGTTGACATGGCATTATCCTCATTCAATGCCACATTATCCTCAGCCCTTGACACCCTTGCCCCTCCCACCCCACATCCTATCAAACGATCCACTCCCCAACCCTGGCTTTCACCCACAATCCGTCACCTACGCATCTGCGCCCGTTTTGCCGAACGGGCTTGGTCCAAATCCCGCTCCCTGGAAGACCTTCTACACTTCAAATTCATGCTTGGCTCCTTCCAGTCAGCCTTAGCACTTGCCAAACAAGATTACTACATCCATCTGACCAACTCTCTTGCCTCTGATCCTCGCCGTCTCTTTAATACCCTCAACTCTCTCCTCAAGGTCCCCCCATCCCTGATCCCGCCCTCCCTTTCTGCCCAAACCCTAACCGACTATTTCCACGACAAGATCCACAAGATTACCCTCCAGTTCCCTACCCCCCCATCTACCTCCCTTCCTTCTCAATTCTCCTCCCCCACCCATACTCCCTCTGCCACCCTCTCCTCCTTCCCTCACCACTACCCCCTCCATCACTCATATCCTCAACCTCTCACTCTCCACTGCAACTGTCCCCGACGACTTCAAACATGCTGTTGCCACACCCCTCCTCAAGAAACCCTCACTTGATCACACTTGCCCTTCTAATTATTGACCCATCTCCCTCCTTCCCTTCATATCCAAACTATTAGAATGAGCAGTCCACCGTCGCTGCCTCGACTTCCTCACCTCCCAGGCCCTCCTCGACCCACTTCAATTCGGCTTCCATCCCCTACACTCCACTGAAACAGCACTCACAAAAGTCACTAACGACCTGTTCCTGGCAAAAACCATGGGCCTCTATTCTATCCTCATCCTTCTTGACCTTTCTGCTGCCTTTGACACTGTTGACCACGACCTTCTCCTCGTTACCCTCTCCTCGCTTGGCTTCAAGGACTCCGTACTATCCTGGTTCTCCTCCTACCTCTCCCATCGCTCATTCAGTGTATGCTCTGGTGGCTCCTCCTCCTCCCCTCCCCTCTCCATGTAGGTGTACCCCAGGGATCTGTCTTGGGCCCCCTCCTCTTCTCTCTCTATACCCAAGGCCTTGGTGCGCTTATCTCCTCCCATGGCTTTCAGAACCATCTTTATGCCGATGATTCACAAATCTACCTCTCTACCCCTAATATTTCCCCGGCAACCCAATCGAAGATCTCTGCCTGTCTTTCGGACATCGCTGCCTGGATGTCTCATCGACGACTGAAATTGAATATGGCCAAGACTGAACTCCTTGTCTTTCCACCTAACTCCTCCCCCCCACTTCCCCCTTTCTCAATCCAAGTGGATGGATCTACTATCCTTCCTGTTCCCTCGGCCCGCAACCTAGGGGTTATCTTTGATACCTCTCTCTCGTCCTCCCCGCAAATCCAGCTTGTAGCTAAGACCTGCCGCTTCTTTCTCTACAACATCGGCAAAATCCGCCCCTTCTTCTCTGAACACACTACCAAAACGCTTATCCACTCCTTAATCTCCTCCCGCCTCGATTACTGCAACCTACTCTTTGCTGGTCTTCCCGTGAGCCACCTCCTTCCCCTTCAATCTATACAAAATCACGCTGCTCAACTAATCTTCTGTCAGCCTCGCCATGCCCATGTTACTCCTCTTTTCAGATCACTTCACTGGCTCTCTGTCAAGCTCCGCATCCAGTTCAAGCTTCTCCTGTTGACCTATAAATGCATTCACTTGATGGCCCCTCAATACCTCTCATCTCTTATCTCTCCCTACGTCCCCTCTCGAAATTTGCGTTCCATTCACAAATCACTTCTATCAATGCCTTTCACCCGCACCGCGAACTCCCGACTGCACTCCTTTCACCTTGCTGCACCTCACGCCTGGAACAGCCTACCTGCGTCTGTGCACCAAGCACCCTGCCTGGCCCTCTTCAAGTCCAGGCTGAAGACCCACCTTTTCACCGTTGCATTTAGATCCTGACCCTTTTAATGCTTGCGTAGAACCGATTGATGCTCTGCACTGTTCAACTAAATTACTTCTATTCTAACTAGATTGTAGGCCCCTGAAGAGCATGACTCTGATGGGCAGGGACTGTCTCATGTATGCTGGCTACCTCTTGTAGGGTAGCTGTACAGTGCTGCATGCGTGGTGCTATAGAAGTGATAAATAGTAGTAGTAGTAGTAAACCCAGTAGGAATTTGGAGAGGACAGCACCTAGTAATTGATGAGGAAGGGTGTGGGATGGGAGTAAGAGAACAGGGAAAAAAAGGTTGGGGAGGTTGAGACCTGATGACAATGATCTAAAGGCCTAGAGAGAGGGTGAGAGATGTAAAAAGAATGGATCTCTGAAGTGTGAGAGAGAGGGTAGATACAGTATATAACTCGGGATGTGGTGAGAGACTGTAGAATGAGCTGGGGGCCATAGAGAGAATGAATGACAGGAAAGGAGCTAGGGTTGGGGAGAGGATGAGAGACAGAAGATGGTGGATGAAAGTTGAGGGGGTGAGTATAGAGGGTAGAAATAGGGAGTAGGTGAAAGTGTGCAGTGTGCAGCAGCAGCCAAGAAGGCAAAAAGAATGCTAGGAATCATAAGGAAAGGAATAGAGAATAAAACAAAGGATATTATAATGCCTCTGCATTGTTCCATGGTGCGACTGCACCTTGAATATTGTGTGCAATTCTGGTTACCGTATCTTAAAAAGGATATAGCGGAATTACAAAAGGTACGGAGAAGAGCCACCAAAATGGTTAAGGGGATGGAAGGATACCTCTATGAGAAGAGACTTAAAAGGTTAGGGCTCTTCAACCTGGAAAAGAGATGGCTGTGGGGAGATATGATAGAGGTCTATAAATTAATGAATGGAGTGGACCGGGTAAACATAGATCAATTGTTTATGTCCTCAGAAGGCAGAAAGACTAGAGGACATGCAATGAAGCTCCAATGTAACCCATTTAAGACTAAAAAGAGAAAATATTTTTTCACTCAACACGTAATCAAACTCTGGAATTCGTTATCGGAGGCTGTAGTAAAAGCTGTCAGTGTAGCTGGGTTTAAAAAAGGTTTGGACAAGTTCCTGGAGGAAAGGTCCATAAACCATTATTAAAAAGGACCTGGGAAATCCACTGCTTGACCCAATGCAAGCATTGTGAAACATCTGTGTCTTTTTGGGAACCTGCTAGATACTTGTGACCTGGATTAGCCACTGTTGGAAACAGGATACTAGGCTTGATGGACCTTGGTCTGACCCAGTATGGCATTTCTTATGTTTTTATGTTCTTATATTGATATTGGAATAGGAGAAAGAGAGAGGCAGTGAGAACAATGGGAGTGCTAGAGACGGGGTAAGAATGGGAGCTGGAAAGCTGGTAGATAGGTGAGAGGTTAAAGATGGAGACTAAAGGACTGGAGGGTGAGAGAAAAGTAGAGTAAGGACTAAAATCAAAATATGAGTGGCTAGAGAGGCAGAAGAAAGAGATGGGAAAGCAGAAATAAAAAGAGAAGTTCAGCACCAAAGACATGTAGAGAAGGAAGAGAAAAAGACCAGGGGAGAGAGAATAAATGGAAAAGTCACTTAGAAGACAAACAAAGAAAGCAGAAAAGAGAGACTGGAAGCTTTCCCCACACTCACCCACTCTCACATCTCAATGCAGCACCTCAAACTCATGCACGTCACATTCCCAGACTGATCACTCGCAATCACACCTTCCCCTCCAGCCACCATGAGAAACTTATGCAGTGCCGCATAACTCATTATATTGTTGCATAAAGTAGACTGTATTTATTCATCGTGTCTCCTTGTTAAGGGACTGGTTATTTATACCCTATTTTACCTGTTATACCTGCTTAATGCATACCCAAGTTTAATTTTCCTGTTTAATGTATACCCAAGTTATTATACCTGTTTCACTGTAAGCACAAATCACGAAATTGAGATGTGCAACTCTTATGTTCATTGTAAACCGCACTGATGTCGAATAGCACGGTATAAAAGAGACTGCAAATAAATAAATAAATAAATAAATCTCAGAAAAATAAAATGGCCAGACAACAAAAGTACAACAAATAATTATATTTTCAATTTAGTGATTGGAATATGTCAGTCTTCGTAATTAACATTCTGTCTTTATATGCATCTCTTTCTATTTCTCTAATGTTGCATTGCATGCCTTTTAAAGGACCTACAAAAGACCTCTCACAACATCAAAGACTCCAGTCTTCTCTAGGACTAACATAGCTACTAGAGCCTTGCACTATTGTTCAAATGAAAAAATTCCAGTAGACCACATTGTATTTGGGTCTGGGCCCGATATTACAGTATTTGTAGTTAGCATATGTCTTTCCAGTAGAAGCTCAAGATGGGTTACAATCAGGTACTATAGGTACAGTATTTCCTTGTCCCCAGAGGGCTTACAATCTAAGTTTGTACCTTAGTCAATGGAGGGTTAAGTGACTTGCCACTGCTGAACTTTATACCTGGATATTCAATAGTGGGGTCATGTCCAACCCTGGCTTGCATATACGAGTTGCCTGGACTGGCAAGAAGCTAACCAGGCAGCGGTGATATTCAACTGCTCCCGGTTAGTTTCCATGGAAAAATTAAGGCCAGCCTTTACTGTGCCATACTTTCACTGCATAGCCATAACCAGGCACCAGCTGAATATCGCTGCTGCCCACATGGCTGGATGCTGCCCCCAGAATGCCCCGATGCTTACTGATTAGTATCTGGGCATGCAGTGGCAGCACCCGCAGATGTTCAGCGGCATTAACCATATCAGTGCCACTGAATATCCCTCTTAGTGGCATTAACACGATTTGCAGGTCTACAAACCATGTAAATGCCTTTGAATATCGGACCCACTGTATTAAATATACCAAAGACAAGATACCATTTATCCCATCCATGCTTATTGCTTATTAACTCTGATACATCTGGTAATATACCTTGTAATGTACTATGAGTTTTAATAATACATTATGGGGGTAATTTTACAAGAGATGGATGTGGCTTGGACATCCGAAATGAGCAATGTGGACATGCAAATGGTTGGGACATACAAAGTGCGATTACAGAACTGTTCAGATCTACACATCCCCGAGAACAGCATGTCCAAGTTCAGACATCCCAATATGGGCATGTTTTCGGGGCGTTCCGGGGCACGGTCAGTGTTGGACAAGGATGCAGAAAATCAAGGCGGAGTTTGTATAGCAGCCTGGATGTGCCAGGCATTGCAGTCAGACATCCCAGCCTAGACCTGCTATAAAACAAACAGGTAGAGGACTTGGCTGTCCATGCCAACCATGAATGTGATTATGCTAGGAGGAGTGTGAAGTCGAGAGAGAAGAGTCTACCTGTTATCCCTGTTTGCTGCTGCCCTCGGTCCTAAACCTACTCCCCATATTTCTGTCACAGCTGCCCCAACCAACCCCCATACCTCTCCCTGGATTCAGGCCCCACCCCACCCCCACCTCCTCCTGGCACTGCTTCCCATGGATGCCTGCTCCCTATGTGGTCCCCCCCCCCCACATACTCCTGTCTTTGACCAGCTATGAAAGTGGGAGTGAGCATGTGTCTGTGGGTGCAGGAGTTAAGAAGCTGAGTAGGGTATGTGACTGCATGGGTGCAAGTTCCGGTGTCCATGTGGCTATGAGTGACTGTCCATATCCGTCTGCGTCCATGTCTCACACAGCACAAAGCACTGCATATTGGTTGTAGTAGCACAAGGGTACCGGTGGTGTTTGTGAGGGGGTGTAGATGGTGGTTCTCATGGATGTAGGTGGAGAGTAGGTGCTATGCAGCCAGGGAACCACTGGTTTGCAGTAGTCTTTGAGGAGGAGCTGGACAGGGAGTGCAGAAGGGCATACAGAGGGCTTCCGTCCTCATACAAAAGGAAGTCGGCGTCCATGGGATGGAAGCAGACAATCCTGCGGTGCCAAAGTTTTAAGGTACTATCACATTATGGACCAAAAATATCGGAAAATATTCCACTGAAAGTGAGTTTTAACACCTATATTTTTTGATACAGTGCTCCATCAAAAAATCCTTGAAATGTTGTCAGTTATAATAACCACATATATTTTTTTGTCGGACAAGTAACTGAGGGTATTACAGATAAGCGTTATCCAAATATGTCCTTTTTACTCAAATTTAAGTGATCATACATGAAAAACTGCCAAAAAAAGCCAACACATTTTGAATTTTCTCAGTAACAGTTCTGCATCAGGGCAGGCAGTACTTATCTTAGATGTTTATTTATTTATTTATTTTATTTAACATTTGCTTCTATACCGCGCTATTAAAATCAGCGCGGTGTACATCAAACAAGCATACTACAATGTATACAAACAACATTGAGTTTTACAGAGAACAGGAAATTGAACATGGGAAGGAAACCAGGGGAACTAAATACATATTAACTCAAACTATGTACAATACTTTAATGTAAATGGGTGTTGCATTAGTTTTGTGAAGCTAACCATTATCTGAGGAGATGATGTGCAGGGGCGGCAGGTATATGGGGGAGGTTTGCAGGTTGTTGGATGTGCTTCTATCACTGGAGGTTTCTGAGTAATATTTTGTGAATAGGTGGAGTTTTAAAGCTTTTCTGAATAGTATGATGCTTTTTATTCCACGGATTTCATGGGGGGAGTGCATTCCAGTTTAAAGGGGCAAATAAGGAGAAGGCTCTGTTGGAGGTAGCTTTTGTGCATTTAGTCATTAGGTTGGGGACTGCTAACGTGTTCCGTGCAGTAGATCTTCTGCTTCTATTTTCTAGGGTGCCATGGATTAGCGTGCTGATTGGCGTAGGGGGGTAGTTATTTAGGGCTTTGAAGGTAAGAACCAGTGATTTGTATTGGATCCTGGCGTGAAGAGGTAGCCAATGTAAATCCTTCATGATGGGTGTTATGTGGTCGGATCTTGATGATCCGGAGAGGACTCTTGCGGCTGCATTCAAGGCTAAGCGGAGCGGGTTTAAGGTCGACTGTGGAAGGCCATGAAGAATAATATTCGCGAAATCAACATGTGGAAGGACTAGAGCCTGAAAGGTTGTTCGGTAGTCTGTGAAGTCCAGTAAGTGTCGGAGGTGACGTAGAGTTCTGATCTTATGGTATATTGCCTTTGTGACGTTTTTTATATGCGTTGTCATGTTCAGGTGCTGTTGACAACATGTTGACAACATTTCATGTTTTTTTTGGATGGAGCACTGTGTTAAAAAATATAGGTGTTAAAACTCACTTTCAGAAGTCTTAAGGTAAGCACCATGTGGCTGTTTCAGACTATTACTGCCTCTGTAAGTCCTAGAGAGGGGTGGCAGCAGGGGCAATGAGGGACAGAGGAGATATGATACAGACCTTTAAATATTTAAAGGGTATTAATGAGCAAACAAACCTTTTTCAAAGAAGGGGAAGCCGTAAAACTAAAGGGCATACAACGAAGCTGCTAGGCAGTAAATTTAAAAGCAATATCAGGAAATACTTTCTCACTTAAAGGATGGTGGAAGGTTGTGACCTGCACAGAGCAGCAGGTACTATTTATTTATTTAGCAAAGTTTATATACCACATTTCCCCGGGTAAAAGTGGTGTACATTTAGGTATGGTATATATTTCACTTGTCCCCAAAAGACTCATAATCTACCTTTTCTTCTTTTTGTACCTGAGGCAAAGGAGGGTTAAGAGGCTTACCCAAGACCACAAGGAGCACCTGTAGGACTAGAAACCCCAGTCCCTCTGGCCTGAGATTGCAGTCCTCCAGTGGGATTTGACTCCCGGACTCTCTGGCCTGAAGCAACTTGCCGCAACCACTAGGCCACTCCTGAACAAAAGCATAGATGGAGGTGGCCTGCATGGAGCGGCGGTTACAACCACTCTAGCCACCTTACTGGGCAGACTAGATGCACCATACTGATCTTTATATGCTGTCATATACTATGTTATTATGTTACTATATTACATTGAAGCACATTCTAATATGTGTGTCCAGGCCCCTGTGCGCCCGATCAGAATCGGAACGCACAGAGGCAGACCCGATTCCGATCCCGAGGGGGCTAGATGTGCCCTGCAGGATCGGAATCTGGTCTGGGCCTGTATGTGCAGGCTGGGACCCTATTCTGATCGGCCTGCACGTACAGACCTCTGTCCAGCTAATTCAGTCAGGCTCCTGAATGGAGCTGCGGTGCCATGGCATCCTGTTGCCATGGCACTGCAGCTCCATTCAGGAGCCATAATCCCTTGCCGCCGATCACTTTCTCTTTCTCTGCAGCCTGACCCCCAATGTGGCATTCCCTGGCCAGGGTTGGGCTGCTGGGAACCCTCTGCACTCCCTCACCTTTCTGTCGCTGCCCGGGCCTGCCATCCTCCGTCCAGTTTACCAAATCATGGACGTTCAGGGCCGACCTCAGAATTGGCCCTGTATGTCCGGGTTCACGGACCATCCATGCCCCGCCCTCGCTCTGCCTCCAGAATGCCCCCTCCTACCCCGACTAAGCCTCCCCTTACAAACTCCTTGTTCATACAGGGAGGCTTCTGCCGGGGACAGAAGAGGGGGAAATAGTGTGGATGAATGTCCCAAAGAGACATCCATCCCCGCTATTCGCGTTACAGAATAGACCCCATGGTGTTTAAATATTTTAGGACCAATATTCAGCGCCAGTCACTAGTGCTGTTAACGCAGATAGTTGCTGGCGTTGAAAGTTAATCCCGGATATTCAATGCCAGGATCATATTCGGCCCAGCATTGAATATCCAGATTCGCTGCATTTGCCACTCGCTAACCGGGTAGCGGTGATATTGAGTAGCTGCCTTCTTAGCAATATGCGGCGAAAGTTAGGCCAGTGTTTCCTGCGCCTGGCTTTCACTGCATTTCACTAACTAAGCAGTGGCTAAATATTGCTGCTGCCCAGTTAGAGAGCAGTGTGCCTCTGCTCCACCCCGAAACACCCCCAAGACGCCCCCGATGCTAACCAGTTAGCATCGGGGTGTGTAGAGCCGGCAGCCACAGATATTCAGCAGCACTAATCATATTAGTGCTGCTGATATCCCATTCACAATTAACATGCTTAGCAGCTCTGCTAACAGCATTAATCGCTTGGAATATCGGGTCCTTTATGTATATTCAGTGCCAATATCCAAATAGTGAGCAGCATTGAATATATGTGGAGGCTGTATGGATCCTGGTGATATTCAGTCATCTGGATAAGTATGTGGTTTAAGTTAGGACAGCTTTTGGCATGATTTGGGGCAACTGGGAGTAGGGTTAAAATGTATCTGGTGAGTAGCAATATTCAGCAGATCATGGATAATTTAGCTATGCAAGTTGGACTTTGCAAATGGAAATTATTGTATTTCGTAACTTTAAAAAGATAAGTTATCAGTTTAAAGATATACATGTATTTTATGTGTTCCTATGTCCATAGATAGATTTGTTGAAAATATGCATAAAGTTAAACGGATATGTTATATATATAACTTTATGTTGTTTCCACACCTTCTGTCTGCATCTAGTTTAATTGATGAGACTGGAAAATGACTTTGTGGGACGGGAAGTCATGTCTCTCATGAACAGATTCACTGCATGTGAATCTAATTATCACTGCAGGAAAATCAAATTATTAGTTTCATGTTTGTTTGTCACGGCTAATTCTGTCCTATCTTATTTCTTCAACAGGCTACAGCACAGAATTCTCTTTGGTGTTTGCTGATAAACAACTGGAGGATGCAAAAAAAATATCTGAATATGGAATTATGAAGAATTCTACCCTGATCACAGTAGTCAGGCTGCCTGGAGCGAAATTTTAGAAGTTTGTTTGCAAAGACAGTACTTGTTTGCTGCCAAAAGCAAGGGCATGAGGGCCCATCTTTACTCAGTTTCTGCAGACGTGTCTCCTCATCTGCTCAGCGATCAGACATCTGATGTCACTTTCTTTGTAACTATACCTGGTGAAGGCCATAATAACTTTAAAGGCTTTCTGAAATATGCCGTCGCATTATTTAGAAGAATTATTAGACCAAGCTGATTGTGAAGTATGGCGCTTATTTTACTAGCCCTGCAGCAGCTTCCTGTTTCCTACTACCTGTTTCCAGTTCAGTGCTTTTCACTCAGTACAGAGAAACTAGCAAATCTTATCCTGCAGTCTGTGTGCTCACTCATCGCAGTGGTCTTTCTGCTAAGCTGAAAAGTGAACTTTCCTCATGTATCATATTTTGCATTTCACCCTATCATCCAGAGTACATGAAGCTGTAAGATGGAGCAGCAACTTTGCCACTGCTCTATGTGTGAATGGTGTAGCAGACGGATTCCCAAATTGTGGCCCGTGGATATGAGTCAAATGCAACCTACAGAACTTATTTTTCCAGCAAGCCACATTTTTCCTTCCTTTGGCTGGGCCCTGCCCAGGAAGGACGTTTTCCTTGTTTTCTTTCATTGCTGTAATGACAAAGGCAGCAAGGCTGGCAGAGTTCCCAGACTCCAAGGTCACCTGAGGTTTACAGTTATGGTCAACATAAGAACATAAGATATGCCATACTGGGTCAGACCAAGGTCCATCAAGCCCAATATCCTGTTTCCAACAGTGGCCAATCTAGGTCATACGTACTGTAATGCAGCGAGGGCTGATGAAAACCCAGAGGAGAAAAAAGAAGCTGTTTTTCAGAGAAAAAAAGATGTGCACAAGTTGCAATATTCGCAGGAACCAGCTAGAGGGAGCAGGAGGGCATTCAGAGAGACTGAAGGGCCACGCCCAGCTGGTCACGAGGAACTGACAACCAGCTCCCAGTCCTCAAAGGCAGGAGTGCTTTATAAGGGGGGAGTGGAAGACTGGAGAGGAGAGAGGTTGAAGTGGAAACCTGATTTCTCTGGAGCTAGAGGATCACCAGGAGTGAGAGGTGACTCACCAGGAGCTGAGGAAGGACCTAAGGAGGGACCAGCTCAAGATAGAGAGAGAGCTGTTTGCCCGAAGAGGCAAAAGCACTGTACTAATTGCAAGCAGAAGCCAAAGGAGAATCATCTGGAGAAGCTAAGCCACGCTGAGCAGGAAAGCCAGGAGCTGGGCTTATGCAGAAGCAGGCGCTTACCAGGAGAATGGGTTCAAAGGCTGCAAGGTAGACCAAACTTTCAAAGAAAAGGATTTCATCAAGCTGCTGACTTTGAGAGGCAAGCAATTGAAGAAAGCCATTTACCTGCTTGTTCCTGCAATACAAGATATGATAAATATATGCCTATGAAGAAAGCTATAAATGTTAAAGACTATGGTAAAGCTGCTATAAAACCTCTAAGAAGAGAAAACACATTTAATCCTAATACAGCACATGGCCGACGCCCTAGGCTAGGCCAAGGACATTGGCAAGTACTGCAAGAGATGTACAAAACCCCTGGAGGTGTTTCCCAAGAGACTAGGGATACAGAGTCAGACATATCTGATTATGAGCCAATGCAAGTGGAACTGGCAGGAGAATTATCAGACCCGGAAATGGATTGTACTCTCTGTGTATCTGGTAGCATAGAGTCTTTGCCAGACTTGTGAATTGCTTGAATTGCTATCCGAGCATTCTTTAATTGAGTAAGCACTGCTATTCCTGTGAAATTCAACAGTTTTGCTTTAAACCCTGAGTTTTCTTTCTTACCTGAATTAAGGACATTTACTTTGAGTTGTAACCCAACAATTGGAACCACTGTGTAAAGGGAATAAAAGCCTTCTTTTTCCCACCACTCTGCTTTAATGGTTTCTTTAAAGATTGGAGCTAAAAACTTCAAGGACCAAGTGCCTTTTGGCCCTTAAAAGACTCTCCTATCTTAATATTAAAATTTTTATGTCCCACCTGCCCTGGCGTCCACTGGCCATCAGGGAGGCATGCCGACAGTGCCTAGCAGTTTCCCCAAAAGACACAGGTTCCATAATGCTTGTACTGGGTCAAGCATTGATATCCTGGGTCCCTTCTTAATAATGGTTTATGGACCTTTCCTCCAGGAACTTGTCCAAACCTTTTTTAAACCCAGCTACACTAATAGCCTTTACCACATCCTCCGGTAACAAATTCCAGAGTTTGATTACACGTTGAGTGAAAAAATATTTTCTTTTATTAGTCTTAGTTTACCCTGTAGCTTCATTGCATGTCCCCTAGTCTTTCTATATTCTGATAACGTAAACAATAGATCTACGTTTACCTGTTCCACTCCGTTCATTAATTTATAGACGTCTATCATATCTCCCCTCAGCCGTCTCTTTTCCAGGTTAAAGAGCCCTTCCATCCCCTTTACCATTTTGGTGGCTCTTCTCTGAACCTTTTCTAATATCGCTATATCCTTTTTAAGATATGGCGACCAGAATTGCACACAATATTCAAGGTTCGGTCTCACCATGGAACGATATAGAGGCATTATAATATCTTTTGTTTTATTTTCCATTCCTTTCCTTATGATACCTAGCATTCTATTTGCTCTCTTGGCCGCCGCTGCACACTGGGCCGAGGGTTTTAACATGTTATCCACAATGACGCCTAAATCTTTTTCCTGGGTGGTGGTTCCTAATGTGGAACCTTGCATCGTGTAACCATAGTTTGGGTTGTTCTTCCCTAGGTGCATAACTTTGCACTTGTCCACATTAAATTTCATCTGCCATTTTGATGCCCAGTCTTCCAATTTATCAAGATCCTCTTGCAATTTTCCACAATCCTCTTGGGTTTTAACAACTTTAAATAGTTTTGTGTCATCTGCAAATTTGATAACCTCACTCGTTATTCCTCTTTCCAGGTCATTTATGAATATGTCAAAAAGCAGCGGACCCAGCACAGATCCCTGGGGTACACCACTATTCACCTTTCTCCATTGGGAAAATTGGCCATTTAGCCCTACCCTATGCTTTCTATCTTTTAACCAGTTCTTGATCCACAGTAGTACACTGCCTCCTATCCCATGACTCTTTAGTTTTGCCAAAAGTCTCTGGTGAGGAACCTTGTCAAAGGCTTTCTGAAAGTCCAGATACACTATATCAACCGACTCACCTTTGTCCACCTGTTTATTCACACCTTCAAAAAAACATAACAGATTAGTAAGACAAGATCTTCCTTGTCTAAAGCCATGTTGGCTGTCTCCCATTAGGCCATGACTATCTACATGCTGAGTAATTTTATTCTTTATGATGGTTTCCTACTATTTTTCCCGGTACTGACGTCAGGCTCACCGGTCTGTAGTTTCCCGGATCACCCCTGGAACCCTTTTTAAAAATTGGTGTTACATTGGCGATCCTCCAATCTTCAAGTATTAGAGATGATTTTAATGATAGTTCACAGATTACTAATAGCAGGTGTCATGAGGTGGATCAGCCAGAGCCTATGGAAATAGGAAAAACTGAGCAGAACAGTTCTAATAATGACAGGCTAGAGCAGCACATGGAGCAGAGTTGCTATAGGCAACGTACACAAACTGAATTGCTAGGTGTGAGAGCACGCCCAAGCAGTAGGTTACCTCACAGCCCATTAGGTAATGAGGGACAGCTGGGAGGAGGCGGGGCTCAAGGAAACACCAAGAGTGACGCAGTTAAAATTCATTCACCGGAGGTTAGAGTCAGAGCCGACAGGAGAGCCGATTGGAGAGCTGGACAGGGAGCCAGAGCTTCACACGGAGTCTTACACAAAGTTCTAGAGGAAGAAACCCAGGAGAGAATACCAGGGATTTGCTTCAGAGAGCAGTGCACAACTGAACAAAAGCCCAGTGGACTTTACCACGAAGGTATTTCTGGAACCAGGCTGAGAAAAGCTGTGGGAAAGAATCTTCCTAGTAACAGGTACAAGGAGGGCAAGAGTTTTTATCTTGAGGATACTTTTGTGCCCAAACGAAAGCAGAAAGAGAAAGGCAGTGAGAGGCTTTCATCTTGGCAAAGCTCCATTAAGTTCCCTGTACTCAGAAGCTCTGTGAGAACTAAGCCAGAAGGTAGGCTTATTCCTTCTAGTATAAAGAAGCTGAAAGTAAGAGTTTTACCTACACTTATCCAAGAGTGTGTGGCTCTCAGGAAGGAAACTCTACTGTGTGTGGTAACCTCCCATTTTACTCTAGCAGAGGGGAGGAGGGGAGCTCTCTTAACCGAGAAGAGGGACTGTTTAAAAATAGCCTAAGTTACAATCCTAGGGAGTATAGCTCCGAAGAAGCATGTGAGGAAATGTAGTGTGGTTTCTGTGAGGAAACATCTTCTGAGTCTTGTATGGATTGTACGTTAATAATTTCTGATGAGATTTCTTCATTGTGCTGAAGTGGCTACAGAAATTCTGTTTAAGGAAAACAACAGTGAAGAAACTTGCTTGTTAAGGAAAAAAGGACTGTTTGAATTACCTTTTGTTTATTGCCAAGCTGAAGATACAAGCATGTATTTTGTTCCAGTAGTTTACCTTTATTTTATGCCAGAAGTATGGTTTTTGTCTTTTGTTCCAATGTGCTGAAAATTCACCCGGGAAGGGAAAATAAAAAGTCCTCTCTTTAAGCCTTGCTATTCGTCTACAACTACATTCTTATATTAGCTTGTGGGACTACAGTTCCCAGGGGGCATTTCAATACCTTCTTGATACCAACCCCCGCTGTTTAAGAAGAGGCCCCACTGTAGCTCCCATGCTTTAAGCCTCTGGGAACCTATAGGTGGGTGACACAGGTCTGCAATCTCATATTTCAGTTCTTTCAACACCCTTGGATGTATACCATCCGGCCCAGGTGATTTGCTACTCTTCAGTTTATCTAATAGTTGTAACATTATTGGCACCCTTGCACTTCAACCCCTTAATGTCCAATACCTCCAGAAAAAGTAGCCAGTGAAATGGTTTTGAACTATATATGCACACATATTTGACACATAAAAGAATCAAATAAAACAAGGTCAATTAAAAAAGGAAATAGCATAAAACTGGGACATTGCCAGGACATGATTAATGCCACCCTTATAAACAATTCAAATCAGTTTGAACAGAAGAACCACATTTCCACTGCAGTAAAATTAGACGCACCTGTAATCATTTGTCAGTACTCACATGACTTGAATCAACCAATGAAAGATAGCTCTAATGTTTAAAATGGCCACATTCACTCCCTGTTCTATTTTCACAATGGTGATTACAAGAGAGCTGCCTGAGACCAGGGAAATACTGAGGGAAGATCGTGCCCTGTGCGACTTGCACATCGGGTACGCGCCCCCCCCCCCCCCGTGGCGGGAGAGAAGAGGCGCGCCCGATGTGCAAATCGCCGGCATGCTAAGCAGATCTTTCCCTCCCTGCAAGAGCAAGAGCAGGGAGGGAAAGATCTGCTTTACATGCCAGCGGAAGGCTTAAGGGGCGCATTTTAGCTTTCTTCTGTTGCCTGCCACCGCTGAGAGAAGAGAAAGTGGCGGCGGCAGGCAACGGAAGAAAGCTAAAATGCGCCCCTTAAGACTTTGTGCCCTGTGCGGCTGCACCGTTCGTACAGGGCTAGGTACGGGCCTGCCTGAGACCGTCAGAAAAGCCATTATCACCAAACATCATACTTCAAAGGGATACAAGGCCATCTCCTTAGGATTGCTGTTCTACTGTTCACAATGTTATTAAGAGGTTTTCTTCTCATGGAACTATCAAGAACCTCCCAGGACATGATGGGAAAATTAATCCAAGACGTCTTTGAAGGTTAGTACGAACTATTGGAAAAACACAACGTACAACATCCAAAGAGCTTAAGGCTGACCTGGAGCAATCTGGAGTGGTACTTTCAACCTGCACCATATGCTGCACACTAAACAAAGAAGGATGTCATGGGAGAAGGTCAAGGAGGACCCCACTGCTCAAAGACAGACATAAAAAGGCACGCCTGATCTTTTATCAAACCCACCTTGAGAAACCACAATCCTTCTGGGAAAATGTTCTATGGACAGATGAAACCAAACTTGAGCTCTCTGGCAATGCAGACCAGTGATACAGTTACAGGCGAAGAAAAGTAACACTCTTCCTATAGTTAAATATGGTGGAGCCTCCATAATGTTGTGGGACTGTTTTGCTGCCTCAGGAACTTGAGACCTAGGTCGGAGGACCTCCAAGGTATTTTGGAGCAAAATGTGCTACCTAGTGTCAGAAAGCTAGGTCTGGGTCGAAGGTTATTGGGCCTCAAGGAGGACAATGACCCAAAACAAATATCCAAAACTACAAAAGAATGGTTAAAAAGGAAAAAAATGGACTGTTTTAAACTGGCCAGTAATGAGTCCTGATTTCAGTCCATTCGAGAACCTTTGGAAAGAGCTGAAATCTGCTGTTGGTAAAAGGAATTCTGGAAACATTCATGAGCTGGAACAAATCACAGTTTAAGAATGGGAGAAACTACCAGCAGACAGATGTATGAATTTTATAGATGGCTACAAGAAACGTTTGGAGGCTGTTATCATTGCCGAGGGTTGTGCAACCAAATATTAGTGAAGGGTGCCATTAATCCTCTCCAGGTCATATTTTGTTTTTTTCTCAGAAATTACTATGTCTACATTGCACAGACATCTTTTTTTGTTGTTGTTGTATACCATTGAACATACTATTAAAATATTATGACATACAGTTGCAATATTTCCAATTATTTCTCAAGATATTGTACACAGTGGAGGAGTAGCCTAGTGGTTAGAGCACCTGCCTGGTACCCAGAAGATCAAGGGTTCGATTCCCACTGACATTCCTTGTGACTGTGGGCAAGTCACTTTATCCTCCATTGCCTCAGAAGAAAAGGCGGCAATCTACTTCCGGTGATACATTGCCAAGAAAACCCAGAGGTAGCTGGGTCGCTATGAGTAAACACTGACTTGATGGCACTAAAAAAAAAAAAAATTGTACACAGCATACCTGTATTTATTTGAGTTTTCCAGCAAAGGCAATAATAAAGCTTAAAAAAGGAATTATATTTAGTTGCTTACAGAATACATCACACGCAGTCATAAGCAGTGTAGAATGCAAAATACTCAAAATAAACACAGACAATTAAAACATCCCTAAATACTGACAGCAAAAACTAATACAAATACCCTCAAGCCACATTGAGTAAAATGAAACTCCATCATATGCCTGCGCAAACAGCCATACTTTCAATCACCTACGAAAAACCACATAACTAGACTGTGTACAAAATGACTGGGAGTGTATTCCAGAACTAAGGGTCAGCACACATTTCTGAATGTGTTATTATGGTCTCTACAGAACACATAACTGGTATACCATTGGATTTTATTACGGTTCATAAATGGGATAAGAATTTGATGTAAATCTATTCTACATTAAAAAGTGAAATGTTTCCACCAGCTACTTGTATACTGAGAGCCAATGAGCTCTAAAATCTGTTGAAACTCACAGAACATTTGGACTGATATGGAGTTATGTGTTCACTAATGGGTGGTGAATGTAATATAACTTCCTTAACCATAGACTAAAAAAAAATGATGTGGATATTATCAGATTGATTAAATTGCTAATAGCCAGATATTAACAGTATAATAATGGGCCGGGTTAGGGAAAGGAGCAGGAGTGTCACAAATTATCCATTTAGCAGCTATATCTAGCCTCTAAATGGATAAATGCCAGCGTGGTCACTGTTGAACACATATATTCAATGCCTCTACCTATATGGATAGTAGCGCTGAATATACGTATCAAGTTAAGCAATAAGGTCGGCACTTAATGCGGTGACCATGCCACTTGAATATTGGCTCAGTTGTTAAAAACATTGCTGCTGCTGCCCCTCTCCATTGTCAGTCCCAGCAATGTGAGCCCTTGGAGGGTTGGCACTCTAGGTGACCGCCTAATGGTAGCGTCAGCCCTGGGAATCATGAATTAGGCTCCTGAGCACATAGTAAAAAAGAATGTACTTTCTCCCTCCTCCCTTGGAATCTATTTCTCTCCTCTTTTCAGCATGTGGCAGCCAACCTTCCAACCATATCTTCTCTAGTAGGCAAAGTCCTCTCCAGTACTGCAGATTCCTGTTTAGGCTTAAGGAGCAAGCCGTAACCTCTTATCTCTTTTCCATACTCAGACACAAAGGTGTGTAAAGCCTCTGTGAGGCTCTTACTCTTCACATGTAGACAATTCAAGAATAAAGGGATGATTCCATACTAGACATAAATAAAATAAAAAGAGTTTCAAGTGTGGGGAGGAGGCAGGGGCCTGCTCATTACTCTGCTCCCTAACCTGAATAAATATCAGGATTTGTAGGGAAATCATTGTATAAGGAAACTGGCTATGAAAGGGCTCTCCTTCTTAAATTCAGAGGGAAGCTGCAATCTAATATGGCATCTAGTAGGGTCTACAACTCCCAGAAGTCACTGAGGCTAAGCTGAGGAATTGGTTCAATGGGCGTGGCCCTGAGAGCAGGCCAAGTGCTCATTAAAATTAAATGGCTCTGAACTAAGGGAGGGAGATTTTCCCCAGAGAGACAGCTGTATGTGTGTGTTGGACAGCACAGGATGAACTCTCGCTGGTATGGGGAACAACTCTGGGACTACGCTGCACCTAAGGTAGAAAGTCTCTTTTGGGACTAATGCAGTGTTGTTGCCAGCTCAGAAGAGAATGGGTTAGAGTCCCATTAACCCTGAGACTAGAGAGTGGGTTAGAGTCCCATTGGTTCTGAAACTAGGGAAAGAGTCCCACTGGCATCAGAGATTAGGGAGTGGGTTAGAGTCCCATTGCCTTGAATGTGCAGTGTACTGGGAGCTGAAGGACCATGGAAAAGGTTTAAACCTGCCAGTTGTTTGTACTGTAAAGCAGTATAAAATTCAGGCCTGTCGGCCCGTCAGGCAGGACTGGACAGCAGCCCTAGCCCTGGGTTTGGGATTACAAGAAAACAGGATTAGATTGATTTTTGTTTTGTTTTTTTGTTTTTTGAAAAATGCTTTATGGAGCTGCACTGTGACTTATCTTTACTGAATAACTGACTGCAGAATTTATAAGAATAAGTAAGGAAGGCACCCCCAGAAGAAGCTGCTGCCTCCCTCTAGGGAAATGCAAGGACATCTGTGCTTTTTCCTTTTTGAGCTTCATTTTTATGTTTAAAGACTGCTCTAATAAAGCTGGGAATAGGCATCCCGTATATTTTCATTCACTTGGGACCAGAATCAACAGCCACTATTAGTCAGGGAGATATCCAAGAGTGGAATTGCCACATCAGAGTGCCCCCTGCTCGTCACACAAACTTAGGCATTGCACATAGAACAATACACAACTTCACAGCCAAAAGGAAAATTGCAAGCCATGAACCAAAGAAAACCATACCTCACAGTGTTGTCAAATGATCATAAGATGGGGAAGGAAGAACCAGAGCTCAAGTACCCCAAAGTTGCAGAATCAGTGACCACTAGGAAGCGAAGGGTAGTGGTGGTTGGTGATTCTCTTCTGAGGGGTAATGAGGCATCCATCTGCTGACCAGACTTGATGTCCAGAGAGGTATGCTGTCTGCCTGGTGCCAAAATCCAAGATGCTACGGAGAGTTTCCCGAGACTCATCAAGCCCACTGACTATTACCCAATGTTGCTAATCCATGTCAGAACAAATGATACTGCCAGGTATCCCTCTGAGCATATCAAAGGTGACTTCATGGCTCTGGGACAGAGGGTGAAGCAATTAGGTGCACAGGTGGTGTTCTCTTCAAGCCTTCCTGTTGAGAGTAAAGGTCAAGGCAGAGAGGCTCGCATCCTGGAGATGAATGCATGACTGCGTGAATGGTGTCATCAAGAGCGTTTTGGTTTCCTAGACCATGGGATGCTGTTCCAAGTGTTGCAGAGCAGAGATGGCATCCATCTGTCCAAGAAAGGTCGACACGTCTTCAGTAGTGGACTGGCTAATCTACTGAAAAGGGCTTTAAACTAGATTTGTTGGGCATGGGTGAAGAAAGACCCCAGGTAAGTGATACATTAAATGCCTTTATTGAAATGGGTAACAGAGATAACATATGGAAAGCAGTGTGTATAAATGCCCGTAACATGGGAAATAAGATCCCTGATGTTGAAACTTTGGTGGGAGTGGCTGATTTGGATTTAGTGGCAGTTACAGAAACATGGTTCACAGAAAACCATGACTGGGATGTAACTATACCAGACTGTATTCAGAAAGGACAGGGTAGGAAGAAGGGGAGAAGGAGTGGTTCAGTATTAGGACTAGGGCTGTTAGAATCCATTCAAAGGTGAGGGTCTTAGACTTTAGGAAGACTAACTTTGCCAAGATGGGCCAATACCTCAGGGAGTCGTTAGCGGGATGGGAATGGCTGGGGGATGTAGAAAAACAGTGGGCAAAACTGAAAGGGGATATTTTAAGGGCAACCAACCTTTTTATTAAAATGGTAAATAAAGGTAAAAGGAAAAGGAGATCACTATGGCTTTCGAAAGAAGTAGCTGAAAAGGTGAAGAAAAAGAGGGAGGCCTTTATGAAATACAAAAGATCACAGAGAGAGGAAGACAGGCATCTATATTTGGAAAAACTTAGAGAAGTTAACAAAGTAGTCAGGAAAGCAAAGATTCAAAAACAGGAGGAAATAGCCAATGCAATAAAATGGGGGGATAAGACATTTTTCAGATATGTTAGTGAGAAGAGGAAGGGCAAAAGTGGTATTGTCAGACTAAAGGGTGAAGGGGAGGAATATGTAGAAGCTGATGAGGATAAAGCGGAATTGCTGAACAAATATTTCTGTTCTGTGTTCACAGATGAAGAACCAGGAGCAGGACCTCAGAAAACACCCACAAACAGGAACAGAAGCGAGGGACATCTTGAACAATTTTCAGAAGACTGTGTTTGCGAGAAACTAGCTCAACTTAAAGTAGACAAAGTGATGGGACCGGATGGGATACACCCTAGAATACTGAGGGAACTTGGGGACGTTCTAGCAGCTCCATTGACTAACCTTTTCAATGCCTCGTTGGAGTCGGGAGTGGTGCCAAAGGATTGGAGAGAGGCTCATGTGGTGCCTTTACACAAAAGCGGAAACAAGGATGTGGTTGAAAACTACAGGCCAATTAGTTTAACTTCGGTGGTGAGTAAATTATTGGAAACGCTGCTAAAAGAGAAAATAGTGAGGTTTCTGGAGTCCAGTGGGTTACAGGATCTGAGGCAGCATGGATTCACCAGAGGCAGGTCTTGTCAGACAAATCTGATTGGTTTCTTTGACTGGGTGACTAGGGAGTTGGATCGAGGGAAAGCCCTAGATGTGGTGTATTTAGAACTGAGCAGCCTAGGAATGGACCCTAAAGTTACTTGGGTAGGAGGCGACAAAGAGTACAGGTAAATGGAGCTCACTCTGAGGAGAAGGATGTTACCAGTGTTGTGCCCCAGGGATCTGTCCTTGGTCCGATTCTTTTTAACATCTTTGTTAGTGATATAGCGGAAGAGCTGTCGGGTAAGGTTTGCCTCTTTGCAGATGATACCAAAATCTGCAATAGAGTAGACACCCAGGAAGGTGTAGATAACATGAGGAGGGATCTTGCTAAGCTTGAAGAATGGTCTAGAATTTCGCCGCTGGGATTTAATTTTAAAAAATGTAAGGTCATGCATTTGGGCTGCAGCAATCCAAGGGAGCAATATAGTATAGGGGGTGAAGTACTTTTGTCCACTAAAGAAGAGCGGGACCTAGGTGTGGTTGTGTCTGATGATCTTAAAGTAGCTAAACAGGTAGAAAAGGCGACGGCAAAAACTAAAAGGATGCTTGGGTGCATACGGAGAGGAATGGCTAGCAGAAAAAAGGAGGTGATAGTGCCTCTATATAGGCTTTGGTGTGACCTCATTTGGAGTATAGTGTGCAATTCTGGAGACCACACTTTCAAAAGGATATAAACAGGATGGAGTCGGTACAGAGGGTGGCTACTAAAATGGTTGGTGGTCTTCATTATAAAGCATATGAGGACAGACTTAAGGATCTTAATATGTACACCTTAGAGGAAAGGCGGGATAGAGGTGATATGATTGAGATGTTTAAATACCTCTGTGGCATAAATATTCAGGGGGAGAGCCTCTTTCAATGGAAAGCAAGCTCTGCTGCGAGGGGAAATGGAACGAGGGTGAAGGTGGATAGATTCAGGAGTGATATGCGGAAATATTTCTTTACATAAAGAGTGGTGGATCCGTGGAATAGTCTCCCAGTGGAGGTGGTAGAGATGAGGATGGTATCTGAATTCAAAAAAGCATGAGACAATCACAGAGGATCTCTAAAGGAAAAAAGGGAACTATTGTAGTTGTTGATATGGAAGGACAGACTAGATAGGCCATGTGGTCTTTTTGTTTCTATAACATATGGGAAGCTGGGACAGACCAAATGTCCAACAAGCACAGTATCCTGTTTCTAACAATGACCAATCCAGGTCACAAATAACTGACAGGTTCCCAAAGGGTAGACAGTGTAGGGAAATCTGACTTAAATCTGCCTTGGGTCTGCTTATATATATATTGGCTTCATATTAGCTTTATATGACTGCACCCTTGCCTGATGATATTATGGATGGCACAGAAGACAAGCATGTGGGTATAAAGGAGTAGATGTGGCCTGCTATGGAGGATTTGCTATGGAGAATTCTGGGTAACCATATTCTGCATAGGAGTATGCAAAAATATTGGGCCTAGCAGTATTTGAGCCTAAGCAAGAAACAGGCTAAGCCAGGAATGCAATGAATTCAAACTTATGAGCATAAACACACTCTCCTACCCTGAAGGTTTCAATTAGTGCCAGAAGAAGAAAATACACAGGAAGGGGCAGAGGTCACAGGCCATGCATAGATAAATAGACCTAAAAGCACAGAGGTCACAGGCCATGCATAGATAAAGAGACCTAAAAGCATAGAGGTCATAGGCCATGTATAAATGAGCAGGTCTAAGTGCAAGTCCAGATAGGTCCAGATGTACACATGTAAGGAGATTCTCCCCTGGGAAAAGTGTTGCAGAACCCTGAGGTCCTGCTGACATCTAAGTAGTTATGATGGATTCACTGAGGCTAATTTGAAGCAGACATTTGATACAGGGAGAAATGTATATAAGGTGGTTATTTTAGGGGAAGGAAGGGCAGTATTTTCTTCCCCTTCTCAGAGAAAGAAAATGCTGTCTGCCATCTCTAGATAGGCATTTGCTGTTTGCTATTTTATAATCACTTTTGTTATTCTAAATAAAAGTCTTTTGAGCTAAAGCAACTGCCGTCTAAGTAATTCTTTGATTGGTGATATTTGGGCAACTGTTGTGGGAACCAGAAGCCACAACAGATTCCATGTTGCTTATCACAAGAGTAAGCAGTGGATTTCCCAGGTCCTCTTTAATAATGGCTTATGGACTTTTCCTCTAGAAACTTGTCCAAACCTTTTTTAAACCCAACTACACTAACAACTTTTACTACATGCTTTGGTAATGAATTTCAGAGTTTGTGCATTGAGTGAAAAATTATTTTCTCTTATTAGTCTTAAATGGGTTACATTATAACTTCATTGCGTGTCCCCTAGTCTTTCTACTTTTTGATGGAATAAACAGCCGATCTATGTTTACGTGTTCTACTCCATTCATTAATTCATAGACCTCTATCATATCTCCCCTCAGCCACCTCTTTTGTAAGCTGTTAAAACCCTATGCCCAGTGTGCAGCGGCGGCCAAGAGAGCAAATAGAATGCTAGGTATCATAAGGAAAGGAATGGAAAATAAAACAAAGGATATTATAATGCCTCTGTATCGTTCCATGGTGCGACTGAACCTTGAATACTGTGTGCAATTCTGGTTGCCATATCTTAAAAAGGATTTTAACATCGCCGCCCAGCACCTGATCGGCGTCGGCAGTGGGAGCAGGCAGGTAAGCTCCTCCCTGCTCCCCCAACCAAGGTGGCGATGTTCCCTTTTAACATTCACGTCGATAACCCCTCCGATCCTCATATTTTAAAGCTCCTCTCCCTTACCTCCTCATATGACCTCCAACTTTGTTCCACTGCCCCCACTCACCAGCATGGCCACTGCCTGGATCTGATATTCTTCTCTAGCTCCTTACCCTCAAACCTCCGTAGCTCAGTTCTTCCCTTATCTGACCATCACCTTTTAAGCTTTAATCTTCATCTCCCGCTGCCTCAGCCTCGTCCTGTCTCCTCCAACCTATTTAGAAACCTTCATGCTATTGATCCCCTGGCTCTCTCTTCCACCATTTCTCCATTTCTTTCTTCCACTATGTCATCCAAATCTGTTGACGAGGCTGTAACTTCCTATAACGCTGCACTCTCCTCAGCTCTGGATGCTCTTGCTCCACCCACCCCACGTCCTGTGAGATGCTCTGTACCTCAGCCCTGGCTTTCATCCACAACTCGCTATCTACATTCCTGTGCCCGCTCTGCTGAGCGTGCTTGGCTCAAATTCCGCCTCCATGAAGACTTTCTACACTTCAAATTCATGCTTATCTCCTTCCAGTCAGCCATAGCTCTTGCCAAACAAGACTATTATGTCCATCTGACTAACTCTCTTGCCTCTGATCCTCGCCGTCTCTTTACTACCCTCAGCTCTCTCCTCATAATCCCTCCGCCTCTGACCCCTCCCTCCATTTCTGCCCAAACCCTGGCTATTTCCATGACAAAATCCACAAGATCACCCTCCAATTCCCCACAAAGTTAACTCTTTCCCCTCCTCCCCCTCTCCATTCCCAACTCCCCCCTTCCCTTCCCACCCTCTCTGCCTTCCCTGCGATCTCTGAAGAGGAAACTGCACACCTTCTCTCTTCCTCCAAACTCACCACCTGCTCCTCCGA
The DNA here is from genome assembly GCA_033557465.1 of Ichthyophis bannanicus. Lineage (NCBI taxonomy): Eukaryota > Metazoa > Chordata > Amphibia > Gymnophiona > Ichthyophiidae > Ichthyophis > Ichthyophis bannanicus. The sequence goes on from CM066038.1 coordinate 350,277,621, forward strand.
TCCTATCCCGACCCGTCTTTTAAGCCACATCTCCTCCACCATTGTCCCTTCCATCTCTCATATTCTCAACCTGTCACTCTCCACTGCAACAGTCCCTACAGACTTTAAGCATGCTGTGGTCACACCTCTCCTCAAGAAACCCTCACTTGATCCCACTTGTCCTTCTGACTATCGACCCATCTCTCTCCTTCCCTTCATTTCTAAACTACATGAATGTGCGGTTCACCGCCACTGCCTTGACTTCCTCTCCTCTCATGCCCTCCTTGATCCCTTACAGTCTGGCTTTCGTCCCTTGCACTCTACTGAAACAGCTCTTGTCAAGGTCTCCAGTGACTTGTTCCTGGCAAAATCTAAAGGCTTGTACTCTGTCCTCATCCTTCTTGACCTCTCTGCTGCTTTCGACACTGTTGACCATGATCTTCTCCTTGATACCCTGTTCTTGCTTGGCTTTCGGGGCTCTGTTCTATCCTTGTTCTCCTCCTATCTCTCCCATCACTCCTTCAGTGTGTGCTCTGGTAGCTCCTCCTCCTCTGCTACTCCGCTCCAAGTTGGCGTACCCCAAGGATCTGTCTTGGGTCCACTCCTCTTCTCTCTCTCCATACCCAATCCCTTGGTGCGCTTATCTCTTCCCACTGCTTTCAGTACCATCTGCATGCCGTTGACTCCCAGATCTACCTCTCTACGCCTGAACTCTCTCCGTCAATCCAGACCAGATCTCTGTCTGCCATTGCTGTCTGGATGCCTCGCTGCTGCTTGAAATTAAACATGGCCAAGACTGAACTTCTCATCTTTCCCACTAAAACCTCCGCTCCTCCTCCTCCCTTCTTACTCTCTGTGGATGGCTCTGTTCTCCTCCCTGTTTCCTCGGCACGCAACCTGGGGGTGGTTTTTGACTCCTCACTCTCCTTCTCCACACATATCCACCTCGTAGCTAAGACCTGCCGCTTCTTTCTCTATAACATTGTCAAAATCCGTCCTTTCCTTTCTGAACACACTACTAAAATGCTTGTCCACTCGTTGGTCACCGCCCGTCTTGACTACTGTAACCTACTCCTTGCTGGTCTCCCTCTGAATCATCTCTCTCCCCTTCAATAAGTTCAGCACTCCGCTGCACGTCTGATCTACCGCCAGCTTTGCTTCGCCCACATTACTCCTCTTCTCAAGTCTCTTCACTGGCTCCCTATCTGTTTCCACATCCAGTTCAAACTTCTCCTGCTAACCTATAAATGTATTCACTCTGTGGCTCCTCAGTACCTTTCTTCACTCTTCTCTCCCCACAACTCCCCTCGTGAACTCCGCTCTTCTAGCCAACTGCTTCTAACTATGCCCTTCTCCTCTACTGCTAACTCCAGACTCCGCTCTTTTCACCTTGCTGCTCCCTATGCCTGGAATAGACTGCCTGTCTCTGTACATCAGGCACCTTCCCTGACCCTCTTCAAATCTAGGCTGAAAGCTCACCTCTTCACTGCTGCTTTTGGATCCTGACTCACCTGTCCTCCTCCTCCTTCTCCCTCATTCTACCTCTTCTTACAACTTCTTTGTGTTGTCTTAATTAGATTGTAAGCTCTGACGAGCAGGGACCATCTCTTATATGTCTGTACAGTGCTGCGTGCGACTGGTAGCGCTTATAAATGCTAAATAGTAGTAGTAGTAATATAGTATTATTAGAAAAGGTTTAGAGAAGAGCCACCAAAATGGTAAAGGGGGATGGAAGGATACCCCTATGAAGAGATGTTAAAAAGGTTAGTGCTCTTTAACCTGGAAAAGAGATGGCTGAGGGGAGATATGATAGAGGTCTATAAATTAATGAATGGAGTAGAATGAGTAAATGTAGATTGATTGTTTACATCATCAGACTATAGAAAGACTAGGGGACATGCAATGAAGCTACAGAGTAAACTATTTAAGACTAATAAGAGAAAATATTTTTTCACTCAATGTGTAATCAAACTCTGGAATTTGTTACCGGAGGATGTAGTAAAAGATGTTAGAGTAGCTGGGTTTAAAAAAGGGTTGGACAAGTTCCTGGAGGAAAGTTCCATAAATCATTATTAAATAGGGACCCAGGATATCACTGCTTGACCCATTACAAGCTTTGTGGAACCTGTGTCTTTTGGGGAAACTGCTAGGTACTTATGACCTACATTGGCCACTGTTGGAAACAGGATACTGGGGTTGGGGCAGGACCTGCCACGCCTAACTGCAAGCTATAAGAACATAAGAAGTTAAGATATGCCATACTGGGTCAGACCAAGGTCCATCAAGCCCAGTATCCTGGACTTCAAATACTTGGATCTGTCTGGACATTGATGAGTGATGGGCATTTGTTTCCTTGAGATGTGATGATGACACTGTGAAGGTCTGGTGATGTGGTTAGAGCACTGCTCCAATAAATAGTTAAATCTGGTTTGAACCCCACTTATGCAGATCCCCTATATTGCCCTTTCCATTTTGGGAAAATAGTTTTTTTTTTTCTCTGTACTCATTTCCTTAATGGACCCAAGCACATATCATTGATCATGCTGTAGCCTGTACCTGATGACAGACACACATCAATGTGCTGTAGGCAGTGTTGCAGTACTTCTGTCCTTTCCTGGAACGTCATCAGCATTTCACTAGACCATTATGTTCCTTTTGGATGATGTTGTGACCCCTAGGCCAGCCACTGACATAGTGATCGGTGCTACATTTCACCTAGTTGGAGCAAGGATGAAATACAAATACTTAATGATCATATTTAAACACCATAACAGAATGCCCATAACTCCCTTGTCTTCACTTCTATTACCCCCAATGAAATCCAGACTTCGAAGAAACTGCTCTCAAAACACATACACTATACGAAACCACATCCGTAACACCAACCAATCAACCAGCGCCAGAGCCTTCTCATATGTTGCCCCTGCAATGTGGAATACCCTCCCGGATAAGCTAAGATCAGTCAAAGATCTCTTACAATTCAGAAAAGAGCTAAAGACTTATCTGTTCATCGAGAATTATGAAAATGACCATAATACGTCTCAAAACATGATACATAAACACACCTAATTCTCATTAATATACCACTGCTCAACACAAACTGCTCAGAATTAACCTAACACTGTACATAGTTGTCTGTATGATAGTTCCATATGTTAACTGTACATGGTTGTCCGTATGATAGATTCATATGTTAACTATACATAAGTTATTCTGTTCAATGTAAAATGTTTTGTTCAATGTAAACCGCCCCTGATCTCTGGAAGGGGTGGTATATAAAACTTGTTAAATAAAAAATAAATAAATAATATGACAATTAAATGCTCCGTATGACATTCTGTCCCTTTATTTTGACACATGATGCCGTTGTGTCATGCATGTGCAGTGTCCATCAGATGGCCATCTCTGGGACCAAGATACCATCCATTTGATATGCGACCTTGTGCTCGATGCACATTTCTGTAAGGTACAGCATTGAATTCTTGATGATGAGACACAATATGGCATAAATGAGCATAAGGCATGAGCTGAAACACCTCCATCACAGTTGCATTAGAAACCTGATCCAACATCACTGTACCTATGTGTCTGCCCCATGTATGTGTCAGTGCTGCAACTATCCACCTATGCACCACATGCACTGTGCAATAGTCTGATGACACATGCAGCCGTGCGCATGCACACCTTCTTCTGTTGTATATATATTGTGACAAGGAAGCCTGTTTTGAGCCTATGAGTATAGAAAAGGCCAATGACTTTAACTTAGAGAAAGGAGAAATCCCTGCAGGGCATGGATATCAGGCCCCTCATAGAGAAAGAAACCTGAGGGAGAGAAAGTTCAGGCAGCCACACCCTAACTCCTATGACATAACTGCAGGCTTGAGAGGTGATTACAATCACCTGGGAGGAGTGGAGGAAGGGCTGGAGCCATGGAGAGGGAAATATAAACCTCTGCTAAAGCAGAGGAAGGGGGAAGCTCTGAGGAAAGGAGAAACCTGGAGGAAGGAAGAAGCTCTGGGGAGGCAGAGGTCTCAGGAGGTTCGGAAGACTCAGAGGATTCAGGGGAATCAAGAGTGGAACCAGGAGCACCTGCAGAACTCCAGGAGAGAACCCAGAGAGGAATACAGAGAGCTGTTCCAGAGAGGCTGGAAGGAGACAAGGAACCGTAGTGAGCACAACCAGGGAGAACTGCCCAGTGCTTCAGGTACTGACTGTCTTTATCGGGGAGAGTTGAGCTCAGGAGAGACATTAGAACCCCCAGGGAGGCTGTATTCTGAGCACTGTGTCCAGAGCTCAGAACAGGACTCTGCCCTAACAACACCAGAGGATATGCAGATTGAGTTTGCAGGGGAGGAATTGCAAGATCTAGATATCCCCATGGACTGTACCCTGTGTCAAGCTACAAGCATGGAATCATTATGCTAAAGGCTAGCATTGAATGAGAAAGTCTCCTAGAAGCAGGTAACTGGACTTGAGCCAGGAATTGGGGTTTGAAGAAAACTCCACGTGTTTGCATGTCTCAGGAAAGTGCTGAGTCACGCTGAAGAGAGCTTGTGAACATTTGCTACTTGTTTTCTTATTTTGAGTTTAAAAATTTTCCTGAAAGGAAGGAGGGAAAGAAGAGGTTGTTCCAGAGGAACTGAGTTATTCTTTTGCTATTAAGTGCTTCACAAACACAAGGTTAAAAAGAAGTATTTTTACCTTGCTGAGCAGAGCTGTTTCTCTAAGACTGAGCAATGTTGTTAACCAGCTGCATGTGTTTAAAAGACTGTGAAGCAGTTATACTGATCTAAATGCTGTGTTGCAAATAATCCTGAATGGACAGAATTCCTGTGTACAGTTTACTTGAACTTTTACTTTAAAATAAATTCTGTCATTTGCCTTAACATCGGACCATGACTACACTTCTTCTTAAGAGCCAAACTACATGTCCCAGAATCCACCTGAGGAAAAGCTAGTTTATTTGAGCTCACCAAGAGAAGTTCTCCGTTACCTCGCCCCTCTAAGCCAGAGGCCAGGGGCAAGGGCGTGACAATATATATATTTATATATATATATTGTGGCGGTCGCGCCCCTACCAGGCGGTTGCCTAGTAGGGACGGGAAGCCATCTCAATTTCCTCTTTCCCAAGGATTGTAGTTGTGTTAAGGAGATTATGAACCGAGTGGTTGTTTTAAAGCACACAGGAATTTTATTAGCATCCGTGTCAAAAATGGGTAACAAAATCTTCAAAGCAAATGTACACATTCAGGTCAAAGCAAAATACAGGATTATTCTTCTCCTCTCAAGGTAACACTTGTAACCAGTGTTGTAACAATGCTATTTACACAAGCTTCACTTCTTCCCTTTCTCAGGCTTCCATTACTCAGCCTTCATGCACACATTACAGTCCATCTCAGAACAAACTGAAGCTAGGTCACTTTCTTGGCCTGCTACTTCCATGCTTTCAACTGAGCTGTAACTTGGCAATGCTTGTAAGCGTTCTGGCAGTTTATCCTTAATATTCTTTAGCAGATTAAATAGCCTATGCCACTGAATGACCCTTTCTCCTTTTGGTAGGATTTCACTGGGCTTTTCCTGTTCAGTGTCCCTGGCAAACCCCTTACTCCTATTCCGGGTTTTCCTAGGCTTTAACCTCTCTTCTGAGTCAGAGCATGTAACACAGGGTTTAGGCTTTATGGCTTTATCTCTCCTACCTTGGAGTCTGGTTGCAGCACCTTCCTGGCTGAGGCTTCTACGGCTTGGAACTCCCTCCGTCTCTGAGCTAGACAAGGACTCAGGGTAAGCTTTCCACTTCCCTTCCTGGGGCTTCTGCTGCCTGCAGACAGACCCTTCCTCAGGTGAGTCTAAGCACTCTTGCCTTCGCCTTCTTAAAGCCAACCTTTTCTCTTTCTCCCTGTTGCCAGTCAGCTTGGTCCTTTGCCTGGAACCTTCCCTGTAGCTTCCTGGGCTGCAGTGCTGGCTGCTCTTGTCTCTGCTGCTGCTCACTCTGTAACTGCTTCTTTCCTGGTTGCTGGTTCTGCTGTGTTTGCTGCCTCTGCAGTTTCTCCTTGGCTCTCTGCTGCTTCTGCAGTTCCTGGCCTTTCTTCTGGGCTCTCTTGCCTCTCTGCTGCCTCTGCAGTTCCTGGTCTTTCTGCTCACTTTGTTTGTTCTCTCAAACTTAAACGCTGAGCAGGGCAACTCCCTTCCTGACTCCACCCACTTGTACCTCCTACTCTTGCCTGAGGATGTCATGGGGTCTGGGAGTGGCTTAAACCTAGCACTACTCTCTTGGTTTCTCTCAGGGTTTTTGCTGTGATGTATGTGTTCTAGTGAACCCATCCCCCGAGAAGAAGAAAAAGTTCTTCTTTCTCCTTTATTTTCATGCTGGGCTGCCTCCTCCTCACCACAATATATATATATATATATATATATATATATATATATATATATATATATGTATATCTTGTGGATCATCATGTGTAGTGACAGGGACACCATGTTCAGCTCATGCATATTGGTATGGCTATATGTCCCCCTGTGATTCATCATGCTCTCTGAAACCTCAGTGTCAGGCTAATGGTGCTGGTGTGTTGTTGCATGTCTACATGATTCTTTCTCCAAAATCCATCACAACCTAATGTAGGTCTGCTGTGTCACAGCTATTTAACCTTTACTCTCACATCACAAATCCTTATTTCGCTGCAGGGGCAGAGAGATACCCCCATATGAGGTTAGTTTCTAAGTAGAAACCCCAGTGTAATATGTGAATGATGTAGACTATGGGATGCTGCAGGTGTTAGCACACCTATAGGTATACACAGGAGGTCCTCACAAATGCCTGCCTAATGCACAGGTGTCATCTGTCAATGACATTAAGGTGATGTGTATGTCGACTTGACCTGGACCACTGTCTGTGTCTGTCATGTATCACAAATGCATTGTGCTATCATGGGTCTGTGACATGTGAAAAGCTGGTAGAACAGGAACTTTTGACTGCACTCTGACCATAATGCTGTGTCTTTTGCCACTGTCCAACATGCAGTATGCAGCCCCTCTAATCATGAAGTCCAAGATGGCTGAGGCAAGGGCCACTGAGAACAGGAACACTGCAACCCCAACCATACAGCATGTGTGGCTGCAGTGTGGGAAATAATAGCCATGTCCAAGGCCTGTGTGCTATACAATGGATGTTGACAACACACTGGAAAAGGGAGTCACACATGAAATGCCAAAGCAATTTATTAACAAACATTAACTGCAGCCTTTTCCATATAAAAAAAATGTCACCATGGGCATCAAGTAAACCCTCAGTGACAGCGGGGACGACTCTCCTTGCCTGTTGGTATACCTTCCCCCCTATAAACCTCCCCTCTGGTGGTGGCTGGGCCTGGTGCTGGTGTTTGGCATGTTTCCATGAGACGTAGCAATGTCTTATTTAGACGGTTGGTGGTGGCAGCCATGGCCTGGAATCTGTCTGACATATGCTGGAAGCCCTCAGCCATAGTTTGAACAAGTGACTCCCGGTATTCACGCAGCTTGTCTCTGAGACCCTGCAGATCCTGACACATACCTGTGCAAATGACAGAGGCCTGGTGGGCATATGTGCTGAGTGAAGTCATAGTATGCACTTGTGACTTATGAATAAAGCATCTGTGTGGAATAGTGCTTGTACACAGCACATGTATGTCCAGGGTGGTCCATGCTGGCTTGGAAAAATTCAGTGTGCACCATGACAGGAGGAGGACAGGTTGAACTGTACTCGCGACAGAGAGTGTGTGAGTGTTGGAGTGTGAAAGCAATTGGTGGTCCCTGATAACGGTACTCAGAAGCATGGTCTTGGGTACCATATATGTGACAACACTGATGTCTATGAATATGAGCCAAAAAATGTCACAAAACCATGGGCAAATATGTTCTATATGACATTGGTCCCGAATTTGTCCCGCATGTACAACTCCTATTTATGTCTGGGCTGAACCGGATGTACAAAGGAAATAGAAAGTCTGATCCCATGGGGCATGGCTTACCCCGCTGGATCCAAATTGAAAACATGCCTGTATGTCCAGGCCAGGACTGTGATTCAGTCCCAACCTGCACGTACAGGCACTGACCGGCTACCTCAGTCTGGCCATTTCAATGGAGCCGTGGTGCCATGGCATTATGTTACAATGGTGCTGTGTCTCCATTTAGATGCCGCAATGCTGGACGCTGCAAAATAAAGTTACTTCCCTGCAGACCAACCCACAATCTAGCCCCCTAATAGCATGGTTAGGCTGCGGGGGATCAACTTTGGCCTCCCCAGCCCCATCCACGTCCCTGAGATGCCAAAACTAAATGTCCAGGGAAGTTATTCCACCCAGGGGCGCAATAACTTCCCAGGAAATTTCACCGGCCCTGGATGTAGAGGGAAGACATTACAATTGGGTCTGTATGTACAGGGCTGGTGAACACAAACTGTCTGCCCACTCTCTGCCCATGGGCCACCTCTTCGCCACACCCGACTAACTTCCCGTACAGCTGGTGTGGACATTAGTCATGCCCTGCAGCTGCAACAAATAGCAGGGATAGACACTATTTGTGGTTCAGAATCACCCCCATTGTGTGTGCAATGTATGTTGCATCACATACATTCTTAGGGTACTATAAAACAGCCTGGTGTGGCACATATGGCTCATTGAAACATACACTAATTGGACCTATATGTGCATATCCATTAAATGTGACCCTCTCAGCAGCTAAAACATATTGGGCATAATACACACCTGACAGATTTTCTGTGGTAATCAAGTTAAAAGCCTCCATATGTTGGACCAGGCCTTCCATCATGGTCCAAGGGTTTGTCCTGCCTTCACATGGCCCTTCCACAGGTGTCCTTCCACTGGAACCTCTCATCTGCTGCTCTACATCTTCCAAATTGGTAGGATCCATGGGATGGCACGGCTCCTCCACATCGGAATCTGACCCTGGGGTCAGGATTAATTGAAGGTTCCCACCAACACCATAGTCCTCTGGAATGTAAACCCCAGCCTCAGTCGTGTGCTCATAAGCATCATCGCCCCCAGGATCATCAAATGGACTGTGGCTTGAAAAAATGCTGCCAGCTAGCTCATCCACATCGTCCTCTGAATGCTCTGGCCCTGTGTCTGCTGATGGGGGACTGAGTGACTGCAGCTCAGCGGCGTCATCCTCTAACCTAACCAGGTTCTGTAGGTCTGAGAGGTCACCTGTAAAGAAATACATAGAAAAATGTCACAGGGAAGCATGGCCATGGTATGTGTTCTATTTGTGTTCCAAAGCATCTGATAGCGCATAGGGGCTGCATCTGTATGATATGAGGCATGCATGTGGTTTCAGGTGTGGAAAGGTGTGTAATGGTTGTGGGCATTGTGTCTGGCCATTTCATGGTGGCCGATATCTGTGCTTCATAATCCAATCATTGGTGTGCGTGGAAGGTGACCCTGCATGATAGTGTGTCCTGAGACGCACAAGGTGTCAAAGGAAAAGGGTGTGTATTCACATGTGAGGATTGTGAATGCTGGTGTATGACTGTGTTTGTAGTAAATGATTGAGAAAGGGTTTCAGGGATCTGTTGGGCAACATGTATAAACTGGGCATAATGGAATTTTGTTTGGTCACACTGCTGTGGTATGTGAAGAGGTGTAAGTGTCACTGACTGTAGTGTGTGAAAGATGTTGCAGGAGGAGTGTGAGAGAGTTCAATGCATGTGATGCTGGCCAGTGTGTAAGTCACATTGTGGGCACACAGTGCCTTGCCCAGAGGGTACATGTATGTCTTATGTGAGTGCCTTAGGAAACTGCAGCTATGATAGCATATGCTTGACTCTTTCTGTCATCTCCTACCATGTGCTGCTCATTACATGCAAATATTTGTTTGAATGTTAATACTCATAGGTGAATGTGTTAGCACAGATGTGTGATGGTGTTTGTTATATGAGGCCAATCCAACATGCCTCTATGTGGACATTAATGTAGAGGGGGAGGTGAAAGCGTTTTTAAGATGTGGTCTAGGCTGGGTGCTGTATTTGCTGTGTGAACAGTTGTGCATTGTGTTTTCTGTGTGAAGTGCTCAGACATATAATGTGATCTGTTATGTTCTGGTTTAATAAGCTGCCCTAGCAGCCTGTTTCCGATATCAGAGTTGTGGACCCACTGATTTTAAAGGGATACCGTCTCCAATATCAATCTTATGCTGCTAGTGAAGCTTTGGAAACCAGCCCATAGGTGTGCTGGGAGGCATGAGGACAAAGTGGTTGAGTGCCGGTGTCACAAATGTTTGCATCCCTCCGTAGTGCTGCCTGTATACTTGGTGTCTTGGCACTGTGTATTGTAAGAATGCTGAATATGTAGGTTCATTGTTGAAGGCTAGATGTTTGTCTGTTCCCGAAGTTACAGGAATATTGTAAGTGTATGGACCTGTGATAGGCCAACATCATCAAAGTTCATGTATATCAAGGGTAGTCAGAGAAGCAGCCTGGGAATTCAAGCTCTGTGAATGTGACATGTTGCTTGTGGGATGTTTGTCTGTCACTGTCTCGAGTAGGGCTTCCACATACCTGCATGTGGGTGTGCAGTGTCCAGCTCCTCGGACAGGCTGCAGATGTAGTCGGGTCCCAGCTGCTCCTCCAAGGGGCACAATGCAGAAGGCAGTGACCTGCCACCTCCGGTCTCGACTTATGGCGACGTGCTTCAGTCAGCTGTGCACGTATGGATCTTCTTATGTCTGCAAATCTTTTGTGCATAGCCACAATGTCACATGGCCCTCCCAAGGCTAACACAGCCTCACGTATCTTCTCCCATGTGGCATTCCTCGCTGTCATCGGTGTCTTGGTGCTCTGGATGCCAAATAACACCTCATAGTGTTCTAGCACCTGTTTAAAAAGTATCTCATTTTCTGCAGGGGTGAAGTGGTGTCCCCTTCGCCTCAGTGACTCTGGGATGCTTTTTTTCTTACGTTTCCTTACAGATGCTCTCCCAGTTGAACTTTGGCGAATCTCATATTCATGCGATAGTGTTGGACTACTCTGCGCACCAATCCTACCATCTCCATGTCCCACCATGTTTGCCAATGCAAACAGCACAGTGTGGATGTTGTATCCACACAGTCAGTAACAACTGGAACATGAGTGTTTGTGTCTAGTGTGGCACTGTGTAGTGCATGGGCCAGGTGTTGCACACTATCAGGGGTTAGAAACATCAACATTGCTCCACATAAAACTTTCCCCAAATAACAGTGCCCACTCCTCTAAGCCAAAAAACACACTGTGCCAAGTGTGCTATCACACACTGTGCTCACAATTGGTATACCTGTCATGTCATTTCAGAATATGTGAGCCATACATGTTTTTGCAATGGCAAGGCAGTCAATATGTGTGTGTGATGGCAAGTTAATCCATCTGTCTGATATGTAGGTGTGTCCAGAGGACACACCACATAAATACACAGGGATATGGACATGCTCCTCCATACATACACACCCACATCCCCTTGTCCCACTCCGTGGCCAATGCCATGCAGCAACATGGCTGTTACATTATCAGGCTGGATGCTCCTTTGGATCCATGCCCTGCATGTTATGCTGATATCCATGCGGGATGGCAAGGAGTGGTCCTGCAAAAGCATTGACACTACCACTGTTACATTACTATAGCACATGCATTATCACAACACTTTTCCCTTTTACTGATCCTACATCATGGCTATGCTGTGTACATGCCCAACCCTTTTCTGCTCTCATGCTCTTGCCAATGTCTCACACCCCTGTATCCTGTGTTCCATTGTGCACATGTACCTCAATATGGCAATGTAAATATCATCTGACAAATGGAAAACATAACCTCATAATAGCCCTGCTAACACACATCTCAGAAGCAGCTGAAATTGCAGATGGGACACTTAACATATGTTGGCCGTATGCCATGCCCATACATATACAGACATGCCCAGACATTTGGGTCAGCATCAGCAAATTGTGAGTCACTAAGGGCTGCAAGTTTTTGTACATTTATGAATGATATCAACACCAATGAGACATGTTGACATGACGATAGCTGTTTTGTCAACAGATTGATGACCTCCGCAAGAAGGCGCAGGAACTCCGGAGCCTGCAGCCTGAATATGTGCAGCAAGTGCACGATGAGACACGCCACACTGAGGATGGTGAGTATATGTGTTACACATGTCAGCCATGCATGATGCATGCTGGCTGTAAGCACAACACAATATGGTCATGTGCACATCATGAGTGTAATACACATACATACTCAATACAGGTCACATCACTATTCCCCCTGTTGTATCTTCTTGTGGGTGGATGCACCATGTGCTCTCACCTAGTGTTGCCAGTAGCCTGTATTGGGTATATCTGGTCACATGAACTGATGATGGGCACCATCGCATTTTCATGTGCAACACATTATCTGCAAATAGTTGCTACAATCATTGTGTCCCACATCATGGTGCTTGCTGCATTAACACATAGTGGATCATCTTATGCGTGAATACTGTGTCATGTATTAATGTGAGGACAAAGTCATTTCTTCAATTGATGGGACATTAAATATTGCAATGTCACCCTGTACCAGATGATCAACAGTCACATATACAAGATGTGGACATCCTTGCAAACTACACACAATCAGAAACAGCTACCATGAAGCATTCTCCACAGCAATTGCAGTCACATGGGTTTCAGCCTGGCCACCAGACCTTTTCAGCACAACTGTAACACATATGTGCATGTTTGCTGCAGGATATCTCACACAGCAGGCCTCACCTACTCAAATGACACACTCAGCAGAGAACCACAGTTGCAACCTCATCTATCAGCAACATGATAATATAGAGGTGAACATGTGTTGTGAGCAGCATGACCAATGCTGATTGTTTACATCAGAAATATCTACCCCCTTGCTGCACATCAATGGTCTAGGGTGAAGGTACCCACCTAAGAGCCATATAGCTGTCCCAGGTGGAATGTTGTGGAATAACAGGACAAAAGGTGAATTTTAACAACAGCAGTAGGCAGCTACCTGTGTGGGAGGTACCTACTGTGCGCCACATATCCCCTTTTCACCACCAGCACATAGGCCATGATGGACAACAGGAAATTGTGTTTGTCATACTCAGGGAATGGCTGCAGCACATGATGTACTAAGATGCTGTTGTAGCTGATGGTATTGGTACCATCCAAGACCAAGTGCTGTCCATAAAAAGAGATGCATTTATCTGTGTAAAACCAGGGAGCCTATGACAATAACACAACAGACACAATATGTAGTCCGAAAATATAGATATATTTATATTAGATGTGTAAACACAAACCAAAAAAATATACAATGTATCAAAAATAAAATAAGTGATTCCTCTCACATAAGGTATTTACACAAAAAAATGAACACAAAAATAAAAACAAAAGCAGCTACACATTGCAGCATGCAGCTTTCAGGCACATTTCAGCAGGTAAGATATAGACCTACACATAAGGCACAGAGCCACCCATGACTGGACTCAGTGTTCCATTGGGGGCCAGGTGGGGGCCCAGACACACCAGGTGATATCCACAAATACCTTTACAGGGATGTACATTCATATGAGTGGTCACTGAAGTGCTGCAGCTCCCACAAATTGTATACACAATGTGGGCCCTTCGGGTGCACAGCAAACATACAGTATGTTCAACCAGATCTCAGAAACAGCACCCTACAAATGCTCTCAGCCCCTCAGTGCCTTCCCAGATCTGTTGCAGCACTTACAACCGTTCATGACAGATGAGATTCATGGGCCTGTATGTTGATAGACCAACCCATATGATACACCTTGCTGCTGTGGGTTGACATAGGCATATCTCATACAGGTCTACTGTAACAGAAGATGACATGTGCAGGCATATGACATTGCCATATGTGCCTGTTAATCCCTTTCTGATGAATGGTGCAACCAGTGAGATCTAGACAACACAGATGTAGTTGGTATGGCATTGACTATAACCACTATGTTGCCCATCCAAATATACCTTCTCTGATGGGAATCATACCATGCTATGACACAGAGCACACATATTAAGTGTGAAGGGGCAGGCAACATCACTCCAGCAAAGGCATGTTGAGATAGATCTCTCACATTGATCCTACGATCATGACCTTGATCTAGGACCTTCCTGGGGAAATCATGACAGCCATTGTCCCATAGTGGACATCATGTCACATACACATTACTGAGATTAGAAGCATGTACAGAGAGAGAGTCACAGAGATGGCAAGTTGCCCATCATTTGACAATGTCACAGAAACACAAACAATCATGGTGAAGGTTTCACAATGGTCCTCAGCCTACATGGGACTATATATGCAATGGACCACGTAACAACCAACCTTATACCAACTGCTCCTTTAGAGGACTGTGCCCATATGAGAGGCTGTGTGGCTATTCACTGGGACATACCCAGAGATGTTGCTTTGTAGATGGCTGTGTGTTTGGTGTAGATTCAATGTGGCTTGTCAGACTGCATCCTTCCAAAGTAAGACTTGCTGTTTTCTCTGTGTGTGTTACATGACAGTTGGTGAACTGTTGTGCATAATGACAGTGCTCAGCTTGACATTGTTTTTGACTACCTTTCATTTGCACAAGCATGCATAACATGTTAGCTACTTGGTCTGTGCTTCTGCAAGGGTTCAGAACATGTCTTCCCTTTGCACATGAGTGATGCCCCATAGTTGCTGTCCTTCATGACTGGCATTAGCAAGGAGGGAGTACTGTGTAGGTGCGGAGGCGTAAATGTGGACATTATCTTTGGTCATGGTTATGTGTGACAAGAAATGTAGGGCTCATTGGTACTGGCGTGTGGAACATACAGGGTGGTACTAATGCTATCGGCCGACAATAGTAAAATTTCTACCACGCGGTACTGATGCTACTGTGCAGTAATGATGGTAGCACACGGTAAGTACAGCGTGCTGATGCTACTGCGTGCCAAACACATTGAGACCCAGGTGTGTTGTGTTTGTTAAGATGACAGATACCTCCCTTTCCTCAGCACAGTATATTTAAGGCATAATGCAATGCAGCTCCCATTGACCAAGATGTCTCACTTTGTCCTTGTGGTTGGTGGAGTACGGTGCTCGTTTGCAGAAGGAGATGGTGCACCAGGGAGTGCGGCAATGGGCAGGGGTGCAGCCCTGCAGCAACACAGGCCTGCAGCTGTGGAGGGTGCTGAGGCCGGGTATCGGAAACCATGGCACTGTAGGTGTGCAGAGGTCTACCCCAGATAGCCTTGCCTCTACAGGCTCAGAGCCATCCTCCATTGCATGAGGGAGGACCAGAGCACAGAGGCTATCATGGAGCTCTATGAGGATCTGAGATCTGACCTCAAGCCTCTGATTGCCGGTCTCATGCCATACCAGGGTTGGTGAAGCTTCTGAGTGCCTTACATTTCTTTGTCTCTGGCTGTTTCCAAACATCTGTGGCTGCAGTTGGAGATATGAGCCATTCCTCCTTCTCACGCTGTCTCCACCAGGTACTACAAGCCATGATCAGCTGGATAAGGAATTACATTGTGTTTCCTAATACTAGGCAAAAATGGGTGTCCCCGAACCAGCAATTTCATGCAAATTGCAGGGATACCACATGTGATGGGAGCCATCGATTGCATACATGTTGCCCTGGTGCCACCCAGTGACAGGGAGGCAGTGTACCGCAACCGCAAGCACTAGCATTCCCTGAATGTGCAGGTGGTTTGTGATCCAAATATGCATATTCTGAATGTGGTCCATAGGTTTACAGGGTCCACCTATGACTCCTATATCTTGCATCACTCAGCAATATTCCAACAGTTTGAGGATGGACTGTATGAGGACTGTGTTCTGCTGGGTGAGTAGGATTTCCCTTTCTACTGGGTGCATAATGTGTCTGAACTACAGGTAGCATGGCTGGTGTGGAAGATGTAGCAAAATCACAGACTTTTTTCTGTTAAAAGGTTTATGGTAAGGGTCACTTACCTGGAAGACACATGGCCTAATTCATGTTTATGTTTCTATCTCTGACATCATGTAAAGTGTTGTTTCTGCCCTGCAACATCAAATATCAAGCAGAGACTGAGTTCTAATCTGTTTCTTCATTCCAAATGCATATTGTACTCCTTTGAATCATAGGTTTGTTAGTTGTGATGTGACCTTCTGCAAAATATATAACCTATCCTTGCTCTCTCATCTGATCAGTATCTCCATACTGATGTTCACATAGATTTTCGTCATATCAGGATGATATGTGTGCGCTCTGTGTTTCGGATATGTTTTATGTTAGATCATGGGGACCCCCTTGACCGTTAAAACACCAACATGTCCATGATGCCAGATGCTGTGTATTAGTAATCCTAGCCTCTGTGGCATTTGGAGTTTATATCTGCCTTAACAGGTACATCTGAAAACAATTGATGTGGTCATCTGTAAATATTTTCAGTTGTGTGCTAGGCAAAATGAGTTTTGCAAGTTTTACATCTCCTATCCTGAATGTCTGCATTTGCACTTAATGACCTTTCTGTTAACTCCCTATTGTTATCTCTTAGCAATCATTGCGTGTTAGGCACTTGCAGACTGGTAATATTCCTAACAGGTATGTTTTCCCCTAGAGAAACTATTAAGCTGTAATTGATAGCACCTGTCGCACTTTGACCAACGTTTATCTGTGCTGAATCAGGACTGACAACATTTAAAAGAAGATGTCATCCAAACAACAATGATTGTGGAAAGGGCAGATAGGCATGTCCATTCTGCATGGGGGCTGTTTGCAAAGGGCCCTGCACCTTGGAGATGCAGACAGTACCAAAATGCATATAATGTCACAACAGTGGCAGAATCAGTGCTAAACAGTCAGTCACCATCTCACTTATGGATATAGCTGCCTAGCTGCTTCATTTGTCCCAAACAGACTCAGGTGGATGTATTCATGTGTGGACCAGTGTGAGGACATATGTTTCTGGCATATAATGCCTTGGGTCAGCCAATCCACCTGCAGGCCACTGGAAAACCTATGACACTGTATTCAAGTAGAAAGTTGCTCTTCACCTCAGCAGCTGGGCACAGATGACCTATGGTCTGACAGTGTTGCTTTTAGCAAAGCTGACAGGCCCAGACCTCCTTAGGGAGAAGGAGAATGGAGAGGGCCTAGGACCTGAGATGCTAAATTGCATGGTGATTGCAGGGTGGGAGTGTTTGGTGATTGTAGCCATGTTGTTGGACTAACTCTCCTCATTTTATCCCTGACCAAAAGAGTGCAACCTCACAATGCCTCAAACACACACATACACTTTGGGTGAAATGAGATGTGGATTATGGACACTCAGTTACAATGTTATTCCAAAAGCCAAATACAGCATTCTCTTACCATCTATCCAGTTTTGCAGAGGCAGATAGTGTAAGACAGTGAGAACAGAGGCTGAGTTATTTTTCATACTCTGTATGAATTAATTTATTTTCCCCTTCTCTCCACCCTGATGATACCAACTGCTATGCATATATAGATAGATAGATAGATTACTCTAGCCTGTCACTTAGCTGTACTGGGTGACTTTTTATGATACCATGATCTTTTTGGTAGATCATGCTATCTTTGCTTTACAAGCACTTTGGAACTATGTACATCTACAATTTGCTTTGTTTGTAACCCACTTTTCCCTCCCACTGACTAGTATGTGGTGGGAATATGTCCTGTCTTTGGATGTTCCATACCTGACCCAATGCCATTATTTCTGCCCCATTGTTTGGCAACTATCTCTGCTTTGTAAAGTTAGTGCTGCATCCAAACAATGTTCACAATTACTTTTGCTCTTACATTACGTCTGCCTGCCGTCAATATGGTATTATAGGCTACAGGAGTATTTTCAGGAGGTGATGTCAGGTGGCCTTCCAACTCACTCCAACAGTGGCAGGTACTGGGTGGGACTGCAACCTGAGGTGAGGCGATGTTCAGGGAATGCTTGAAAATGATGGGACGTGGATCGTCAACATGCAGATGGCAAATCTAAGTTCTGAGGGTTGAAGCAAGGGGCAGGGGGTAAATGTGATGACAGGCATCTCTATCCTGACTTTGTGTGTACACATATGTGACGTGTTCATTTGTCGCATTTCCTTTCTGCAGGTGATGTAGGATAAGGGTGTCATGCCTGGTTGCTGACCTCTGTGCGTTTTCCATGGTCACTTGCAGAGGTACAGTACAATGAGGCCAATGCCTCCACATGCTCTGTCATTGAGTTCCTACCTTTGGCGTGTTGAAGAGTCGCTTCAGGTGTCTGGATAAAACCGTTGGGGCCTTACAATACGAACCCATGACTGTTGCCAAGATAATTGTAGCCTGCTGGATCTTGCGCAACATTGCTGTCAGGCATAATATCCCAGTCAACATTAATCCGGATCTTGAGGAAGATCCGGCGTGCTGTCCTGTACATGATCATGGAAACACATGTGTGGGGGCAGTAATCAGGCAATCTCTGTACGAGAGACTCTTCTCATGTAAATTGAAGGTATTTCTGGAAATGCATCTGTGTACAAATGGGCTTACTTTCATGTGTGCCTCATGCCATGACCCTCTGATGTGTGTGCCTGATGTGTTTGGGACTGTACAGAATCCAGTTACAGGGGATGACTCAGACTGTTCTGGTGAGGTACCTGATCATGCCTAGACACTCTCCATATGGCACAGTGTTGCTCAGCTCCAGACACATGAAAAGGTGGAATTGTTTTTGGACATCTACATACTACACAGAGGCAGAAGAGGTATGTTATAGGACTCCGATAGCTGCATACATTACACAGACATTACTTGCTCATGCTAAAATATCGGTGTGCTAGCTCAGATGCCGTGTTCTTCTTCCGTATTGGCAATCCTTGCACCTAATAATAGAGCTGGAACACCTATGATGTGTGACATCACATGTCTTCACGGTGCCACTAAATGCATCTGTGATATGTTTGTCCACCTATATGATGTCTTATTGTCCCGTAACTTCACTGACTGATACCACAGTCAGTGAAGGCAATGTGTTATTGTTTCTGTAAAGAAGATGTACCATAGATAGTTCAGAACTATGTCATTGATAATGTGAGTTGCAACTGTATGTAGACATGCTATCTGTACATGTGATGATTTATTCGTGGTGGATAAACACAATGTCATGTAATGCTTCCTTTCAGATGTTGAGTCTCACTACAAAGGCACAGGATATTCAAATGGAAATATCAGCTTTCATTCAGGGCAGTGCTGGCAGAGATTGCAGGCCAAACAGTCATGATGCGATGTTGAGAGCCCATGGCAAGTGTCACACCCTCATCGGGCCCCTCCGGTGGAGACTGGTATTACAGCTTAACACCTTTTCTTGGCTCTCTATATGTTATAGATAGCCCTGCCTGGCCCTCTGTGGGTGGTAGTTGTACCGTCTTCTTGTAATCACTCAAACACACAGTTCACACTTTAAATCAAGGGCTTTATTCCCCGTCCAATGAGGTATTCTTTTTCTTGAAGCACAAAATAATCAAAAGCCACTCTGGCAAATAACAGAAGTAAACATTGAACAAAAATGCTTTCCTCAGCTTTAACTTTTTAACAAAAGAAAAACAGTTCTCTTCATGAGCACTTAATCCTTTTCTTTTGGCTGATATAAATCAATCAGGATTCAGTTTAAACCAGGCAACTTCTGCCAGTTACTGTGTTGCTGTTTAAACCCTCCTTGTACATGTATTTTCCTATCTCAATGAAAACTCTTCTTCTTCCACTGTCACTAACGAGCATTCCATTGGTTCAGTGTTATCTGGTACATTAGAAATATCCTGTGGCATTAAAGGATAACCATTTGTACATACGTTTTCTGTAGCAGCTGTCCTGCCGAGCTCACTCTGCTTAATCACGTCAGCTACGTGATTACTTCCTGGCTCTAGGCTAAAACACTGCTGGGTATTACCGTATACTCTGGATAATGGCTTGTAAGAGCACTCCTCCTGTGTAAAGCTATGAGGTAACTGCCCATAAACACTGGTATTAGAATCAAACAGCTTGTGTCTTGCCTTGAATGGGTTAAAGGCTAATTCCTCTGATACAGCTGTGGGAGTTTTCAGTGCTGGCAACGGCACTCGAGAGAAGTCTGAGCATTTAAAGTTGCTAGCAGAATTATAAGGTAAGAGACCTTCCTTTCTCTTGTAACTGCCCGTACACGGAAAGAAGTTGTTTCCTTTTCCCTTTATCTCTGCTCTAGGCTGGCTTCTTCTATTAATCCTGGACTTAGCCCATTCGGGTGTAAAACAGTCCTGTTCCACTTTGAATGCCTTGCTTCCTGCAACAGGATTCCTCCCTCTTCTCTTCTGGCTTTCACACACACTCTGTGTTCAACAGCTGATCTCCACACGTACTCACATAGTCCTGAGACTCATTCAAGCTGTCCTCTGGTATACGTTGCTGACACTCTCTCTCATTTCCTTCCTTCCACCAACTTTGGTCCTGGAGATGAGATTGGCTTATAGTGTTTCTTTCTCTTTCCCTCCGTTCCCACGACTGAGGTTGTTGCTTCCACCTCTGTCCGTGCTCACTCTCCCTCACTGCTTGTGAGTGTGCCTTATGTATCTGTCCCCGGGTTCCACCCCTTCTCAGCTGATCCCTATCAGGTAAATCAACCTCCATTCTCATGCTGGCTGGGTGTGTCTTTTTACCCTTTTCCCACGTGTGCCGTGGTCGCTCATAGCAACTATTTGACATGTTTTTGTTTACCTCATCAGGTTCTGCCTGATTTTCTCCGTTAATCTCCATTTCCTCTGGGTCCCCTGGGTTTACCTTGTGACACAAGGCAGAACATTGCTATCAAAGTGCTGGACCAGGCTATTCTGAAGGGATACAAGGATATGGCAATATAGGTCACACATGATAGGAGCTGCCCCTTGCCACTTCCTGGCTCTCACACTAACTTACTATGAATTCAGCCATATTCATCACCAAACCTAAGGGCTTTGGGTAGACATCCTTTGCTGCATGACAGGACTTGGAGATATGTGCTGTCCTCCACACACCAATATAGCCAGGGGCTCAGAGACTCCTTGTAGCAGACATTGCAGCTGCAACAGCATTTAGAACTGCAGTGAACCAATCCTCAAAGTCATTAAACGTTTGCCTGTATTACCGTGTCAATGCTATGACTGTATCACCAAGCACAAATGGTTTGGCCAAAACAAACATAATATTGGGTGTGTAGCTGTAGAAGAACATTGTGTATATGTTATGTGATTTGATATATACCCTTGATCAATGAATTTCAGGGGTACAGACTGTGACACATCCCCATAAGGTGTCCCACAACAACCTGGATATCTCATTACCCATATCCATGAGTGATCCTCTGCATATAGGGTCTCACAGTGTGGTTTGTGTATTCACATTGTGCAAATGTGCGTGTAAGGATATGTTGTGACTCTGTAATCAGTCTTTGTGTGAATTTATTAAAAATTACTATACCATATATCTCTTATTTAGCCAATCCACAAACTATGTACACATACTTTTTGGAGAAATAATCTGTCTTATTTGTATTCTCTGCAGCCAATAGAGTCAAATGTGTGCTTCATCCTCTGCATCTCATGACAATGTGTCACACACCTGTCAAAGGACATTTCATTATGTGCATATCAGGATCCTCAAACATTGCTTAGATGAGTATTCCATATACACTGGATTAAATCAAAGCAGCATGGACATGGTGCCATACTGGGACATTGCAAAGCTGCTTTACTGAGCTAAGGATGCATTTGTGAAAACATATTTTGTATCCCTGCGACTCATGCATGGCTCATAGGAACCTTCATTTTTACATTATGGTTCATGGTGCACATTTTGAAAGTCATTTACAAAGGTAACATCCATAGTTATCTGTGTAAATGGCTTCAGTGTGACTTTTGAAAGGCGCAGACTCAGGTGTTGATTTTGAGAAATGGCACATAATCCCATACCATGACCATATGCTGCATTATTGGAATCGGGATGTGTTTGATGCATTCTGTTGTAGGGCAGGGGCACAAAATGACATTTGGCAGTTATCAACATTTTGGTTGTCAACACACAGGTTCAGAATCCACATGACATGTAGCAAGATCCCTCTTAATACTCAGATATATTTCAAGGATGCTCATTACACTTGTTCCAAACTGTGCCTACTGTGACCCAAGCAGATGAATGGCCCACACAGTGAGTAGACTTTGGAGATGGAACCCCCAACTGTGGAAGGCTGTACTGGGCGGCTTCCCTTTTTTGGTGCACATAGAAGCTCATCCTACAGGAATGATGTGATTGTATAAACCTGCTGTTACAGTACATTGCTTGCAGAGAGATCTACATTCCCTTTCTTTGTCAATCTTTCTATGGTTGCTGGTGTGCAGGTTTGGCACAATGGTTAAATCACTTTCTTTCTGACACTCTAGACCTATGGTTTCATTCTGACATGCTCCCTCTTTATGTGTTGGAGGACATGCTGTCCAAAAGGATGATCTTTATGCACATCTCCTTGCACCGTTGGTCCTGTTCATTGTGTGGTATTTGATGCATACTCTTAGCACTCTTGACTATCAGACTGGCAGCATGTAATGCTTCTGCTGTGACCCATTAGACAGTATTGGTAAGATGTCCACAGCTGTTGCATGGCTGACACAAGGCAAATATTGCAGACATTAGACCCTGCGAGAGTGGGCCATTGTGTGCCACCATCACATATATACGGAACGGGCAGCCACATCCTACAGGCATCATCTGCATTTATGTGGTTCTTTTACAAAATCTGAAAGATACATATATTTCCTTTATTAGCACACCTTGCAGTTGTAGATGGTGTGCATGTTCAGCATAATGGTAGCTGCAGTGTCTTTAAACAGGACAGAGCAGGGTTCACTTCCCTGGGTTCCTACTTTTTAACACATTATACAGTCAATACGTTATAGAGTCCAGACAGGTGCAGGATACACAATTAATAACATATTCAGGTCCCTCTTAATGCTCATATAGATTTCTCCCATGGTCTTTACACTAGTGTCAAACTAGCCGTACTGTGACCCCAGCTGATGCATGGGCCACTCAGTGGGGTGACTTGGAAGATGTGACCCTGAATGGGGAATGTGATCATCTGCACCTTTGCATATCTATAGTTCACATAGAAACACATCCTACAGTAATGATGTGAATGTATAAACCTGTTGTTACATAGCTTGCAGAGAGAAACATTCCCTTTATTTGTCGGTCCATGACCATGAGCAACCATATGAACTACAGCAATGGAGCCCCAGCCACAGGGAGAACCAACTGCGTGGGGACACCCACAGAGGAACAGGGTCATGCACTAGAATGTAGTGCCCCCAGCACCCAGCTCACTATGTGGGATGTCTGTCTCTCACATGCCTCCCCCCATTCAGGCTCTCTTTTAAAGGTTCCAGCCTCATACAATTATACATAGGGAGCAGGACCACCACAATTATATAGCGCCAAGCTAGTGCCCCTTATAGCCTGAGTCATAATAGAACATAGTGTTCCCAGATCCTTAACTGCAATAACTGAGGTTCCCATATATCATACAACCCCAATCCTTCTATTTATCAATTTTAATAAAACTAGCGCAAATAATGCCTACTAATTGTTGTACAAGTATTTTGTTGTGCCCTATATCCAGTACCCTCAAATACCTGTGTAACATGACCATGACCAGAGCTGCCTTTTCAAAATCTTCAGATAGTTCTTTGTGTGGTAAGGTCGCACACACATCTGCCTACATTGCAGATCGCCTGCGGCCCAAACACCATCCCAGAGCAGTATCCTATAAAGTAAGATCTCCAGTCATTTGTTGGGAAAAAGAAACTTGGACCCCCAGAGGTCCTTTGCGCCTTCCTAGTCCCTTGGAGAGGTACTCATTGAAAGACCATCCACAAACGCTGAGGCCTCCGCTGCTGAGGTAAAGTAGATATGCCATGCCTCATGCTCCACTCTGAGCTTTGCCGGGTATTGTATTGTGAACCGGATCTCCGCTGCTGCTAGTCTCCCACAGGTCGCTGCAAATGCCCTTCATTTCTGGCTAAACTGGGAACACAAGGAGATCCTGAAACACAAGGAGATCCGTTGAAGTTTGAGTCAGTCCTCGCCTCGCCCGCACCACAAGAAGTACCGCTTCTTTCTGAACATAGTTGTGAAAGCGGGCTATGACCACTCGTGGTCGATTGGCACCCTCGCGGCGCTGCCCCAGGCGATGTACTGGCTCCAGCATGATGTTCCCACAGTCGTCCCCTAGCTTTAATGTGGTGCTTATCAAAGCCTCCAGGAAGCCTCGGAGTTCCTTATCCACAACTGACTGGCTATTCCAACAAATCATAAGTTCTTCCGTCGGCTGTGGTTCCCTAGGTCATCCAGTTTTTCACTCTCTGCTGCGTTACAAGCATTTCCAGTTTCTGAAGGACTTGAGAGTGGGTTTGCTGCACATCCTCTGTGATGGATATGCGCTGCTCTGCTTCCCAGTCGGCTACCCACTTCCGCCACTGCCTGTACAACCTGGGTTAGTTGGTTCGAAAGACCAAGCAGCCTGCTTTCTAGTGCATTAACCACCACCTGGGACACCTCCTCCACCAGGCTTGCCACCGCTTCCTCTGACATTTTTGGTGAGGCCGGATCCACCATCTTTGATTCAAAGTCATGAGGTTTCTCCTTTCGGGTGGTTCGGGATGCCATTCAATATTTCAAAAAGTCCCGGCTCGGCTATAACAACAGTCCACTTCACTCACAGCATGGAGTATTTCCTGAGCTTTTTTCACCATATCCTGGGTATACTTATAGTACATTTTCTGGCGGTATGTCCCAGAGCTGAGATGAACACGTCCTACCGTCTCACCGCATCACGTGATCCCTTTGCTATTTGCATCTTAATTATAATAATTTGTTTAGCTTTATAAAGTTATTTATTTACTTAAAGATGCTAAGGAAATGGGGATACTCGAACCAATACAAATATGCCTAACAAGTTTAAAGGACATTGTTTAATGTTTACCTCCAGATGAACTACAGACTTAGAATTAATCTATTCCTAAATCCTAATAATTTGCTGATAAGGATAATCAGTTACTGTAAACCTGAAAGTGAAAAATTTCCCTCCTTTCCCTTTAACTGGCTTAGGAGCCAATCAAAGATTGGGGTGTAGAAGGAATAAACACTAATTAACTTTAATTTAACTGCCAGCTTAACTCAAAGAATCTCCTTTTCCACAATATTTTGAGAATTTCCCACCAGGTAAATATTTATCAATGCGGATTTGTTTCCTGTAATAGCAGCTCCTCTCTTATTAGTCCTTTTAGACTGAATGAGTTGAAAATTTCCAGTCCGATGTTTGTATAAAAGTGGCCCAAAACAAGGACACCACCCCCTTGGCCCTGCCCTTCCCTTCCCTGATTGGCTGGTCTGGCAGTCCAATAGGAATGACCACAACCACACTCTACAACCCTGGTTGGCTGGAGTCTGAAAGTCAATCACTCCCATCTGCTACAGCTTATTGGTCAGTTCTGGGACCTGACCAAAGGCTGACATCAGCCTGCGACTCTCTCTGAGCCAGCTCAGGGCAGGGCAAACATAGAAGATAACAGAACTTTGCCTTCTTTTTTGCTCCAGTTTCCGCTGTTTTCTAGTGTAAAATGTACCAACAATAGCCAAAAAAAAACCCACAATTTGCAACCTGCAAATTTCTCCCATGATGGTCAAAAAATTGCCCAATTGGGTGAGAAAACCATAGCAATGGTGCACTCAATCCTGTGCACTAGGAGTTACATAGAGGGCAGGCTGAACCAAAGCAGCCATCCCAGTATGAGAATGTTACAGCAAGATGCCATGCACCTACAGCTAAGGCTAGAAATGGAGTGGTCCTGCTCACAAAGCATGCTTGATTGTTGAGGATAGTGAAGGGATCCTTATTCTGCATTACATCACTTAATGATTCAACACAGGCTTAGGAGTAGGAGCTCCAGAAATTTTTCATACTAAAGAAGAGAGATATTTTGGGACCTTGCTACACCCCCTGCTTTCATCTTTTTTGAGATTTCATACTACCACACAGGTGCTCCTTGTGGTCTTGGGCAAGCCACTTAACCCTCCATAGCCCATGTTCCCTGTAAAATAGTTATCTCCAAGTTATAATGCCCTGTTCAATGTAATTTCAGTTTGTTCAATGTAAACCGCACTGATGCAGAATAGCGCGGTATATAAGAGAATTAAATAAATGAATAAAATAAATTCCAATATGAAAACAATAAAATTTTCAAAATACAAAATTAATTAAACTCATATCAACTACTACTACTAAAAATTTGAGTAGTGCTACAAGGCATACACAGTGCTGTACATGTACAAGTAAGAGACAACCCCTGCTCATCAGAGCTTACAATCTCATCAAGAGGAAAATTCTTAGTTCCAGTTCTACAGAATGGGGATTTTTCCTGTTAATATCATTCATTTTATTAACC
Source organism: Ichthyophis bannanicus (assembly GCA_033557465.1). Classification (NCBI taxonomy): domain Eukaryota; kingdom Metazoa; phylum Chordata; class Amphibia; order Gymnophiona; family Ichthyophiidae; genus Ichthyophis; species Ichthyophis bannanicus. Next base: position 350,304,103 of record CM066038.1, read on the forward strand.
ATAAAACTTTGAGGAAATAGTCCACTAAAACTTCCTGCTGTGCCTGTTCCCGCCTCCCAGAAGTGATCCTGTCGTAACCTTTCCAGGACCTCCGGTGCCAGTTTCTCCACTAAAACTTCCTGCTGTGCCTGTTCCTGCTTCTCGGAAGTGATGCATCGGCGTTCCTGCAGTCACGGCCTTTCCAGGTATACCCAGCAACCTCTTGCTGTGTGGCCGTTTGGGGGTTTCTTCTCTTCATTACCCCTCCTTGGTCCCCTCAGTCTCTACCCTGACCCTCAGTCTGGCATTACTGAATTGCCAATCTCTTCATGCTAAATCATTGTTGGTATATGATCTTTTGCAACAAAATTCTCTTGACTTATGTTTCCTTAAGGAAACATGGCTTAAGGAGGGTGAAAACCCTCTTTTGAATAGATGCCTGCCCTCTGGGTTTTTTGATGCCCAGGATGGGCAGAGGGGCTCTTCTCTATCATTCCAGGCTCTCCCTTACTGAAGTCACAGTGGCTTCTATCCATTATCCAGAATCCCTTTTCCTGTGTCTTCAGTCTTCCCCACCTCTCTATTTCCTCCTGCTTTACCTTCCCCCTTCCCTTCTCTGCTGCCCTTTGGGAGGTGGTGTTGCAGACCTTATCTGAAACTGTTCTTACTTATTCCAATTGATTATCCTGGGTGATTTATTTATTTAACATTTCTTATATACTGCCTTTCATGATATCAAGGTGGTTTACATTGAACAAACTGAAATTACATTGAACAGGGCATTATAACTTGGAGATAACTATTTATAGGAAACATTTATTATAGTTTTATTATAGTTGGCAATGGGCAATGGAGGGTTAAGTGGCTTGCCCAAGACCACAAGGAGCACCTGTGGGACTAGAAACCCCTGTCCTTCTGGCCCAAGGTTGTTGTCCTCTAGTGGGATTTGACCCCCTGACCTTCTGGCCTGAGATAACTTGCCCCAACCACTAGGCCACTCTTCCCCACCATCTAGATGTCCATCTAGATTCCCCCTCCAGACCCAAAGATCATGTGTTTGTCAATCTATCGAATGATTTGTCTCTTATTCAACATATCTCCTGTCCTACCCATAATGCTGGTCCTACATTAGATTTAATTATTACCCCTCCCGGTTCTGACCTTACCCTCTCTGCCATTTCCACCCTTGCAATCCCCTGGTTCGATCACTATTGTGTCTTCTTCTCTGCCTCTCTGTCAGTTACAGTTGCTGATGCTGGTCCTCTCAATCCTCAGATATCTCTCCGCCTATGTCGTCGTATCACCCCGTCGACTCTACACTTGTTCCCATCTCCACAAACTCTATTTCCTTCAGATTTTGCTTCTCAGTCACCTAATGCTCAGGTCTGTATCTGGAATTCCATGCTTGCTTCTTCTTTAGATAAACTGGCCCCTCTCCACCCATCCTCTGCTTTAACAAAGCATGATCACTCCTCCTGGTACCATCCAGGCCTATGCCTGCAGCGATCATAGCTCCGTCATGCTGAGCATTTGTGGCTCAAACAGCCATCTCCAGATACTCTTACATGTTTTTGGCATTTATATTCCTGTTACTGTTCATCTGTCCAGTCTGACAAGCATTTGTATTATACATCCCTGATCTCCACGGCTTCCAACTCTTCCAGACAGCTTTAGTCCAAACTTCACAAGTTATCGGCTACTACTACTCGTCCTTCCTTGCTGACTGCATCTCCAGATCCTTCACTCCTTGCCGCTTTTTTCAGTGACAAGATACACAACCTGCACTCCTCCTTTTCCAATCCACCACCCCCACCTCTGTCCCCTTCCCTCCCATTGTCCCTGACTCTCCCCCTCCCTGCATCTGTTCCCTCTCCTAGCTCTTCCAGCCCATCTTCTTGTCCCTAAAACCCGGCGTTGGCTCATACTTGGTCCTCTTTTCATCATATTTCAGCAACAGAATTAGACTCTCTCTGGCTCCAGGAGGACAACATGTTCACTGGATCCCATCCCCTCCAGTTGGTTGTCTGAACCATCTCTTGCACTACTGTCTTTCATCCTAACCATCTTGAATTCCAGTTTATCCATTGGAATTTTTCCCACCCCTTGGAAATCTGCCATCATTCAGCCTTTACTTAAGCAGCCCTCTCTCGACCCATCTGTTCCAGCACATTGGCTCCAGGTCTCAAACCTCCCCTTCTTGGCAAAAATACTAGAAAGACTCTTATTTCTTCAATTAGCATCCCACACTGAGGCCACTAACACTCTCCACTCATGGCAGTCTGGATTCCGTTCAGGCCACAGCAGAGAGTCTGTACTCCTTGTCCTCCTGAATGAACTACATGTTGCACATGATCATGGGAATATCACCTTAGTTGTTTCACTTGATCTCACCTCCATGTTTGATTTGGTAAATCACCGTACACTGTTTTCTCACTTGCATGACTCTGGGATTCGGGGTACTGTGTTGCAGTGGTTTCGCTCCTTCCTTACTTCCAGTACCTTTTCTGTTCACTTGAACAATAGAAACATAGAAACATAGAAATATGACAACAGAAAAAGACCACATGGCCTATCTAGTCTGTCCTTAATAGGTCCCCCCTTCAATTCCTCTGTCATGTGGAGTACCTCAGGGCTCCGTGCTTTCCCCTTTGCTCTTTAACATTTTTCTTGCTCCTTTGCCTCTCTTCATCCAGCAATACCTGGTCTCCACGTATCTCTATGCAGACGATATAGTCCTTCTCTTCCACACATCCCCAGTGGCTGTTGATATTTCACCCCTTAATGACTGTCTTGCTCACATACTACTTGGATTTCTTCCAACTATCTCCACCTTAACCCCTCCAAGTCCACAGCCATGTGGGTTTCCCTAAGTACGCCCTGTCCTGATATTGCCCCCCAGCTCAGTTCCACTCCGATCCCCCTGGTTTCCTCATTTCGTTATCTGGGTGTAACAATGGATTCCTCACTCTCTTTTCATGAACATGTGTCCATCCTCACTCGCTGATCCTTTTGTGCAATCCAGCAGATTAGAGTGGTCCGTCCTTTGTTGCCACCCTCTTCACTTATCACCCTGCTGTTGGCACTTGTAATGAGTAGGTTAGATTATTGTAATGTGGCCCTTGCAAACTTGCCTCTCTATCAACTTCAGCATCTACAATTACTTCAAATACAGCAGCTAGTCTCATTACTCATGCTAGCCATTCTGATCATATTACTCGCCTTCTAATGCGTCTCCACTGGTTACCCCTCCGTTACAGAATTCAGTATAAGTTTTTGATTTTGACTCACAAAGCTCTCCATACCTCGACTCCTCAGTACTTTGACGATCTCATAGCACTGCACACACCTTACCGTCAACTCTGGTCACTTCATGCAAATTGGCTTATCCTTCCATCTCCTTCCCAGGCTCCCCTAGAGCTAACTTGCCATGCTGCGTTTTTCTTTCTTAGTCCCTCACTCTGGAACACATTACCATCTCCGCTTCATCTCAAACCCTCCTACCAGAAATTTAAGACACTTCTTAAAACTCAACTGTTTCAACAGGCTTTTGAGCTCCCAATTACCAACCCTCCTTAGTTGCTTCTCTTCTGTTCCTTACTGTCTCTGTTAGCCTCTACTGTACCTCCTACTGCTTTCCTATCATGTAAATGGCGCTCTTTTCCTCTCTCGCAGCATTAATATTTTATTGTAAACTACCCTAATGCCATGACGTGGGTGGTATATCAACCATAAAATAAAGAAAAAAGATAAAGAATAGTCAATAATGAACATTTAGGGCTTGATATTCAAAGGACTGAATCTCTTTTCATCACAAAAGACACCAGCCTCACCCCTCCAGACTCCATCACCATAAAAAATAACAAAGTAAAGATACAACCCGAAATCAAATACCTTGGAATAGTACTGGACCAAGACCTCTCCCTCAAATCACAAATACAACGCACCACGAAAGCTGTATACTACAAAATAAGAACCCTCCAATGACTATGTCCCCTCCTTCACCCATCGAACATTTGCTCAGCATTCCTAATCCTGCCACACATGGACTACTGTAACTCCATTTATCAAGGCTTGCCTCACTCAACCATGATCCCTCTCCATACAGCGCTGCACAATGCAGCATGCATCCTAACGGGATCATCAAAATATGATCACATAACACCCACCTTGAAACAACTGCATTGCCTCACATTGCTAGCCAAATCAAGTACAAAACACTTCTAATAATATACAAAGCAATCAATAGTAATCCCCCATCACATCTAAGCACCAAACACTGTAACATAACCGTGCAAGAAGACAAGTCACTACAAACACCTTAATCATCCCTCACAAAATCAACTCAACAAGCATGTGCTTGAGCCTTCGAAATGTATACACCTTCAGCCTGGAATGCTCTCCCAGACACAATTTGTACCATTATAGACCTACCCACATTCTGAAAATGCCTGCAAACCCTTCTATTCGCTGAACATTTTACCCCCCACTCCCATGAAAACCATCAACAACCATAAAATCAGCTAAAGAAACCAAAGTTGATTTCTCTGTACTGTACATAGCTTGACCTCAGAAACAAGGATAGATGTCTTGGAACATCTACCTAAGTACCACCAACAACACCCTCACCATCCTCTATCAGCGAACAAAATATAAACAACGGACCTGCAACAGAGCCTTCGAACTATATGCACCCTCCCTCTGGAACTCACTACCAAGCCAAATCAGCAACACCGCAGATCCAACTGCGTTCCGAAGACAACTAAAAAACATCCTCTTCCTGGAATATCTTGGACCAGATCCAGGCAACCTCCACTGACATCTCACAACCCGCAACCGATATCCCAACCTACCCTCAGAGACCCATGTCTATTCCCTAAGACTTCTCCACCTGTTTGAATCATCAATGTTGGCCCCCTGGTGAAGGCCCCCCCCCACTGATTTCTGTCCCCCCCCCCCTTTATGTTACACCGCTTTGACCCGGTGAAAAGCGGTATATAAATACAGTTAAATAAATAAATAAATAAATAAATAAAAATAAATAAATTTATATAGTTACTAATTATCTGTTCATAAGTTCAATTGTTCAATGTAAAATTTGACTTTGTTAAATGCAAACTGCCTTGACCATGGCGAAAGATGGTATATAAACCTTGCTAAATAAATAAAGATTTATGCTGCCAATTTTGAGAGTTATGGGCCTGATAGTCTGCTGTCCAGATCTTCGAAGGGCTATGTGACCCCTAAACCGGATATTCAATGCCACGGCGACAGCATTGAATATCCGGTGATAACCGCCATAGCTGAAAGCTGCCAAGGCTAACCGTGCAGCAGTGATATTGGATGCTGCCTGGTTAGCTTCTGGGCCTTAAAGATAGGCGAGGGTTTTCCCCTCCTATCTTTAAGGTGCTGATCGCTAACCGGGCAGCATCCACTATCGCTGCTGCATGGTTAGCATTATTCTCTGCCTCTGCTCCACCCCGGAATGCCCAACACACCCCGATGCTAACTGGATAGTATCAGGGCACGTAGGGGACATAGCTGGGAATATTCAACAGCATGACCCATGTAGGTGCTGTTGAATATTCCTGTCTAAGGCAGTTACACAGTTTAAAGGGGCTGTAAACTGTGTAACTGCATTCCGAATATCGGGACCTAGGCTCCTAAATTGGTCTCTGAAAATTTACTAGGGCTCGATGCCTAAATATTTTCTTAAAATTTCACTAAACTCCTAAATTTAGTAGCATAAAAATTGGGTGGCAGCTGGGGGTGGGGTGTAACTGCCTTAGACAGGAATATTCAACGGCAGCTTCACAGGTAATGCCGTTGAATATTCCCAGCTATGTCCCCTATGCGCCCCGATGATATCCAGTTCTCTTAATGGTAGTGCCAGCCCTATCTGCTGGTAATCCTAACTGTCCTAGCCCTGGTTCACTTCAGCTCAGTGTACAACTCAGTAGCAGCAGCATAGCACCCTGACCGTGACAAATACACATCTGACCCTGATGGCTTACCTTGCTGCTTGTTTTTTTTTTTTTTTTTTGCTGATTGACTTTTTTTCCCCCTACTGATCTCATCGACACAAAGACAAGGCAGAGAGTGAGAAAACTGGCAAAGCAAAAACAGGATCGCTGGCAATGACAGCCCAGAAGAGCTAAGGAAGACCAATACAAAAGAAAGATAGGCTGAAAGTCCCAATAATGAAAGGTCAATACTTGTGGCAGAAGACCAGTAGTCGACAAGTACAGTAATGGAGGATGATGGATGTGAGCTAGAGTTGATTTGGCTATCAGGCTCACTAGGCTGGTATCCCCTTCCTTTGTCGGTGCTCTCTATTGATCCCTCCTGACAGAAATACTGTTCTTCACTCATGGGTGCAACAGTAGCTGTGTTTCCCTGCTAGAACCTCCAAACCAGAACAGTAATGGAAATTTGAAGAAAATTTTGAAGAAAGCTCAAGGCTCATCAATAGTGGTAAGCTAGAGGTATTCAGACTCGGGTTCTTATGACCTGCATACCAAAGTGGATAGCAGAGCCCCAAAGAGGTATATAATAACAAGCCAAAGGCACCCACAAAGATACAAAGCAGGAGGAGAATGAGTAGTGGCCCAGGAAGAGCCAAAGCACACTGGTCACCGAGCCATGCAGCTAACATGGCATTTAAGGAGGGTGAAAGTCATATGATGACAAACCAAAGGCACCCACCAAATTACAAAGCAGGAAGAACTGACCAGACTGTAAGCTCTGATGAGCAGGGACTGTCGCTTACATGTGTCTGTACAGCGCTGCTTACACTGTGTAGCTCTATACAAATGTGAAGTAGTAGTAGTAGGATGACAGTGGCTCAGAAAAAGCCAAAGCACACTGGTTGTTTAGCCAAGCAGCTAGAAGTACCCAAATCATCAGGGGAGGGGCAAAGTGCAGCAGCAAAGCAAGCCATGAGAGCAGTGCCAACAGAGTGATGCAGGGAGAAGCAGCAGAGAGAGGCAAGGGAAAGGGAGGTCTTTCTGGTTTTATGGTTTATTCTTTTTTTTTTAGTTTTGCCATGTGGGACATAAATGGATCCTCTAGAAATGTGACAGCAGACTGCAGAACAGCTGTGAAGGGAGAAACAGGATTTGTGATCGCTGCAATATGAAGCGGTGGTTTGGACTCAAGAGCAGGACTGGCTGGCAACATAGGGGCAGGCCATAACAGTGAGACTGGCAACAGCTGCAGAGGGAGACTCTTTCCTGTTCTTTTCGTTTTATTTCCTTTCTGTTTGTTTTGGTTTTTGCTTTTGTTTTAACTACTTGTTTTTCTCTTTTGGGTTTTAGCATAGGGGGTTGAAAGGTAGCCACTGGAAATGGGCAGCATCCCAGAGGGACTGCAGTGCAAATTGTCAAAAGCAAAGCTAATAGAAGTGAAGTCAGAAAGTGTGGGCAACTATCCCTTAGTAGAGCTTTACTCATTCCTTCTCCCAGTCATATGGCAAAGGGAAACCAAGCAAGGGAGGTTTGCTTTAAAACCCCCTAGGAGTATCTTTACTAAATCTCCTTAACGTGCACGCTGCTAATGACGCTTTACGGGGCAAAAATGCGCTGTAGTGCGCGCTCACGTGCGCAGCGGCGCAAACGAGCGCTGAAGGCGGGGAAAGGCTCCCGGAGGGCGGAGGAAGGCTCCCCAGGGGCGGAGAGAAGGGGTCAATGGGTGGAAAGTGGGAGGGGAGAGGTTTCCCACACACTAATGATGTGAAATTCGAGGCCAAAACTAACGCAAGTGAAAACCTCGCGTTAGAGCTGATTTAAAGGGAAAAGAAACCATTTCTGTCAGCAATGTACAGCAAAACCAGGGAAACCTACAAAAAAGTGATAAGTGTGATACATGTGCCCGGAACAAAAGTGCAAATAAACATTGAAAATGACCCCAACAAAATAAAAAAAATCATAATCAAGCTGGGCAATAGTGATAGTAATGGGAAACATCAAAAAACACTCCCAAGAAAGCCCCAAAAAATAAATATGAATTTTGGAAGGGTCTACGCTCCGTCCCCATACAAGGTGAATGATCCCACAGTGAAATAGCACTGATCAGGGTTTCCCTCTCCATTGGACAGGTTACCTATGGCATGCACATGTTCCACAACAGCAGGGTGGGCATGTCGTAATGGGCAACTGGACAGATGCTGGGAAAGGGGATACAGAGGGCTGCAGGCGGCACATGCTGTGGTGCAGCTGGGGCACAGTGCGGACTAGGCAGATGCCTAGGTGGCACTTAGGAATGCTGAAACTGAACAGCAGCCAGACAGCAACTGATGAGGGCCCAACATGGGCACGAGAGTGTTTATCACAGTGTCACAGGGGATAGTACCCAGCAGGTACCCCCAAGGGCACAGAACATTGGCAGGCGGTGTTGGGGGGAAGCGTGGACGCCTATGCAGGCACCCCTACCCCAGAACACGCACCATAGGCAGCCGCCTACCTGCACACTGGATGGCTTGAGACTGCACACCACCAGCACCACCAGCAGAAGGGCCTGTCAGCATGGTGGCACAGGGGTACTGGAGGTGGAGGGGGGCAGTGGCAGCTGCCCAGAGCCGACCATGGCCTAGCCCTGTGTAGTTGGGTGCCATGCACTGCAACAGACAGGCTCTGTCTGACAAACAACCATGGTATCTCCAGGGACTGCACCATTTCTGTGACCACAGTGTGGTGCGGTGAACACAGCCAGTGTGTTCAGGAGCAGAAGGTCACAGGTTCAAGTCCCAGCTATGGTTCCTGCCAACCCAGTCCCCATATTTTACCCACAACTGAAACGTGCTACTACAGACAGAACCTTTATTGCAGATGACATAAACATGCCCAAAACACCTAGGTTTTACCCAACAGAACACAGACACCAGAAACAGGTGCATTACCTAGAGCAGAGTATCCCAAATGCAGTCCTGGAGGGCCAAACACCATTCAGGTTTTATGCTGCCTCTAATAAAGATACCTGTGCTGCATTTTCTATGCGCCGCCCCCATGGTATGCAGATGTATTCCATGCATATTCATGAGGGACAGCATGAAAACCCGAACAGTGTTGCGCATACCAGGACCGGGGTTGGGAACCTCTGCCGTAAAGCAGCAGCCAACAGGGCCAGACAAACCCACACCCACAGGCTCCATTATCCAATGCCTAGGTATCCAATGCTACAGGTCTTGTGTCTGACAGTGTTTACCACCCTGGGGAGTGACCCCAACAGTATTGCAGTATCCAGAGGGTATAGAGAAGAAAGCAATCTATCATCTCCAGTAGAATTTCAGCTATAGCAGCAATGGGGTTTGAATCCTGGCTGCTTTGTTTTTAATTCACTATTCTAATCATTATGCTATCCTAGCTATTTTTGTGTGGGAATGTAGTTCTGGGGATGTCTAAATAGATGCCCCTGCAGGTGTCCATTTCAGCCACGTCCAGGTTTGTGAAGTCACATCTGCACCTGGACGTGCCTGCATATTTTCCAGACGTTCTGGTTTAGACATCTCTAATTGCACTTGGATGGATCTTCTAAAATTCCCCTAAAATGCCTACATGCAGAGTTGAGTGTCAAATGATACCAGCATAGGAAAGGCAATCAGGACTAGGTAAGAGATATTGAACTCTGTCTCAAACCTTCTTCCAGAAGGCTTGAAGACTTGAACATTCATAAACCATTTGAGCAAACATCTGTTCAGCTAATTTATAGGACCAATACAACTTATCTTAAGACAAGCAGATTTTATAGCAGTGTGCTGGCATCCATAAAGAATGACTAATACAAAGAAGGTGGATTGCAAGCAACATGTCACTGAACATGTCTTCAATACCTTAGACCACATGTGTTGCCATTGTTGCTCATTAAGATTATAGCCCAACTCCTCCTTCCAAGTATGATATAATCCAAGATGACGTATTGGCTTCATATTAAGTAACAACTTGAAGCAGTTGGAAACCATATGGCCTGAAGTAGATACTGCTTACAAACTGGGACAGTAAGCCTGCAGGCATAAGTGAAACATTTTGAGCCCTTCCGCTTGACTCTGGACTTCCTTCACTGCCCTGACCATGTTCATCCCACCATCTGTTATAAAGAAAACATGGAAGAACATTGCCCTGTTTGGCCCTATATGCAGCCTGCAGCATTGCACTTATTTCTGCTAAGATATGGATCCTAGTATGGCTCACATCCATTATATGGCTATTTTCAAGTCCTAAGCCACAAAGAAAGCCACACTCCCTCAAAGAAAGTTTTTTTACTCTTTCTCTCTTTTCAGATTCTAACCCCTAGCACTTCTTTACTCTCTGAAAGTCAGAGCCAAAATGGATCTCTGGGGTTTGGGTTTGGCTGTAGGTTCCAACCCTGCTATGACCTCATTGCCCATGGAGGGCTACATTTCTCTGGCTGCCTGAATGGCTCAAGTGCCACATGCCTTCTAGTCACCCCTTCTTTACCTTCGCCCCCTTCCAGATTGTCTCCAGTGTGTCTGGCCATGCCTGCGCAGTTGGTGAAAACAAAGCCAGGGAATGATGATTTGGGATATTACTCTGAGCATATGCAGTTAATTGACCCCAGAATAAACCAAAAATGATGATTTTTGTCAATTTTACCACTTGTCCAAAAAGTAATGCACATGCCTACTACCCATTTAATGAGTGAAAGTTCAAAGATAGGAAAGTTATACAATAACTAGCTGCTGGTGAAATATAACTTCTTTTCAATATCCAGCCTTAAAGTTCTTTTTGATTTTTGAAGGGTAAAGCAGTGTTTTTTTCTCAGTTCTGATATAGTTTCATTTCAGCTGCAGTCAGAGGGAATTCCTGGAAGTCACAAGTATTAAAAGCAGGATGTAATTAATTTAAAAATAAACTAAACCTTTAGAATAGACACCCATTAACATGCTTCTCTTGAATTCAGGGACAGCCCAAGGGTGTTGCAGGGTCATGTGCAGAGACTCAGTGAGGGGTTTCATTTGCATATCCACCGGGCCTCACTTGTATAAATCTAATGTATATGCTGCCCATCTAAAATGTTAAGCGGCTTTCAAAGGTGTCAGCAGTTTGTGCTCATAAAGGCTCTATTCTGATCATTCATCACACTCCTTTGCAATTTTTTTATTTTTTTCAAGTAGGCAGAAGTGCTTGTGAGGCTTTATAAGTGGCTGTTCTCTACACAAAGTAATTATTATGTTTTGGTAAGGGGCTATTGGTATATTGAGTACAGCATTCCTTCTTACATAAGGGGATCTTCAGTACTTAAATTGTGCACCATGGGCCTTGTGGTCTTTTTCTGTCATCATGTTTCTATGTTTCTATAAGTGGACTGTTGCAGTTGTTGTTATGGAAGGACAGACTAGATGGGCCTTGTGGTCTTTTTCTGTCATCATGTTTCTATGTTTCTATAAGTGGACTGTTGTAGTTGTTGTTATGGAAGGACAGACTAGATGGGCCTTGTGGTCTTTTTCTGTCATCATGTTTCTATAAGTGGACTGTTGTAGTTGTTGTTATGGAAGGACAGACTAGATGGGCCTTGTGGTCTTTTTCTGTCATCATGTTTCTATGTTTCTATGCTAACAGCAGGGAGATGGATGTCTCCAAAATGCACGCAAAATTGGGTACATAGATGTGCCAGCCAGTGCATTTCACAACAGGGGCATCTATACTATCTGCATGCACGTCCCAGCCTACCATTTAAGATCTGAAGATGTGCAGTGGTGAATCAGTAAAATGAAATGACTGTTTACGAACATGTAAGTTTTGTTCACTCGGCGAAAATTACTGTGGCAGTGAGAGAACATTTTGCACTTCCCCCTGCAAGTGTTACTGCCATGAAAAGAGCAACTTATATGTGGTTAGGAGCAGGTATAGGTATGGACACATCAGAGACAGGCATGCTCGGGCCTTTCTGAAATCATGCTGAAACATGCATCTTTGTAAGGCCACCCAGGCCACGCCTCCACCACACCCCTATGTGACATGGATGTGGTCACACCTATGATGTCTATATATCTGGCTTTCTAAAATAACTCCGGGGATGTCTCTGTGATTTGCGCATCTAGTAACATAGTAACATACATAGTTTATGATGGCAAATAAAGACCAGTATGGCCCTTCTAGTCTGCCCAGCTAGGCGGTAAGAGTAGGTGCCCCTGTCGCTCCATGCAGGACACCCTTTACCATGCCTTTGTTTAGGGGTATACCCACTGCTCCGTTTAGATCACCCCTATTTGTTGAGATATACAGTAAGAGAGTTATGATTATTTTGATTGTATCCTGTTGCTATAAAGGGATCCACTGTGTTTATCCCAAGCCACTTTGAATTTTGTCACTGTATTTGCCCCCACCACTTCCATTGGATGCCTATTTCAAATGTCCATGTCACAAATAGAGGCTCTAAAATGACCCACTTAGGATTTTCAAGAAAGAGTGGTACATTATTCAAAATTTGGAATGTTTTAAGGAAATGGACTTTATTATTTCATACAAAAAGGGACACAGCTTAAGAGAGAAATTAGTTCCTTCTGCTCTGCCCCATCTAACAATTAAAAGGAGTATTGTAGGTCATTGTAGGTCGTAAGGCAATCAAGCACCACATCTTCCTGATCCATTTTGCACAAGCATCCAATCCTCATCGGATCAACAGCCCTCTTAAACCGACTAACTCTCACTCTTCTCCCCAATTCCCTCACAAGTAATCTCTGCCCCAAGTTCTCTTATGTCCTACCTTATTCCGACCATGGCCTGCCTGTGAATACTAAAGAACCCTATATGTTTATACATAGCTCAGTTTTTACACTGTTTTTGTACATAGTTCCACTGTGTGTACATAGTTATAGTTTTATTACCCCCTGTTCCAAGTTGAATTTCCCTGTTATAATGTAAGCACACCAGTGTTTTCTGATTGTGCAGATCTGTTACTTGTAAACCGCACTGAAAACAAATAGCGCGGTATATAAAAAATGTTAAATAAATAAATAAATAAATTATAAATGGGGAAGCTGTATGGCATGTCAAGTGGTTTTGAAAATTAAATAATTTTTTGTCTATTCACATACACAACAGGAAGATCTAAAAACATGGTCAAACTGCAATACAAGTGAAATTATATATGTGGCTATTTGCCCTTGTCAGATGCTATAAGGCACATTTTTGATAGTATGTGGAGATCAGAAATGAGATGTCGGGACATGATGTACACAGTTCTGGCAGCACTTTTAAAAAACTCTGCTAAATATGGAGCCTCCTCTAAAATATGAGTAAGAAATATAGGAGTACCAATACATGGAGCCAGAGGAGCCGCTTTTGCAAATGTTCACATGGGAAAAATAAATGGGGCAGACTCGGAATTTTCCATGTCTAGGTGCCAGCACTTACATGTGAACGATGGTATTTTACAACTTTCACATGTAAGTGCTGATACTTACATATGTATATCAGCCAGTTTGCAAATCCACATCTATAATGTCGCCAATAAACTACAGATGCCGCTATCTTTATCTATTTTCAAAGAGGAATTAAGTATGATAACCCTCTTAATCCATCCTGTAAAGAGCTGACGAAAACAAGCACATTTTAAAAACATAAACGTGCCAGGGAGAAAGTGTAAATCCCGACATCGACAATTTTGGCCATACATGTATATCCCCCCTGAACCTTGTCTCTGTTGCAGATTCTTATCACAACCAGCGTGTGGTAGGTGTTGTCTGCAGTGTGATATGCCGGTCACATCTTGCCCTATTGGACTGTGACCCACCTAGAACAGTGCCTTGTAATGCCCACTGTTACAAGACTGATGCCATGGCTGCTATCTATCAGAGGAGAGGGGCCTCTTAGACCTGCATGGGGTTGTTACAGAGGTTTTGCAAGTGCTGCCCCCCCCCCCCCCTCCAGCATGACATGCTGTGGCCACCCGGTCTATGCAGGTGGCCGTCGGGCACTACGACATCCCAGCCATTGACCTATCCCCAATGCAGATGCATCCTGGCCAATCTGCCCTGTTCGGGCCATATCCACAATACTTTGCTCCTCATCATGCACATTTGCAAGCTGACGCTGGAAACAGCTTAGGTACTGCGAGGCTCAATGATTAGTAGAAAGCCACAAAACAATGGATAGACATACACACACACACACTCATATCGATGCACCTTGCAAAATGGGGATGGTTGGCATTCCTTCTTGCCATTCTGGTCCCAAACTTAGCTCAGGCATTGTTAGGGTATGCTCATTGTACAGGAGCTAGTAGTAGTGCTCTGGTGTTAATGGCCGCTCAGTGTGCCAGTGCCGTCAGCCTGATCTCCATCCAGCTGAGGATAGCGGTGTCTGTCTGTGTGGGTGTTTGTACCCTTGCTGGCCAATTCATTGGTGGTTGCATATGTTGTTGTACCTGCACTATGGGATAAAATCAAGGGACATGTACTGCATGATCCACAGCCAGGATCTGAACCCCTCTGCTCTGATACACACCAACTGTGTATAGTGCATCACAGTGCTGCTACATAGGTGCATCAGTCCCTGGAGCTGACATCCTTCCTATCAGGCAGACCTTGAAACATGCTGCACTGTGCAGAGCGCAATGGAGCATGGCATGGCTTGGTCTGCTGCAGGCGGGTGCTGCTGCCCCCTCCGCCAACAGCCCCCACGCCATGCCTACATGCCCGTATGCTAGTGTTGGTGGTGCACAGTCCCAGGTTAGCCAACACACAGGTAGGCGGGTGCCTAGGGTGCATGATCCAGGAGGGGTGGGGGCATACATGGACAGACACACATCCCTCCCCCTACCATCTGCCTCTTTAGGGTCCCCCTCACCATCTACCGCTGTTATGTCTCTTTGACCTGGGGAGGAGATGGCTGAGTGGTGTGGGTTTTGAGGTCTAGAGCAGATTTCCTGCAGTGGGGGAGATAAACATTAGTCCATTGTCTCTACCATCAGAATGCTGAGGGGCTAGGGGACATGCACTGCAGCTACAGTGTCCCCCATTCCAGACTACTAGGTGAATGTATTTTGTCCTTCCACACATCCTCACACCCTGCAATCCATTACCAGAGGATGTATTAAAGGCTGTTAGTTGAGCTGCGTTTCATAGATGTTTTGGAAGATTACTGAAATAAGCCCATAAATCATTATTTGAGGGACCTAGGATTTGGACGGCTTGCCCCATTTCAGGCATTGTGGATCCTGTGTGTCTTTGGAGGACCCTGCTGCATACCTGTACCTTGTTTGGACACTGCTGGACACAGGATTCTGGGCATGCTGCACCTTGGTCAGACACAGTCTTGCATATTTTCAATTTACATGTTCTTCTCTGCCACTTAGGCAACTTGCTGATCTGCCCTGTGCACCAGCCACCCCCACTGGATGATCCACATGCAGCCTCCTTTACCCCATTTGCACCATCAACATAATGCCCTTTCATACTTGGCACTATGCTGTTGCTGCTAATGGAGTACCACTACTATCACTTTCTTGGGCTCACCTGTCTGTGCAGTACATTGCAGATGTTTAAATAGGCTCTCTCTCCTCAAAATGCACCCTTACTGACAGGATTTGATACGCGGTAATGTTCCTGGTGTTAAGGTGCCAGCGGAAATGTAGCAGGGCCTTATTCCCACCCACTCCCCGCCCATTGACCCCTACTCTCCGCCCTCTCGGACATTTACCGCTGCCAGTAATGTTAACACGCATCAACGTTACCTAATGTAACGTTAACATGAGTTAACATCGCAGATGCTACATTAGGGCTGTTTAGTAAACATCCCCCTTAGATACTTCTTTGGATTTAATTTGCAGTATTATGGTATATCAAATAAATAATAAGCAATAGTCCCTATAAGAAATGGCGAACACACATGTAGATTTTTGATATGCCCAGGCCATTCCCTAACCATGCCCCTAAAATACCCTCTTGCAATTTCTATGTAGTAAGGGCATCCACATGTAAATACAACCCCTTCTAAAATTGCCATTCAAATGTGGATGCTACTTCCAATGGAAATACTTGATTTTAGATGTGGAAATTGCGAATAAAATATCTAAAATAACTTCCTATATGTGGGGAAAACAAAAAGATATTTCAAAACAAGACAATTGAAGACAAAAGCAGTATAAAAAGAGGCAATGATGAAAGACTGTTGGTTGGGAACTATAAGACAGAAGGATTTAAGATTTTTTGAGAATTTAAGCTTTTTTGTGCTTCATGCTGGAAAAGAATCATGGAGAGGAGGCAAAATTAATGAGTTGTTATGTTTTTGAAAAAATTATATATGATATGAACACAGCGATCCCTACGAAACCAAGAATTAGACAAGGATATTTGTATAGAATGCTGCTTTATTCTTTAAATACACGTGGTTTTGATTTCTAAGATGTTTATTCATATTATGCATTTATGTCACCTATATTATTACATTTCTTATTAATTGCATTATCACTAATACTATTATTGTTATTACATTACTAAAACTAGTTTTATTATTAAAGATTTTACATACTACATCATAACAAATGCAAAAAGAAATACAATAATCACATCAATCATAAAGTAAAAAGTATACAATAATAAATAATAGCATGCAGTAGTCCCCATGACAGGAGAATCAACCCTTATATCATTAGCATAAAAATGCAGATTTGTAGTATTGGTCCTATTGTGTTGTGTTCAGCTTGTACAGCCAGATGATATGTATGTGGTTTTCCTTTTTTTGGATACTGTTACTTCTGTCTTATGAACATTTGAATGTGGTTTTAGTTTGTATACTTTTCTAGATGTTATGTTATACTTATTTTGAGTGTAATTTTGTAATCTATCTAGATTAGGGGTTCTCAACCCAGTCCTTGGAACACACCTAGCTAATCAGGTTTCTGCATACCTACAATGAATTTGCATGAGAAAGATTTGTATACATTGGAAGCAATGCATGTAAATCTCTCTCATGCATATTCATTATGATTATCCAGAAACTCTGACTGGCTAGTTGTATCTCAGGGACTGAGTTGAGAACTCCTGGTCTAAATTATGAGATAGTGCAGACTAGAAATCCTTTTATATAAATTAAGAAAATATTGATTAAAAGTGCAAAAAAGATGGTGAGTAAGCCCTAGCAAGCCGATAAACTGGTGTATGTGGAGAACCCACAGTTGTTGATGCCCATCTGATGGATGAGTGGGCTCAGTTTTGTGCTTTGGCGGGGCTGCATTTAAATTTGAACAAACTGTAAATGTTACCTACCTATTTATTTATTTATTTATTTATTTATTTATTGTTCTTTTATACCGCACTCTTTTTCATCAGCGCGGTTTACATTAAACAGAAATACTCATTACAATCAACAAATTGTGATAAGTTTACATATAACAGGAGTAGTCAACTGGGAATTTAACTTTGGGAAACTTTGTACATATTTGTAAATAACATATATACAGGGGATAGGATTTCTTAGTTACATCTTGAGTAAATAAGGTATATACAATTTTACTGTGCATGTTAGAGGGATGGTGATGAGCTTTGGAAATGCAGAATGAAGAGATGGTGTTTTATAGCTTTTCTGAAATTCTTGAGGTCCGTAATAGCTCTTATGTTGTGGGGAAGGTTGTTCCAACATCTGGGTGCATAGTATGCAAAGGCCCTGTCTGATGTTGAATGTTTGCATTTTGTGGTCTCTTGTGGAATAACTAGGGTATTTGCCGCTGCTGACCTCCTGGATCTAATATTGGGAGTCGGATGGATGAGTTTTGAAATTGATGAAGGAGCTATAGTATTTATCGCCTTAAAGGTCATGAGGAGAGCTTTATATGCTATTCTGCAGTAAATAGGTAGCCAGTGAAGCTCCATTAGGATGGGTGTTATGTGTTCGCACTTTGAAGCACCGTAAAGAACTCTGGCTGCGGCATTCATGGCTAGTTGTAATGTATTTAGGGTGTTTTTAGGGAGACCATGGAGTATTATGTTCGCATAGTCGAAGTGGGGTGTGACTATGGTTTGAAATATGGTTCTGAAGCTGTCTGGTTCGAGCATGTTTTTCAGATGACGCAGAGTCCTTATTTTGAAATAAATAGTTTTTACAGTGCGGTTGATATGTTCTTTAAAATCCAGTCGCTGGTCGAGTATTACTCCAAGGTATTTTATGGACGGCTTGATTGGGAGGTCTGCGTCTCGTACTTTTAGTATATCAGGGGGTGAGAATGCTCTGTTTTTCGTGATTATGAGTACTTCGGTTTTTTTGTAGTTTATGCGCATATTCTGGGTGAGGAGCCAGTCTGCTATTGCGTTAAAGCAATCTATTAGTGTTGTGAAGTCTGGAAGCTTGACGTTGATTGGTGTAAATATTAGTACATCGTCTGCATAGATCAACGAGGATATGCCATAGGAACGAGTGATGTTGCATATAGGCTGCATATAAATATTAAATAGCAGCGCTGATAGGGAGGAGCCCTGAGGTACTCCTTGTTTTAACTGGAAAGGTTGTGATGTCCCTGTAGTAGTCCTGACATGTTGCAGGCGATCTTCCAGGTATGATTTGCACCATTCCCATGCCAGCCCGTGGATTCCCTTGTCAAATAGGCGGATTAGAAGTATTTCATGGTCCACAGAGTCAAATGCTGCAGATATGTCCAGGAATATTAGGGCAAAGCCTTTTTTGATGTCGTCTAATCCACTGATGAGTGTGTTGGTTAAAGTGGTCAGCAATGTCTCTACTCCGTGGGCTTCCCTGAATCCGTGCTGACTGGGGTCGAGTGGTGAAGAGGTGTCTATGTGTTGTTGTATTTGATTGTTGGTTACCTTCTCAATTATTTTGGATAGAAGCGGTATACTAGAAATCGGGCGGTACGATTCTTCCTTTGATGGGTCTAGTTGGTTATTTTTTAGCAGCGGTCTTATGGAAGTCTGTTTTAGAGCCGATGGGAAGATGCCTGTTGAGAAGGACATCTTTATTATATTTGCTATGACTGGACTAAAGTCGGATCGCAGAGCTCTTATCCAGTGTGCTGGGCAGGGGTCGTTAGGTGCTGTGGTGGTATTCATTTGGGCTATAATGTCTTCGATGTATTTGGCTGAGGGCGGTGAGAGCTTTAGTAATGGGGAAACTCGTACATGTTGTTGGGGTGGACTAGGTGATGAAGAAATTGTTGTTCTTATAGCTTTAGATTGTATAAAATTAGCGTATTTCTGCGGGTGAATGAGTTCCTGTTGAGGAGGTGATGGTTCTGTAGTTAGTGACTTTACTAGATTGAAGAGTTCCCGAGGTTTGTTTAGGGAGCGGTTGAGGAGTTCAGAGTGGTATGACTTTCTTGTGTTCCATATTGCTTCACGATGGGTCTGCAGGTGTGTCAAGTATGTTTGTTGAACTGTTGAGTTTCGAGATTTACGCCACTTTCTTTCGAGCTTCCTCAGGATGGTAAGAGACTTCCTTAGATCTTGTGAAAACCATGGTGCATATGGTCTTTTCACAACATTGTTCTTTGTTGTAGTGTTTTTACGGGCTGGTGGTAGTATAGCGTATTGGTTGATAGTTTCATTCCATGTGTTGACCATTTCATTGATGTTGTTAGAAGGTTGATTGAGCCTTGGAAATATGTGTTTCTTGATTTCTTCTTCGTTGAAATGTTTGAAGCGCGTGGAGTTTGTTGGTGACTGTTTTGCTTTATAATGTGAGAGGACCTGATATGATGGTATTGTGAGTGTTATCAGGCTATGATCTGTCCAAGGGACTGGAGTGATGGATATGTCGAAATCATCATTATTGGACATGTATGTGGGTGGAGCGAAGACAAGGTCAAGCACGTTGCCATGTAGATGGGTAGGTTGGTTTATGAGTTGGTTGTAGTTGACTCGGTGCAAGAGCAATGGAGGGGTTTTTTCTCTTCTGCTGAGTAAAGGGTTCTTTCGAATACTTTGAAATACTTAGGGATCAATTTCATAATGTATCCTTCACGACTCTATGGAAGTACTGTAGGGTCTGTCAGAGAAAGCTAAAGACAGACTCTGCAAGGTTGGATGCACTTGTCCCTCAGGTGACTACATTTTGCAGATGATGCCTATCCTACTGTAATGGAAAGATCTCAGGATGGTCAATAATGGATTAAGGGAGTTAGTTGGGGGGAGAGGAGTAAGTGAGAATAGCACTGTACAACTTATTTGGGAGGTAGTCCAGAAGAGGCCTTGTTTCAGAAGTACAATGTGGCCTTTCTTTATAGACACATGAAGAATTGGCTTTATGATAGCCAGGATTATACACTTATAGAGCCTGAACTGAGTTTGAGGTATATTCTACATCCACCAGTGGCAAAGCTGCCTGTGCTCTTGAGAGAAAGGGGTATATACGTTTACTAAAGGGTGTTAATGGAGCAACTGTGCTGTTAACGCCTGTTATTGGCACCTTTGTGCCCCTAATGCTGCAAAAAAGCTGCATTAATGGACATTAAAGGCTCCTGCAGCATTAAGGGCACAGTAGGCGGAGAGTGGGCATTAATGGGGTGGAGAGTGGGCGTTAACAACAGGTGTTATCTTAACGTGTGTTGCGCTAACATGTTTTAAAGCCTTTTAATACTGGGAACCCTAATGCCTATTAAAACCTCGCGGAAAGGGTGTATTTTGAGGGGAGAGAAACTATATAAATGTCTGCAATCTGATGCACAGACAGGGGAGCTCAAGATAGTATTGTAATGCTTCATTAACAGTAACAGCATAGTGCCGAAGTATGAAAGGGCACCTTGCTGATGGTGCGAATGGGGCAAAGGAGGTGGCAAGTCAGTCATGCAGTAGGGTTTTCTGGGGCACAAGGCAGACCAGGCAGCTGCCCAGGTGGCACATCATTGATGTCCATCATGATCCCACATCGACATGCTGCAGCTGTGGAAAGGTGATGTACCACTTGGGGTGGGCCAAGGTTTCCTGGCACCCTAAGCAGGGACCACGGCCAACCCACCCCACTGTCCCTGAAGTCAGCTCCAGAGGAAGAGGACAATAGCACCAGCAGCTGTAGCGCTACAGGGAGCTGCAAAATGCAGGGGCCCGGGGAAATATCATAGCTGCGGCTGCCTGCCTCCCCCCAAGACATATCAGCGACAGGTGGCGATGTGGTTCTGGCAGCAGCAGTTGTTTGGGGGATGACATGTCTGTCAATGTGTGCCTCTGCCCCACCCATCTGGATCCAGTGCCATAGGCATCTGCCAAAGCTGCTTGGTGGACCGATCGGTACTGTGTACTACATCCACTGACAGCATGCTGGCATGGCAGCATGGTGTGAAGTGTCAGTGGCGGGTACAGTGGCAACTGCTTGAAGCAGACAAGACCCCTGTCATGGTCCTATGTGCTGATTGCATAACAACAGGTGCCCAGGTCTGCCTAATGGGTAATATGTCAGCCCCAGGGACTGGTGTATTCATATGGCAGCTCTGTGGTTCAACATACAAAGCCATTGTATAGGAGTGGAGGGTCACAGGTTGAAGACCCTGCTGTGGATCATGTATTGCATGTCCCTGTGGATAAACACTAGCCTACAATGCAGGTACAGCACCAGCATGTGTAACCCAAAAGCATCTGCCAGCAAGGGTACAGACATCAGCCACATGGACAGACTCCACTATCCACAGCTGGATGGAAGAGCAGGCTGATAGCACTGGCTAACTGAGTGGGTGTTAACAATGTGTGTGAATGTCAGACCACGCTACTAGTGCCTGTACCATGAGCACACGTTAACAATGCTTGAGCTGATATGGAGACCAAAGTGGCAGGCAGGAATGCACACACACACCCTGTGCAAAGGTTCTGTGGCCTTCTGCACTGTACCTTGCCTTGAATTGCCTAGACTGTTCCCAGGGTTAGTCTGCAAATGTGCATGATGAGGAACAGAGGATTGTGGGCATGGCATAAATAGAACGGTTTGCCCAAGATGTGTCTGCATCAGAGGTAGGGTCAATGGCTGAGATTTAGTAGTGCCTGTCTGCCACATGCATGGCCTGGGCACAGCAGATCACGCTTTGAGGACACTCTCATATGACCAAGCTGTGACCATGGCACAGCTATGTATCCACATAGCACTGTAGCTGCATACTATATAAGTGCTAAGGGTGCACTGCCTAACCTGTGATACCAGTGTCACATGCCAGGTGTCCATGCGGTTTGTCCCAAACCAGGATGTATATGCTCGCTCTGTGTGCTGACGAGCAGACTGGGCATATTTAGTATGTGCAGTCTAACTGTGCTTGTCATGGTGGATTGGTAGATAGTTGGGAGAGGAGCCATTCCTGTCCTACTCATTGTGATGATGGTAACAGCAGATCTAATCATCTCTCACTACAGTTGATGTGCATGGCATTTTCTACTACAACACTGAGCATTATGATGTGCTATTTTAGGAAGGTCTCTACTCAAAAGTCAGGACACAAGACCCAGATATAACAGCCACCTACAGCATACTACAATTCTGTAGTAAAAAATGTACTGCAGACACCAGCTGGGTCTGCTGTCTGGGTCTGCTGTTTGTGTCTCTGGTTATTGAGGTCTGGAGCACTTCTGCAGAGCAGTGTTGCAGGACCTTGAAGATGAGTAGTATTGTCTTGTATTTTGCCCTTGCTTTCATTGGAAGTCAGTGTAGCTTGCAGAGCACTGGTGTTATGTGCTTGTGTTTAGCAATGATGCAGGTCATCTCTAGCAGTGCAAGCTCTGGGGACCAGGGGCTGGGCACCCATCCTCACCCTCAGGCTGACTGCAGAAACTGCTCAGTAGCACGGTTTGTAGCTGCTTCGTGGTTGTATCACACACGGTCAGTGCATCTTATTGAGCTTATGTGATGGATCAGTGCATTCTCAATTTGGTGATCAGCTGCAGACTGCTGTTCTGCATGTGCACTGCATCATGGGTACTGGCAGGGCTAATCTATACCAGCACACACAACAGTGTAAGCAGTGACCTGCATTCTCTTTTTATCCAGCCATTACTGTACAGAGAAGTATGGCAGTGTAGCCTAATGGTTAATACAATGTTTTCATAAGTAGGGAGACAGGGGTTTGATTCCTACTTGTTCTTTTTGTGACTGTGTGCTATTCAGTTCACTTTCATGCCTATAACAGTCAGGGCTCTGTTGTGACTGGCAGACACACAGCCTTATAGTTTGTTATGTGTTCTGCCCACAATTTGTGCCAGCAAACAGACTATTCGCCATCATGCCCTTCTGAGAGCATTGCTTTATTGGTTGTGCTACAGCACATTGCAGGGGGTCATACATGTTCACCCTGCAGATGTCTGGCAACTGCTTGGAGGTGTGGCATAATGGTCATGGCTCAAGCATGGGACCCCGGATTACCAGAGTTCATAGGCCCACCAACACTCCTTTTGTGACACTTTGGAAGGTTTTACTGTGTAGTTTAATGTATGCAACACCCTTCATAGATTGCCCACACCTCCTTCTGATCTTGGGCAGGTCACCTAACCCTCCATTGCCTCAGCTGACTGCAGGTTCTTACAGTCCCCTTTTTTTTATCAGATAATACAACTTTTTCGGTACAAGGTATCCCAATGTGATTGCACTGATGCAGCAGCATACTAACAGGCAGTTACATGCATACAGCTATTATCTGCTTGTGCTAAACTTAAAGTAGACAAAGCGATGGGACCAGATGGGATACACCTTAGAATACTGAGGGAACTTAGGGACGTTCTAGCAGCTCCACTGACTGACCTTTTCAATGCCTTGTTGGAGTCTGGAGTGGTGCCAAAGGACTGGAGAGAGGCTTATGTGATGCCTCTACACAAAGCGGAAGTAAGGATGTGAATGAAAACTATAGGCCGGTTAGTTTAACTTCGGTGGTGAGTAAATTATTGGAAATGCTGCTGAAAGAGAAAATAGTGAGGTTTCTAGAGTCCAGCGGATTACAGGATCCGAGGCAGTATGGATTCACCAGAGGCAGGTCTTGTCAAACAAATCTGATTGATTTCTTTGACTGGGTGACCAGGGAGTTGGACCTAGGGAGAGCCCTAAGTGAGGTGTATTTAGATTTCAGTAAAGCCTTTGACACTTTTCCTCACAGGTGACTTATAAACAAACTGAGCACCCTAGGGATGGACCCTAAAGTTACTACTTGGGTTAGAAATTGGTTGAGTGGGAGGCGACAAAGGGTACAGGTAAATGGAGCTTACTCTGAGGAGAAGGAAGTTACCAGTGGTGTGCCACAGGGATCTGTTCTTGGTCCGATTTTCTTTTTAACATCTTTGATAGTGGAAGGGCTGTTGGGTAAGGTTTGCCTCTTTGCAGATGATACCAAAATCTGCAAAGGAGTAGACACCCAGGAAGGTGTAGATAACATGAGGAGGGATATAGTTAAGCTTGAAGAATGGTCTAGAATTTGGTAGCTGGGATTTAATGTTAAAAAATGCAAAGTCATGCATTTGGGCTGCAGCAATCCAAGGGAGCAATATAATATAGGGGGTGAAGTACTTTTGTCCACTAAAGAAGAGTGGGACCTAGGTGTGGTTGTTTCTGATGATCTGAAAGTAGCTAAACAGGTAGAAAAGGCGACAGCAAAAGCTAGAAGGATGCTTGGGTGCATACTGAGAGGAATGGCTAGCAGAAAAAAGGAGGTGATAGTGCCTTTGTCTAAGTCTTTATTTATTTATTTAACCAGTTTTGTATACCGCCTTATCCTTCAATCAAGGCGGTCAGGGACAGGACAGGGTTTACATTTAATATAGGGGTTTCCGAGTCATACATATATTCCTGTGGATGACCCAAGGTTGGGTCTTTGGATTCTGTGGGTAGGTGGGCAAACTGAGGGGGGGGGGGGATTATGGTGTCTGTTCAAAGGATTCCATGAATAGGTGTGTCTTGAGTGATTTGCGGAAGTCCTTGAGGTCTTTTTGTGTTCTTAGTTCCTCAGGGAGAGAGTTCCATAAGTCCGGTGCTGAGAGTGATATTGCTCTTCTTGATGTTGTTTGTTTCATTTTGTGATAACCTGGTGGGTGACACAGTTTGTTGTTGCCCTGGTTTCGTCTGGGTCTGCTGTTTGTGTCTCTGGTTATTGAGGTCTGGAGCACTTCTGCAGAGCAGTGTTGCAGGACCTTGAAGATGAGTAGTATTGTCTTGTATTTTGCCCTTGCTTTCATTGGAAGTCAGTGTAGCTGGCAGAGCACTGGTGTTATGTGCCTGTGTTTAGCTGTTCCTGTGATTATGCGTGCAGCCGTATTTTGCACTAGTTGGAGTGGGTGGGTGGACTGTTTTGGTAGTCCTTGATATATTGCGTCACCGTAGTCCAGTATGAACAAAGTTTTACATGGAACAGCGTTAGTAACTATTTACATTAAACTTTGTATGAACAATAACAGCTTTCATAACTAATTACAGTCAACTCTTACATGAACAGTAGTATTAACAATGGCATTAACTATTTACATTGAACATTGGATATTGAACGTTGGACATATTACACGGATAACATTGAAAGTATCTCTGTATTCATAAAATTTATTAATCGTTTTTCATCTGAGTTTGTTCTTTTTTAGGTGTATTGGATGGGAGGGGTTTGTAAATTGGGGTAATGGTGGGATATTTGTGAGGTGTATTGTGGAGGGTGGAGGGGGTTCAGTTAAGTTTCCGAAATGTTCAGTGAATAGGTGTGTTTTAAGTTCCTTCCTGAATAGTTGGAGGTCTTTTATCATACGGAGGTTTAGTGGTACTTTATTCCAGAGAGTTGGGGCAGCATATGAGAAGGCTCTGGAGCTTGTGGTTTTTTTTGTTTTGCGGATGGTTTTTTGTATATCCAGTGATTTTATGCATTTTATTTACTAGTCACTTATGCTCAATTAAGAATATTTTCCTTGCTATTTAACTTGTTTTAAGTGATATATTATGTGATGAATTTTGCGTAGTGAAGGTTGAACAAATCAAATCAATAAATCAAAACTGATCAAATCAAAGATAGGCCATCATTATAAAATTGTACATATGGATTCCTGATCCTGGGATTGCTGGTTTCTCCTAGACCACACAGGAATTTCTGTCTGTTTTGGAGCTAAAGGATTAGCACAGACCTTAAACCAAGAACCTGCTTTGCTAGCTTGGCAGTTTCGAGCAGTTTCAAGGCAAGCAAAACAGAACTCAACACTGCACTGATTGCAAATAACATATTTGCACATATTCTTATGCTCTATTAGCTGTCCACAGGTTGGACAAGCTCGGATGGAGGGGCAATTTTTAATTTCACTTTCTGGAAGATTTTTCAGTGCACAGGTTTCTAAAATGTGAAGCTTTGGATTCTTGCAGTCTTCATTACCACACTTCACAGATGAACTATAATCACCCTTCCAAGGCCTCAGGCACTGCCAGCAGAAATCATAGTCTCTCCCATTGTTTCTCGTGCAGATAACACAATGCACACTAAGCTTTGTTAGGTCTTTGCATTCCACAAAACTTTCACATCCAGGGCACTAGAAAGAATTAAACCAGACATGTAATCCAGAAATTGTTACAATTTTAATGTTAAAAATAAAAGTAGATGTCCATTAATACATAGAATTATCATGCCTTTATATTATAAAGCTCTGTTTCCATATCATCCTGCTAGACTAGTCCAGGCAAGTGGGTTGTGTTCCCCTACCAGCAGATGAGTGGAGACAGAAAGCCAGTGAAAAACCCAGGTTTCGTTCATATCACTCCCATGCTCCTATCAGCCAGAGCCACTAGGGACAACTCAGCATTTGTCTCAAAGCATATGGAAAGGCATGGCAAACCTCACACAACATCAATGGGGGCAACAATGATTAATCAAACAGCAGATAAACCTATGTACAGGAGAGATTGAACAGAAGGCTGTCAGTAGAATATGAGCCTGCAGGGCCAATCATGTAAATGATAGTGGAACAAAGGTACCGCTGCAATATAACAGATCAAACACAGTTCTAGGGGTGGGTTCTGGACTGGTCTTGCAGGACTCAAGGAAAGAACGTTATCTAGTAAGTAAAATATCACCTTTCATATCATCCTTCTAGACCAGTCCAGACAAGTGGAACATACCAAAGCTATGCCTCCACTGAATGGGAAGAAGACACAGCACCTTGCAAAACCTTTGAGCTAAAGGCCATATCCATCCGAGTGTGGACATCCAAGTATTAATGCTTAACAAAAGTGGAAAATGCATGTTGCCGCCTGTCAAATGTTTGCATTCATCAGAGGGAGAAATATATTGGGCCTTTTATATCATGAAGAGCAGGAGTGAAGAGAAAGTGTAGTTACTCACCTGTAGCAGGTGTTCTCCGTGAACAGCAGGAATAAGTCCTCCCATATGCGTGACATCCCCGATGGAGCCCCACATGGGAATGCTCCCCAGCTTCCATTGGAAGCTTTTGAGAGGCTCCACCATGCATGCACACTTGCTTTCCCGCATGCCGCAGCATGCCGCAGCATGCCGCAGCTCGACCAAGGTCCTGCTCCTTGGTCGAGCTCCTTGGGGCGAGCGAGGGGCGAAGGCTGTCCTTTCACCATTTTGGCGAGTTCAATTTTTGTTCA
This sequence comes from Ichthyophis bannanicus, assembly GCA_033557465.1. NCBI lineage: Eukaryota > Metazoa > Chordata > Amphibia > Gymnophiona > Ichthyophiidae > Ichthyophis > Ichthyophis bannanicus. Next base: position 350,331,573 of record CM066038.1, read on the forward strand.
TCTTGTCTCTCTGGGTCTTTTTACCATTTTCCTGTATTGGTTTTCTTAGCCTGGCCTCTCCTGCCATGTCTGCAATCCCCGTCTCCTGGGGTTGGCGCCCAGCGTCTGCGTTCGAGGCTCCTTCTGGTTCGCTAGCACGCTGCACTGCCAATTTGATTCTCTGCAGTACTCACTCACCGCCGATTTCTCGCTCCTCTCGGCCACTTGCTTCTCTGCCCCTCCCCCTGACTCTTAGTTTTGTCCTTTTGAATTGTCGCTCCCTTAAATCAAAGTCTGTACTAGTCCAAGATCTCATCAGCCAGCACGCGCTTGATCTCTGTTTCCTTAGAGAGACTTGGCTTAAGGATGGTGATCACCCTGTTCTCTCTAGTTCTCTCCCCCCGGGCTTCACGGCTCTCTCTTGTCCTCGGTGGGGTAGGGGTGGGGGTGGGGTGGCCCTCCTACATCGCGCCTCCATTTGTATTGAGGAGATTCCTTCTCCGGTAACACTCTTCCCTGAATCTCTTTTCCTGAGGCTATCTGCCTCCTCCCCCCTCTTTATTTCCTTCTTCTTTACTTACCTCCTTCTCTTATTCCCACCCGTTGGGAGGCAGCCCTCCAGACTATTTCGGACCTCATTCTACATTTCCCCAATCTCATCCTCCTGGGCGATTTTAACGTCCATATTGACAACCCCACTAGGCTTAAAGATCGAGCCTTCACTAACCTTATCCACGATATTCACCTGCAGCAACATGTGGTTGGCCCTACTCACATGGCCGGTCATACCTTGGATCTCATCCTGTCACCTCTGTCATTACAACCAGTGATCTCGCCTCCCTCTACCCTCAGTATTCCATGGTCAGACCATTTTTGTGTTTTCTCGTCAATTTCTTTCTCTCTTATTAAAGATGGTCCCCCAGTGTCTCCCCCTAAGCCTCTACTTCGTCGCCGCATCACTGCGGACACGCTTCTGGCTTTTCCTCCAGCATCCACAATCTTCCCAGCCGATTTTGCCACTCGTTCCATGGATGATCAGGCTGCCCTTTGGGATTCCCTTTTAGCAAATGCTCTGGATGAGTTAGCACCTCTCCGTTCAGCTTCTCAGTCCTCCAGGTCGCCCTCTTCGCCCTGGTATCATTCTGCTCTGCATCTTTTGCGTTCCCAGTTGCGTCAAGTCCAACGTCGTTGGTCTCGGCATCCCTCTCCAGAACTGCACCTTCGTTTTAAACACCTAGCATCCGAATATCGTTCAGCTATTCAATCTGCTAAGCTTACTTTTTATTCCGCCCAGATCTCGGCAGCAGCTAGCTCTTCGCGACAACTTTTCACCATTCTACGGAAGTTGTCATCCACCAGTTCTAAGAGCCCGCGGGCGTCCACTGCCCCGGACCCCCAGTCCCTCGCCACCTTCTTTTCTGATAAGGTGCTCACCTTGCGCTCTTCTTTCTCCACTCCCCCTCCTCCTCCTCCTCTCTCTCCCTCTTCCTCAGTCGCATCTCCTACTTTTCTTCCGGCTCTTCTTCCTGCGCATCTATCAGCAACCCCCACCCCAGGTGATCTCGTTTTTGCCCATACTTGGTCATCCTTTCACCCGGTCCTTTCAGCAGAAGTGTTACTGTCGCTGTCCAAGTCTCAAAGAACCACTTGTATGCTTGACCCCGTCCCTTCTCAGTGGCTCGCAGAACCTTCTCTTCAATTGGTACCACTCATCACCACCATTATTAATTCCAGTTTCTCCTCAGGCCACTTCCCATCATGCTGGAAGTCTGCGGTTGTACATCCTCTCCTGAAGCAACCCTCCCTGGATCCATCTGTTTTGTCCCACTGGCGTCCGGTGTCCAATCTTCCTTTCCTTGCTAAACTCCTTGAGCGTTGTGCTTTCGACCAATTGAGCACTCACGTTGAATCCACAAACTCACTCCACCCAAGACAAGCTGGCTTTCGCAGGGGCCATAGTACTGAAACCGTCCTCCTTGCAATATTAAATGAACTACATGTCACTCATGACCGTGGTGGCATTACACTCCTTGTATCACTTGACTTATCTGCAGCCTTTGACCTGATAGACCACCGTACACTACTGTCCCGGCTTTCAGATATTGGTCTTCGAGGTACTGTCTGGCATTGGTTTTGCTCCTTTCTTTCATCCCGCTCCTTTTCTGTATGCGTTAATGGCCAGTCCTCATCTACACTTCCTCTCACCTGTGGTGTTCCGCAGGGCTCCGTTCTTTCCCCTCTTCTGTTTAACATTTTTCTCGCTCCACTTCTCTTGATTATTCAGCAATATCCAGTCTCGTCATACTTCTACGCGGATGACATAGTTCTACTCTTCCATACCTCACCAGCGTCCCCTGATATCTCCCAGCTAAATCTTTGCCTCTCCCACATTGCCTCCTGGCTCTCAGAAAACTTTCTCCATCTCAACCCAGCGAAGTCCTCAGCAATGTGGGTGTCTCTGAGTGGCTCATGTCCTACCCTTGCACCTACTATCGGCATGTCTAGCGTTCCCCTCACATCTTCTTTTCGCTATCTAGGTGTCCTTCTAGACTCCTCTCTGTCCTTCCACGAGCACATCTCTATGGTTTCCCGCCGCTCCTTTGCTGCCCTACGGCAAATCAGGGCTGTCCGCACTGTGTTACCTCCCAGTTCCTTAATTACCCTTGTGCTTGCCTTAGTCATCAGCAGGTTAGACTACTGCAACGTTCTCCTGGCCAATCTTCCTAACTATCAACTTCAAAGATTACAACGCATCCAGAACACTGCAGCGCGTCTGGTCACCTTTTCTCGTTCTTTCGAACATATTACCCCGATTCTTCTCCGGTTACATTGGATGCCCCTCCGCTACCGCTTTCACTATAAATTTTTGATTTTGGTTCATCGCGCTATCCATACCAGCAACCCCCTCTACTTAGCTGACTGTGTTTCATTACATTCCCCTCACCGACAACTTCGCTCCATCCATACCAATCGTTTATCCCTACCTTCACCTTCCCATGCCCATCTGGAACACACGCCATTCCGCTTTTTTCTTTCTCGGTCCATTATTATGGAATATGTTACCAACTCACCTCCGGCTAGAACCATCATATCCTCAGTTTAAGTCTTTGCTCAAAACTCATCTTTTCCAGAAAGCATTTGACCTCACCCCTGAGGCTTTTCCCTGAGTATTGTCTGTCCTTGTCTTTTGTCTTGTCTATAGCCGCCTCCCCTTACCCCTGTCTTGGTGATCTGTGTGGCACAGTTTAGGCCACTCTGTACTATGATTTGATATTTGTGTGCAGTGCCTCTGTCTTACTTTGCTCCCCTCTTTCCTGTCTATTTTTTGGCGTTCATTTTCTAGGTTTGCAGTGTGTAACCAGTTTTTATTGTACACCGCTTAATGTTTGTACAACAGCGGTCTATCAAGTGCTAATAAAGATAAAGATAAGATTATCTTCTCTTTAGTTTATCTGGTGAAGGCTGTTCTGCTCAGACCGCAGGCCTTGCGTACACAGGCCAGCCAGATGAGCCCTCCAGCCATGCTTGGTTAGCATCCTCTGGGGCATCGACATCTGAAATGGGAGACCCTGGAGCAGGTTCTGTGGTTCCAACCACCAGTACAAGGACTGTACTAGGGTGTGATGACCATTACCCAGTCCTGGAGGTGGCCAGTGGCCTGCTTCCACTGTGTGCTCAGAATTCACTGAGTGCCTCATACAGAGATGAGCTAGTGAGAGTGACGTGGACAGTCGAGGCCATGCAACCAAGCATCTTTAGCATGCCCCATGCTGTCATGTGGCACTTATGTTGGATGTCACCGACAACTACTGTTAGCTACTGCAGGCAATCCATTGGAAGAAAGGTTCAAGCTCGCGTGGTATCGAGGAGGGCCCCGGTGAACTCCAGCTGCTGAGAGGGCTAGAGGTGATACTTGGGGTAGTTGACCATGAAGCCCAGATGCTTGAGCACCTGAATGGTGAAGTGAGCCAACTGCTGGATGCTGTCCAAGGTGGAGCTCTTTATAAGCCAGTTGTCTAAGTAGGGGAAGACAAAGACACCCAGGGTTCGGAGATAAATGGCCAGCACGCACAAGGCATTTTGTGAAGACCCTGGGAGTCAAAGTGAGTCCGAATGGAAGCACTCAGTACTGGTAGTGCTGACCCACCAGAACAAACTGGAGGTATCTTCTGTGAACAGGGTATATTGGGATGTGCATGTATGGATCCTTAAGATCCAAGGAGCATAGCCAATTGTCCTTGAGAAGATAAGCAAGCAGAGTCCCCAGCAAGGCCATTTTGAACTTTTCTCATACCAAGAAGTGGTTGAGGTTCCGAAGATCCAGGAAGTACCTGGAGTAGAAGCCCTCCCCAATCAGAGCTGGGGCACAGGTTCGATGGTGAGCTTAGTCAGAAGGGTGGAGACCTCCTCCTGTAGCAAACTGCGATGCAGCGAGTCCAGGGGGTACTCCCCGGGGGAGAAGGGAGATGGCAACTGGGCAAAGTGCAGCATGTATCCGCTTTGGACTATCTTCAGGACCCAAGCATCCAAGGTGATGAGAGGCCACCTGTGGGTAAAGTGGATGAGCCATCCCCCCACTTGAAGGGATACCTCTTCGGGAACTGGCAGATTGGCTATGCTCCTGAGAAAACAGTCAAAAGCCCACCACTGGCTTTGGCTGAGGGGAGGCTGGGCTTTCTGAGGCTTCTCCTGTCACTGTGGTGAGGGGCCTGTGCCTTTAGCTGAGTACTCTAAGTGCTCTGATAATACCGGCGCTTGCACTGATAGAAGATCTTTTTGCCCTGGTACTTCCTGCGAGGGATCAGCAGTCTTTCTCAAGAGCCTGGAGAGGGTCATGTGCTCCTTCTTCATCTCACATACTCTATCCTCCACTGGTTTCCTGAAGAGGTTCTCTCCCCGGCAAGGCATGCCCACCAGCTTGTCCTGAATCCACTGTTCTAGGTCAGAGGACTGGAGCCAAGCGAGACAGTGTGCTCCGCTGCCCACAGCTGCAACCCTGCATACTGACTCAAAAGCATCATAAGTTGCACAAACCATGTATTTAGAGCAGTCCTTGCCATGACCCACCAGGGTGCAGAAGGAATCAAGGCGATCAAGGGGAATGAAGGAGCCGAATTCGACCAGGTCCATTATGATGTCCTTGAGTAACATATTCATCTATAGCTGGTAAGAGAGGATCCTGGCCACCATTATGGAGCCCTGAAAAATGAGGGGAAAAACCAATTTAAAAAATGGATGTTGGCCCTGGAGCCGACACAACCAATGACAGGCAATAGGAGAAAGTGAAGGAAATCAACCCACAAGGGGGTAAAAATCAAACTTTTTCTGCCGATGGCAGGAACACATCCTAGGGGGCTCCATGGAAAACAGTAGACTGGATTAAAGATGGTGCCATGGCAAGTGGTAAGGCAGGGGTGCATGCGCAGTGGAGCCTTCTTAAAGCTTCCAATGGAAGCTGGTGAGCATTCCCATGTGGGGTTCCATCAGGGACATCACCCATACATGAGGACTTACTTCCTGCTTGTCCACAGAGAAATGCCATTCAATTTGTGGCTGCTGCTATTGGTGTCAACTATGTATTCAAGGAGAGGCATGGCTTTGTCTATCTAAGGACTTTATTCTGTCTTTCTCAGGCTGGGATTCTACATATGTTATTTATCTTATTACCTGTCCTTATCATCTGATTTATATTGGGAGAACTAGATGTAACATCAAACTATGGGGTATGTTTACTAAACTGCGGTAATGTCAACCCGCTTTAGGTTCCAAGGTAATGGTACAGATGCCCATATAAAGTCGTGGGCGGTGCATCGTTATGGCAAGCCGTATTAGCTAACACATTACCAGGCGCTTTATCAGGCACCTTACAAGGCGCCTTGTAAGGTGCCTTATAAGTTAGGTGCCTTATAAGGTGCCTTGTTGGGTGCCTTCTAAGGTGCCTTGTTGGTGCCTTATGAGGTGCCTTATGAGGTACCTTATAAGGCACCTTGTAAAGTGCCTTATAAGTAATGTGCCTTGCTAGGCACCTTGTAAGGTGCCCTATAAGTAAGGTGCCTTGTTAGGTGTCTTCTAACGTGCCTTGTTAGGTGCCTTATAAGTAAGGTGCCTTATAAGGTGCCTTGCTAAGCGCCTTATAAGGTGCCTTCTTAGGTGCCTTGTAAGGTGCCTCATAAGGCGCTTTGTAAGGTGCCCTATAGGGCTCCTTAGGCTAAGCGCCGTATTAGGCACTCCTGGACAAGGCACCTTAGAAGGCACCCTGGGTTACGGAGCCATAGGTTAAGGTGGCCTAACAAGGTTATGGTGCCCTAGGTCAGTGTGCCCTAAGGGCTGCAAGGTGCTTCAGGATGACATGCATGACCTGTGAGGCATAGAGACAGATGTAGCCCTAACACTAGATAGAGCACCGAGGAAAGGCAATGAACAGGTGAGTGAAGGAGGGAGAGCTGGGAGCTGCTGGACCTGCCATATCTGTGGGCATCCCATGTGGCTGCCAGTACTGTTGACAAACATGGTGGGGGCAACTGTACCACAACACAGGGTGTTGGCAATGTAAAGTACTGGAAAGACAGTGGGTGGCAGACGATGGAAATACGTGTCCCCCAGTGGAGGCAGAGGTGGCAGGATAGTTACAATGATGGGAGGCAAGCACGTTGAGGAGCAGTGCAGGAAAGAGTAGCAGTGCAGGGACATGGGGTGGCAGACTGCACAGTCAGACAGGACTTTACACAGGCTGACAGATGCAGATAGATGGACTGAAGGAATGTTGGCAACTCTGGCGAGGGTATTATGGGCTGGCAGCACAGCTCTGCAAAAACATGACTGTTACAGGCATGCAAACTATTTGAGTAGGACAGGCATGAAAGGAGGGAACAATTAAGAACTGAACCCATGAACACTGCTGAGAACGGCATTGTACTAACCAGTAGGCTATACCTCCATGGTGTACCTCACAGCAATGGCTGGGTACAGAAGGACTGCAGGTCACCGCACAAATTGTCTGCTCTGATTGCCAGGATAGGGTAACCCCACCAGTACCCATGATGCAATGCACATGCTGAATAGCTGTCTACAGCTGATCACCAAATGGAGTCTGCACCTCTCTGGTACCTCAGCTTGGAAAGACAAACTGACAGTACGTGATACTGGCACAGAGTAGCTACAGACCATACCATTGTGCAGGTTCTGTGTCCACCCTGAGTGATAGGATGGGCGCCCAGCACCAGGTCCACAGTATATGTGGTGCTAGAGATAGGTCCTGCTGTACATTTCCATCACTACCAGTGTGTGACAGGTGTTCCTTGCAGTACATCTGAAGGTAATTTGGTGTCTATCCATATTCCACAATCACATGTGGCCTTCTGGGACCAAAATTCACCCAGATTAGTGTGTACCCAGTGTTAGGGTCTGGCTGACATGGGCACCTGTTATCAGGGCAGAGGGGTTTCTAGACTTGTATGAGGTTTGTGTAGCAGTGCCTTCTACAGGTCAAAGTGGTATACACTATATACCCCAAAGGGCACACAATCACCATTTTTGTAGGTAAGAGACAGGTGCCTGAGCCCCGGTGAAGCAACCTCCATCCTGCTGGTATAAGACAGCCCTCAGGGTTGGTGGGCGAGAGCCGTGACTGGGGCAGTGGCAGAGCAGCACTAATGCTGGTGTTAGGTCTGGAAAACTTTAACTACCACACACCACGGTCTGCCATTCACCAGCAGACAGCACAGTTAGACTGCACCTGCAGTACCTTACAAAGTGTTCTAACCATGCAAAAAAGTAACTGCATACAGTCAACTAGACAGTTGATAGTGCATGCTCACAGAGGATCTACATACACCAGACAGGTATCACTGGAAGCAAATGGTGTAGAGCGCTATGTGGGAACCTAGACATGCCATGGTCACTGCGTCGGTCAGAGTGAGAGTGTCCCCTCAGCATGACATGCTGTTGCCACTCTGTCCATGCAGGCGGTGGTCAGACACTACAGTGTCCCAGCCATTGCCCCACACCCTGTGAAGATGCATCCTGGCCAATCCGCCCTGTCCGGGACATACCCACAATACCTTTGCTCCTCATTATGCACATATTCATGCTAACGCTGGTAACAGTGGGACATTGTGGGCCTAGTGAGGTATGGGCAGCCGCAAAACAATGGATAGACATACACACACACTCCTATTGCAGCATTGTGCAAAGATAGGGGTGGTTGGCAACCCTGCCGGCCACACTGGTCCTGATCACCGTGCCGACACTGATAAACTGTGCAGGAGGTAGTAGTAGTGCTCTGGTGATAACTGCAGCTCCTTGCTGGGGCCAACAGCCTGCCTCTCCATGCAGCTTTGGATTGTGGAGCCTGCGTGAGTGGGTGTTTGTACCCCTGTTCGCCACTGCTTTGGGCTTTGTACATGTTGCTGTTGTATCTGCATTGTAGGGTAAAATACATGGACATGCTCTGCAGGAGCCACAGCTGGGAGTTGAACCTGTGACCCTTTGCTTCTGAACATTCTGGCTATGTGTACTGGCACTAAACTGTTGCCACAGATACACAGTAGGCCCTGGAGCTACCTTTATCTTTATCTTTATCTTTATTGGGATGCTTAGTATACCGCTCATTGCAACAGCGTCTGAGCGGTTTACAAAATACATAAAGGGCTGCTCAGAAAGAGAAAGGAACGCCAATTGTATTATAGGACAGGAAAGAAAAGGTTAGAGACTGTAGAGGGAGAGCAGGAGTCAGACAGATTGAGGAATGTCACCGGGGGGGGGGGGGGTGGTGGAGAAAGAGGGGAGGGGGGTGAGGGAAGGTCAAAGGGTAGGCAAAAGAGGTGTGTTTTCAAGTTAGCTTTAAAGGTTTTGAGAGAGGGCTCCAGGCGGAGTTCCGGGGGAAGCCAGTTGCAGAGACAGGGCCAAGGAAGTAAAAGGCAGAGGAGCGTGTTGATTCAAGGTGAGCTTGGGAGGGGGAAGGCAGGGTCATACGATTTGCATGGATAGTGCGGAGAGAGCAGTGGGAAGTGTGGAGGTGGACCAGATCAGCAAGGTAGAGGGCAGTGCCAGTGTAAATAGACTTGTGAACGAAGATGAGAAATTTTATATTGTATGCGAAAAAGGGATTGGAAGTCAGTGCAGACGAATGAGGGGGGTAATGTGGTCGAAGCGGGGGGAAAGAAAAGCAAGTAAGGATACGGGCGGCAGTATTGTGGACTCTCTGTAGGCATTGTAGGTGGGATTGAGGGAGAACGGCCAGGGAAACATTACAGTAATCAAGGCGGGAGACGACAAGGGAAAGGAGAAGGATGGTCATAGATGAGAAAGAAAGGAAGGAAGGGGTGAATGGAACGAAGGTTGTTTTAGGGTGGAAAAGCAGCGATGGACTACAGAAGAGATATGGACTTTGAACGACAGTGATGAATCAAGAATCACGCCAAGATAGCACAGAGATGTTACAATGGGGCTCGGGGAGGAAGAGAGCAGAAGAATGAGGAGGGGGGGGGGGGGCAGGACTACCGGGCAGTAGACCAAATGGTTGAGGTCTTGGAGAGGTTGATATGTAGGAAATTGGAGGAAAACCAAGATGCCCACAGAGGAAAGACAGTCATTAAGAGGGGTGATGTCGGGGGAAACTGAGTCGGTGTGTGGTAGAGAAGAAAGATGTCGTCGGCATAGTAGTGGGTGGAAATGCCATGCTGCTGTACCAAGAGAGTGAGAGGAGCTAGAAAGACATTGAACAGAAGGGGTGCAAAACCGGACCCTTGGGGGACACTGCAAGAGAGGGGAGTTTCCTTAGCCTGACCTTTTATGTTGCACTGCACACCACGTATTGGGCATGGTCTAGGTCAACTGCAGGCAGGTGCCACTGCCCCCTCCAGCACGGGCATGCCCCCCCCCCCCCCGCCATGCTGACATGACCATATGCTGTCGGTGCTGGTAGTGTGCATGGGTAGGCAGTCGCCGAGGGAGCAGGGTCTGGGGTGGGGAGGCATACATGGGCATCCACACATCCCCCCCTCACCCTTCTGCTTGGGGGCGGGGTTGGCTGGGGGGATGTCAGGTCAGTGCCCTGGCAACTGTTAGCTAGGGTGGACCAGGTAGATATAGGTAGATTGTGTTTGGCCTTTGTCAACTGCTGTCTTGCTGATGTCCGGTTTCTATGTTCCTAGTGCCACCTAAGCGACTGCCTAGTCCACCCTGTGCCCCAGAATCCCCCACTGCATGTCCGCCTGCAGTCCCCTATGCCCCATTTGCACCATCGCCATAGTGGCCTTTCATACTTGGGCACTATGCTGTTGCTGCGAATGGAGCACTACTATCATGTTTCTTGGGCTCCCTGCCTATGCTATACATTGCTGAAACTAAAATGGTTTCTCTTTCCTGCTAATGTGCATCTAACGCCAGGTTTTCATTTGCGGTACTTTTCAGCCCTTCATTTCCCCGCGTTAATGTAAAAGGAGCCTCTCCCCGACCACATCCCCTCCCTATGACCCTTTGTCTCCGCCCCTCTCTCCACCCTCTTCGGGACTTAACCGCGGCCGGTGACTATAACGCGCATTAGGTAACGTTAATGCGCGTTAACGTATCGTTAACACGCGTTAACTTATCGTTAACGTGCGTTAACGTTACTTAACATGCGTTAACGTAACCACTGCTACATTACTGCAGTTTAGTAAAACATAAACCCTATGTTTGAATGAACATAACAGTAGAATCTCTACTCAGACAGGCTCTTCTAGTTGAGAACTGGATTTCTGCCAACCTTTGCAGAATGATTGAACGTATTGAGAAAACTTGGCATGGAGGTGATACCTTCTAAATTTTAAAGAATAAGAATGAATACACCGACTAGGGAGTATTAACTCAGGCAGTCTTGACTCAGAAATTGAATGGATGATGCTATGAGAGGGATGCGCTGTTGAATGGTTTGTGGATGGCATGCTCTGATTGGCCTCCGTATTGATGCTATAGCGCTATAAGATGGTATTGGCTACCTTGCCTTTGATGAATTGAAAGGAACATGGCCTAGAAGACAAATGAGGACGGATGCGGTTATGCCTGTTAAGCTGAAAATGAGTGACTATGGTTGCTACTGAAATCTGGAATTGAGTTAGCCCCACAAATTGAATGGAGAAGAATTGAATGGAGATTTGATAAGTCCTTAATAGAAAGCTGAAAAACTGAAATATCTTCTGATTCTGTCAAATTGCAAATTACTCATCCTGACTTGATATAAATGTACTGAAGTATATAAGAGTTTCTCTCTAAAATTAAAAATACTTCTACAAAGAGTGCATTGGAATCCAGTGATTCACTTTTTTTTAGTGTAGTCTGACAAGAAAAAAAAAATTAATTGGTTTAGCCCTTGAGCTATGGAAAAGGGTCACTGGGTATTTTACTATAGGCATTGCCAGGGGCATGGTCTAGGCCAGGGGTCGGCAACCCGCGGCTCCAGAGCCGCCATGCGGCTCTTTCTCTGTCTCCCGCCTTTGCCGCGGGTCCGGAGCACACTGCCCCTCTAAAACGTCGCGTTTATGGGCTCCCTCCATGTCAGCTCCCTCCCTTCTTCTGCAGCCGCGGTTCCCTGTCTCTTAGGGAACCGCGGCTGTGCTTTTAAAATCATCTCGGAGCCCTTCCTGTCTTGACGGGCTCCGTGCAGCATTGTCACGCCTCTAAAGGAAGTTTGGAGGCGGGGACATGCTGCACGGAGCCCGTCAAGACAGGAAGGGCTCCGAGATGATTTTACAATCACAGCCACGGTTCCCAAAGAGTCAGGGAGCCGCGTCTGCAGAAGAAGGGAGGGAACTGACATGGAGGGAGGGAGCAGATATGAATGAATGGATGGATGGAAGGGGGGGCTGACATGGAGGGAGGGAGCAGATATGAATGGAGGGAGGGAGGGGGGGTGACATGGTGGGCTGGAGGGGGCTGACATGGAGGGAGGGAGCAGATATGAATGAATGGAGGGAGGGGGGCTGACATGGAGGGATGGAGGGGGCTGACATGGAGGGATGGATCGAGGGGGGCTGACATGGAGGGATGGAGGGGGCTGACATGGAGGGAGGGAGCAGAATATGAATGGATGGAGGGATGGAGGGGGCTGACATGGAGGGAGGGGGGCTGACATGGAGGGAGGGAGCAGATATGAATGGATGGAGGGAGGGGGGCTGACATGGAGGTAGGGGGGCTGACATGGAGGGAGGGAGCTGATATGAATGGATGGAGGGATGGAGGGAGGGAGGGGGGCTGACATGGAGGGAGGGAGGTAGCAGATATGAATGGATGGAGGGAGGGGGGCTGACATGGAGGGAGGGAGGGGGCTGACATGGAGGGAGGGGGCTGACATGAAGGGAGGGAGCTGATATGAATGGATGGAGGGAGGGGGGCTGACATGGAGGGATGGAGGGGGCTGACATGGAGGGAGGGGGGCTGACATGGAGGGAGGGGAGCAGATATGAATGGATGGAGGGAGGGGGGCTGACATGGAGGGAGGGGGGCTGACATGGAGGGATGGAGGGGGCTGACATGGAGGGAGGGAGTAGATATGAATGAATGGAGGGAGGGGGGCTGACATGGAGGGATGGATCGAGGGGGGCCTGACATGGAGGGATGGCGGGGGCTGACATGGAGGGAGGGAGCAGATATGAATGGATGGAGGGAGGGAGCTGATATGGATGGAGGGAGGGAGGGAGGGAGGGAGGGAGGGGGGCTGACCCTGGAGGGATGGAGGGGGCTGACATGAAGGGAGGGGGGCTGACATGGAGGGAGGGAGCAGATATGAATGGATGGAGGGAGGGGGGCAGACATGGAGGGAGGGAGCTGCTATGGATGGATGGATGTTGGGAGGAGGGCTGACATGGAGGGAGGGAGCTGATATGGATGGAGGGAGGGGGGCTGACATGGAGGGAGGGAGGGGCTGACATGGAGGGAGGGGGGCTGACATGGAGGGATGGAGGGAGGGGGGCTGACATGGAGGGAGGGAGCTGATATGGATGGATGGATGGAGGGAGGGGGCTGACATGGAGGGATGGAGCACTGGTAATGGGGTTGAGGGGACGAGCACTGGAAATGAGCTGATTAGGGGAGGCTAGGACTGGTAATGAGCTGATGGGGGGTAGGACTGGTATTGGGCTGATTAGGGGAGGCTAGCACTGGTAATGGGGGTGAGGGGGGATTAGCACTGGAAGCGAGCGGAGTGGGGGGCTTTGACTGGGCAGGGGCTGAGTGTGGGGAGGGGAGGATAGAGCTGCTGGCCCTGGAAGATAACTGGGGGCTAAGGCTACAAATGGGCTGATATGAGGGGATGGGAGAATGGAACTGGATCTGAGAGGGGCTGCCATGGTATTTGTACTCGAAGGGACGGGTCAGTGGGGAAGGAGGGGGACTGGAAGGAAATGGACACCAGTGGCAATCATGGGAATGCAAGTTGACATTGGAAGGTACTGGGAGTGAGGACTGGAAAGGGGGTGATATTGGGGAGGGTTACTGGGACTGGAAATAGGCTGATGGAAAGAAGTGAAGAAAACGAAAGAAGAGATAAGAACTGGCAGATGGACCATAGAACACAGAAAGAGAGCTAAGAGAAGACAGGAAAGCAGAAGCCTCAGATCGGGACCAGCATGATCAAAGAATAAATTGGTCAGACAACAAAGGTAGAAAAAATAATTTTATTTCATATTAGTGATTTGACTACAAATTCATCATAATTTTGAAATCAAATATTGTTACTTCTTGTTGTTATATTTTCTGGCGTATTTTTTTTGGTGTGCGAAGGAAGAGGGGTAGTCTTATACGGCGAGTATAGGCCAAACACCTATATTTTAACAGGAAAAGTAGGGGGTCGTATATAGCATTAAGGTAAGAAACAATATATGCAGTGTTAGATTTGTTTTAAATGTCGCAATGGTTTTGCGGCTCCCAGTTTTTTTTTTCCCTTCGGAAACGGGTCCAAGTGGCTCTTTATGTCTTAAAGGTTGCAGACCCCTGGTCTAGGCAGAACGTGGGTGGAATCACAAATATACCTGTAGATGATAAAATGTGTTAGTTTACATGCATCTTTCAATAATCTAGGTGCCATTTACAACCCACTCTCAAACAGGCGCAACATCTGTGCCTGCAATGTAGTTGTAGTTTATGCAAGATTTACTCAAGTATTGTATAAAGACACCCAGGCATAGATACCTTCCAGCTCACTTAACCTAGGCACCCTGTTATAAAATTATCTTCTAAAAGAAATTGCTAACTGGAAGGATACATGTGTTAGAAAAACTTACATGGGAAAGTGTTGGAATCTTGGTCCTTAGTGGTTAGGCAAGGATTTATCTTGAACAGGACCAGGGCTGGGACTACGATTAGATGAACTAGGCAGTTGCCTAGAGCACTGGCCCTCCAGGGGCACCCATGGCTACTGCTGCCACCCCTCTCTGGAATCCACAGCAACAGCAATGCCCTAAAACAACCCCACGGCACTTACTTCCAGCTTCGGCATTTGCAGGGGCTTTTTGCTTCTGTACCCACTGATGCCGACTTCCTATTTGCATGGGGACAAAAGCATCTTCAGCTCTCATACTAAAGGAAGTCAGCATCGATGGGATCTGAAGGCAAACAGCTCCATTCATTTGGCCCTTGAAACGTTTTGCAGGTAAGTGCTACGGGGGTTGTTTTAGGCCATAGCTGCTGTCTGTAGGTCCCGGAGAAGGGAAGGCAGTGGTGGCAATGAGGGCTGGGGGGGAAGGTGGGGTGCACAAGGATGAGGTTCGGCCTTAGGGGTGGGGGTTTTTTTTCATCTCCTTGAGCCATCCCTGTTTTCGAGGACACCCCTGGCCCAGTCAGGGTTTTCCAGGATAACCACAATGATATGCATGAGAAATATTTGCATATAATGGAGGCAGCGCATGCAAATCTTTTGCGTCATTTTCAGTTAATAGACATAACCAAAATACAGTGGCAAGAGGTCAATCCGAACAATGCAAAAGCAGTAACCCAAAAAATGAGCAAAAAAGGAAATATGTCTAGGATAAAGTCCACATTATGGCGATCAGTAGTGTCCATAATAATAACGAGTTACAAACACAGGAAAACTAGAGATACGTTAATCTCAACTTTTAGAGGCATCATTCAATTAAAAACATCAATCC